>BPTQ01000007.1:296525540-296920199 GCA_019973895.1 Chrysanthemum seticuspe
ACCTCTTTGATAGTCTTTCCTATATACACCGAGAGAGATGTGAGTATCCAAACACCCCATGTGAGGTGCTAGTATGTGATTTCCGTGCTTGATATGACTTTTGCGGGGCTTATATGTGTTGTGGACCGTTTTGAACGAATGCTTCATGACCCCTAACTTATAAATTAATTGGCTAAAAGCACATTTGCTTGAGGAAAAGCAAATACCAAGTGTATGGATATTTGATAAGGTTTTAAAAGGTACCTTTTTGAGGGGTCGTTTAAGCCCTTATTTGATCACTTTTGTATCTGTTATTGCTTAATATCGTTCCTTTTCACTTTTTAGGTCTCTTGAAGGCAAAATGCTGGAATGACACTTATTTGGATGAAAAGGCGTGAATATACGAAGAAAATGTCCAAAGTCAGAATCGAGACACTCAAAGCTACTGAAAACATAAGGTGACGGCGTCAGGTGTTAATTGCGACGCCGTTGGAGGATTTTTGTGATGGGACAGAAGCCAAAACTCCTATTTTCAAGTGATGACGTCAAGTTATAAAAGAGTAGGCCGTCGCAACTCAGACGGCCTAGATGTGATCCAGACGGCGTCAGAAGCTGAAGAGGACGACGTCACAAGCATAAGGTGACGCCGTCGCAAGTCTAACGTGGCCAAGACGAAACCCTAATGACGGCGACACGACGGCGTCACAAAACATAAGGTGACGCCGTCGCATATGTAATATTATATATAGAATCTGAATTTTTCAGTTTTTAGTGTGTAGTCTTTTGGAGTAAAAACCTAAACCGAACCAAGGCTGTCTTGTACAGTATTTTAGGGTTCCAAACCCTATCTTACATCAAGATAAGTGTTTTACTTCATTAATTCAATTATGTCTTTGATTATTTGTGTGTATGCTTGCATGTTCTCCATGTCTGGCTAATTTACTTGTGTGTTTGCTTAGGGAATATGAAACTTAATTATTGAATATTGATTGGTTGTCTCTTATCTTAGTTGATTAATGATCTAGTAATGCGATAGGTCATTCGTTGTGTACTTAATGCTTGATTAAATCTTTATGAACCTTAGAATATGACTCCTTGAGTAGTTGTAAGCTAAACCATCCAAAGAGTGCCTTAGAGTAAGAGTTTATTATCCCTAGTGGGTTTTGTAGACGAGACCCTTTGGTAAGTTTAAAGAGTTAGGGAGAAACGCATACCCTACAACCTTAGACACACAACGCAACTAGGAATGAGGACGTGACAATTCAACCACCAATAGGAGATAATTAAGGAGTAGTAAAACCTAAGTAAACACATCTTTAAACTATCATACGAGCACACAATAATTAGACATAGACTACATACACCTTAGATTAGATAATTAGATAAGTAGAGTAATCGGTAGCAATACCAACCCCCCAAATTCAAACCCCGAGATTCGTACCTTTCCTTTTCTTAAAAATATAAAAAAGATAAAAAATAATCTTCCTCAACCCCAACTTTAGCGTAGTAACTTCTCACTAGCATTCCTATTCCCCTAGAGAACGATATCAATACCCGTGGCTTACCCTAATACTACACTACAACGATTAGGTTCACTGCCTAGGGTGTTGAAAAACTTGCTCGACGAAAAGGAAGTTCCTTTGACCCCGAACGACGCGTGTAGCGTTATCAAAAGTTTAAAGTCGGTTGTATTAGATTAAAGATCGAAAGTAATGTTTATCTAGAACTTTCTAAGTATTGTTTACTTGACGTACAAGGATAAGAATTGTAAATCGTTTAGGGTTATCCTTGAGCCTATAAAAGGACCCCTAGATTGATATTAGATATACGCGACATTATTAGAGTTTTAGAGAAGTTTGATATTATTAGAGTTGTTAAAGAGTCTGCATAATAAGCAGAGTTAGAGTTATCAATAAAATCGTTTAAAGTTAAAGTTATTCTTCTTAGCTTTGTTAAGTAAATTCCGCATACTTAATAGAGTTTTCTCAGTGTTTTCATTGTTAGTAACTTAGGATTTATCCGAGGTTATTAAACCTTAACAAGCTATTTAAGTTAGTTTGGTTAGAGTACATCGATCCAACAAACTATGCGCAGAAAACTGCAAAGTATCTAAGAGAGGTACAGGCGAGAGATGATATGAAGGTTCAGCAGATGAGGATAATGATAGCTGAATTGGAGCTTAATGCTCGTAATAACGATGTCTTTGTTCAGAGGCTTAAAGGCTTGTTGGATTTATAAGTATCGACATATAATGGGCGAAACCTATTGTTCATTATGATGTGTGATTTACGTATGTATTTTCATGTAAACTCTCGTGTGTGTGTTTAATTTTAGTACGAGTGTTTTTGTAATATTTGTGGGTAGTCTATCTCAGCTGGTTGTAAGATATCCGATTCAATAAAACTGACTGTTTATGTTATATAAATTTGTGGAACATACCTTTCTAGTCTTATTAAAGACTCAAATGCGAACATAATTTTAAAAACTTGAATAATATAAACATCACTAGAATAAAATGAGATGTCAATAGCCACATATGTTTAATGACTAAATATGTGGACTGTGTTTATCTACTAAAGAGGGTACACAATGTGGACTGTTAGCATGTGACTGCCTTTTGTAGGTGTAGTTTTTCCTATTTAAGAGTGGACACACTTAATTCAGCATTAACCTACTTCACTTTATTCGAAATATGTCAAATGGTAAAAAAGTTACATTCAAGCCTAATGCTAATGATAGGGAATGGTCAATCAAGGCACTAAGAGAGGTCATATTTCCTGAGATTCAAGACAAATATGGCACAAATGCTGAACCAAGGGACCAATTACCCGCTAAAATTCTAGAAGACCTAATACAACACGTTTACAACAATGAACAAGTAGAAGGTGGTAAACCACGTGGTAGTGTTAACAACAAGGTACCAGATTGCAAGAAAGGCAAGTCAACATATAATGATGTACCAAACCAACAACGATATGTTTCTGAGGGGCCGTAATTATCTAGGATCTTTTCAATTAAAGGTTGTGGCATTTCCTTGCCCAATCTAGGTTTGTGTCATCGGTTGTGCTAACGTGTCTGTCTTCTAAAAGCTAAATATTTGTATAATATCCTAGTTAAGTAACGCTTCAAATAAAGGTTGTGTGTTTTAGCTAAAGACTGTATCCAACAATAATCAAATGACATATTTTGGTCATGTTCGACTGCTCAACTGCTCATACATATCAAACACATTTTGACTAATTTTTGTACATAATAGTGAGGCTCAGATCTGTATAAATCAATAGTTTCAAAAACATCAGGATATAACCGCCATGGCTTCAATAGTATAAAATATAGAATTGCCATGCCAAGACACGGAAAATCACATCACTAGCATGATTTATTAAGATACTTATCATCACAACCTCTTGAACACAAATATCGCTTCATATATTCTATCAAAATAGTTCAACTAAAATAAGACACTTATGAACAAAATAGAGTTTATACATATCAAAATAGTTGGTTAAAAAAGTTAAATGTCAATATGTTATAAGCAAGTTACCAAAGAAAAACTATAGAGTTTATTTTAAAGTTTGCATGTGATGTAGGTCAGGAATCAAGTGTCATTCAAAACCACTAGCATGTGACATTTTTTTCAGTAATACTTTTAGTATTTAATAGTGGGGTAATGGTCTACTATTTTCACATTTTTAGTTCTTAATATAGAAAAAAAAACAAACAAACATAATGGCGAGACGTCTTAGGTGTGCTGAGCTGCAACAGACTTCAAATACCGTTGAGTGGGATGAAATGATGATTTTCTATTGTCGACAAAAATCACTAGAGTATTTTAAGCTGTCGAGAGAGATCAATGGGTTTTGCATGAAAGTGTCTGCTGCGGTTCATGAGATGGGTTCTTTCAGTGAGGAGTTGGAGACTGTGGTTGGGAAGATTGTGCCTCAGAAGATAGCAGAGTTTCTGAAGGAGCTTCAAGCAAAGGATGACATAAAAATGAGGGAGTTGGAGGTTTTGGCTAAGGAGATAGAGTTTAGGTGTACTGAGATTGATGAATTTATCGAGAATCTAAAGGGTAAGGTGCCGTTTTGAGACTAATATTGGAACGGGATATTTTTAAGTTGATTGGGATGTTTCCATCAAATGTGTTGTGGCCTGTATGTGCAAGTGTCACGGGTGGCCGGTTGCAGATAGTGACTGTAACCGTTGTACAGTCACTATCTACAACCGGACACCCTTGACACTTGCACATAAGTTTGTGTTTGTGTTTGTCCAGTTAACTAAGTATTCGCCTAGCATAAGTTTGTGTTTGTCCAGTTGTAGTGTAATGATGTGTTTGTTGTAATGAATGGTTAACCTACTGCCGAACTAAAAAAGCGTCTAGGTTGTCTGTTAACTAAGAAACAAATTGATATATTATAAGCTATTAATCTGCAATGTTAAATGACTAACATGAATAAGAAGATGCAAAGCCATACACCACAATCGTCGAACAAACCACCCTGCTTGGGAACATTTTCAACATGCCTGAACGTAATCCTATAGGACTTAGGATCGATTCCCTTCTGCTCAAAGACCCCTACTTCTTTTAGCACTTCGGCAAGCCTTGTCTCTAAACTATTCCTCATATCCAGATAAAACGGACGCGATTCATTACGAAACACAACGCCACTATCATAGAATGTAACAGTACCAGTCTGGATGTGAAACACAGCAAGAGACCAATGAACCTCAGGTTCATTTATTAGGATAAAAACACGTTCCACATCAGCCCATCCAAGAGGGTATTTTTCTTTGTTGGCGTAGAACACATGCAATGATCCTCCTCGTATCAATAGTGGTAGAAAAAAGCAACTAACCATTGACCAATCCATATCATCTGGTCTAGTATGCCACATGTAATTGATCCATGGATCAATGTGCTGTAAGAACAATAAACAAAAAAAAGAAAAAAAAAATTATAATCAGTAATTTATATAAAATTGAGATTTTCATTTTCTCTACCTGCCAATCGATTTCAAATTAGTTTTATACAAGAAAAATTATACAAGACAAATAGAGTTTATATAATCGTGTTAAATGGGATAATGAAGTAGTGTGGCATGTCATGAACAATACACACTATATCATTATTGCAAACAACATGTCTCAATTATCAGAGCAGATATATATAAGGATGTAGATGGGTTTCATTGCCTAATTTGAACCCCGTCCCTACTACCATTTGTGTGCTTGATCTTTATCACAAGTTTTGGATCTTACAAGAACGGAAGATGGTTGTCGAGTTTATATAATATTTTTTAGACAACGAGCTTCCGTTCTTAAAAGAGCCAAAATTTGTGATAAAGATCAAGCACATAAATGGTACTAGGGACGGGGTTCAAATTATGCAATGGAACCCATCTACATACTTAGATAGACCCTGCCATGATAATTGAGAAAGTATGCAGTGTTTCTGTTTAAAAATATGCAGTTTTTCTCGTATAAAATTTACATTATATCGATTATCAGCTACAGACAATCAAAACCAAAATATTATATAATTTTGAGTAAAGTAAATAAAAGATATATTTACTTTACCTCATCATGCAGCCATCCTTTGTGCTTATCGTCAAGGCCGATTATAGAATCCCAAAAATAATGATCCACAATTATTTCACTGCACCAAGGAAACTTACAATTCTGCCACCCATCCGTACACAGAAACCACTCAGTTTTGTATGCAAGAAAAATTTGATCGGTGTTTTGAAATGGTCGAACAAGAACCTATAGACAAAACAAAATAAACATAAGTGACCATTACAAAATGATTATAATTATAAAAAAACCTGACGGATTTAAAAACATTGTACCTCGATCCAATGTCTGACTAATTTTAACCTTTCAACCATAAGAGGATCAAGACAATTCTTTCGATTTCTCAATTCATCAACACTAGGAACTTTTCTAGTTTTATCTAGTTGCACAAAAGGCGACCTAATAACATCTTTGTTGTTCCTCGTTCACTATCATTTAAAACAGTTTAGAAATATAAAAAAAGTTAATAGTAAACAATGACTGAAATTAACGTAAGTAAAACACACTAGATAATTTTCAACATCATATTCTTATTAGAAATGAATCGTAAAGAATACGTTACCCAAGTACTTGCGGAATAGCACTTGGGATTGAAATGACAAAGGTTGGTGACTCCTCTCTAAGCTCAGGCTAAGTCTGAGCACAACTCTTAGAACCCACTGAGCTATCTCAAAGATAAAGTTGTATTTGGAGGAGTGAAAAGAAGGCTTGCGTGTGTGTGTGTTTTTACAATTCACAAGCTTAATCTTTTCACTCCATCTCTTATGCTATTTATACATCTATGATTTTTTACTCTTTCCTAAGTGACAAACTGACATCATACAGAAGACAAAATACTGATGTATTTTGTCTCTGTTTACAAAGACTATTCTAGGTAAGAGACAAGACTACTTTCCTAAGTTCAATGATGACACTGAGCCTGATCTTTTGCTATTTAGAGAAAGTTAACTTTGGTTGATAAGTACTTCGTCTTATCTGTTTCAAACTTATCCCGCCATGTCCCGCTCATTCTTCAGTCTTTGCATCCTTCAGTCTTCTACTTCAGTTTGTCTTCAGTGTAAGTAGTTGGAGAGGAGTCTTAGGGATTCAGTGAGTTATTGTCATCACTCACTGAATCCATCATCTTCTTCTTGACTTAGTCTTCACCCTTTAAGTTCTGCCTTACTGAGTGGAGAGACTTCTTCTTCGCCTCATACTGAGTATCCTGAAGATGACTCACAGAGAGACTATGCACTCAGTGACCTGTTAGTGTTTAACGGACTAAACACGGGCTATTTTCTATTCAAATCCTAGATTAAGGGGTTTGGGTATTTACTGAACCCAACAGTCTCCCCCTATTTGGATATATAAATAGCCTAAGTGTTTGATCAGTGTAAGTGAGCAAATGCTTCTTCTTACACTGAATGTACTAATGAATACAATAAGGAACACTGGAAGTTTTAACAAAGCATACATCGTTTATTAATCAAATTACAAGGTTCCTATCACTAGTACAAAAGATAAATCAAAATGATGTCAGTCCAGATGGATTCCCAGTGCTTCAAGCTTGACTTTCTTGGTGATGAGTGTTTCCCTGTCAGGATGCTCTCTTATCTTGGCATTCAGGTCTTGACAGAACCTGATGTTTGCTGGGGTTTGGATCTGAGAGGCCACTGGCATGTAGCTCAGCATTGCAGCCACACCAGCCTGATCAATATCAATCCATATTTGAAATGCTGGGTTACCATAGACATCAATGTGGAATAGCCCTCTTTCAGGATTTTCAATTACTAAACAGTTCACGAACTTAACACCTTCTGGCAGTTCACTGTTGCATTCGAGTCCAGACACTTTTATCTCAGGCTGGAACTCAACCCTCTTTCTTTTACCCTGTGATGACTGTGGTTGAGATCCTTGTGGTCCAGTTAAGGTAGGCTAAATTCCCAGTTGTGCCGGTGTATCTCTCAGTCTCTCATACCTCTTACTGAGCATCTTCATCAGCTCCTTAACCGCTGCATTTTGCTTCTTTTTAATAATTGGACCGAGTTCATCGAGTTCAGTGATCCCAAAGTCAGTGAATTTTAGGGGATCATGAACCTCGAAATGCCTTTTATTATCCCCCCTGTAGACGTTCATTGCCAGTGGTTTAGACCTGGGGATGATTTTGACATCAGTGATCTTCTCAGGCAGTCTTCTGCTTGTCATTGTCCAATTATAATGGTCAATTCTTGCTTTCCTGATGGCTGCAGTTCTTTTATTCTTTTCTTCCAACTGCTTTTTCATTTCAGCCATTTTTGCTGCCTGAGCATCCTTGAACCTCTGTCCTGCATGACCCTTTTCAAGCTTCTTTGAATCAATTCCCACATTCTCAGCTTCTTCGGCAATCACTTGAATCAGTGCTTCCTTAGTCTTCTTATCGTCCTCAGCTTGTTTCAATCTCCTTTCTTCTTTAGCAAGATATTTAGTTAGCTGTTGAGGTGTGAGAAGGTATTCAGTGTCACCGATTTTGTAGGGAATCTTCTCAGGCTCAGTAGTTGTCATTTTGCCTTTTCCTTTGTCCTGGCCTGAGGAAGATGATGCAACTAAGGGTGGTATTGTTGTCATAATAGGTGTTGTGACTGTCAGTGTTGTTTTTGTTGTTGATGTTTGTGGTGGAAGTGGTGAGATGGGTATTGCTGAGACTGGTGGTGTTGGCTCCCCCTCAGTGTGAAGAGGAGTTTCTTCAGCAATATTCTCCCCCTCAACTGTTGCCAGAGCGTCAGTGAGGGCAAGAGTTGGTGTTGGTGCTGAGGGGGATGGAGCTGCTTGACCCTTGAAAGCCTGATAAATTTTAGTGATCATGGCCTTGATATCTGAAGTATCTGTTTGAATGCCAGTGACCTTAGCTTCCAAATTAGCCTGAGACACTTCCAAAGCAGTCATGCGTGGCCCAAGATTCCAGGCCAAGGAAGTAGATGCCTGAGCCAACGTAGCCATTTGAGTGTTTACAGAGCTCAATGTAGTTTGAAGGGACTGGACTGAAGAATGAAGACCCTGGACATTTGCTGATTTGAGCGTTTCGATCAGTTCAGTGAGGCTGGAGGATTGTTTCAAGTACGCCTCTGTAGCCTCCAGCACTTTAGAGTTGAGTGCTGAATCATCTTTGACAGATTCCCTGATTTCATCTACCTTTGTGCCTACACGCTGAAGGTGTCTGAGGAATTTAGCCAAATTTTCATCCATTCTGTGAATGTTGTCATACATCAAATCCCGATGCTCATGAACATTTTCATCAAAGGCTTGTACCTCAGCCTTTAGATCTGCATAAATTGCACCAGCTTCAGTATGTTGTTCCCACAATGTTTCAGTGACCCCAGAGTATAATTTCCTTGAAGCTTTGGTGATCCACTAAACAAGCTGCCTTTCAGTAAGTGGAAGAACATTATCAAATCTTGCAAATTCATCAGTGGAGGAAGAGGAGTCATCATTTTCAGGCTGGAATGGTGATTCAGTGTGTTCCTGTGGATCAGGCTCAGGCTCTTGTTTTGGATTGAACCTCAACTTCCACTTCTCCCCAGCTGATAGAATTTCATCATCAGTGTCAGCAAGCTCATCTTCAGAGAAGAGTATTCCAGTAACATTAGCAACGGTTAACAGAGGGTTGGTGATGGGTTCCATATCAGCGGGTGGTATTAATCCCTCTGAGTCTTTGTCCCCCTTTGACCCCTGAGACACTGATGGGTGTTTTCCAGTGCCTTTAGCAGAGTCAGTGACAGTGATATCCCTATCAGCAGGTAGTTTGGTTCCCTCTGAGTCTTTGGGATCGATCAGTGTGCCCTCAGACAAAGGCTTGGATTTGCTAATGTCATCACTGGGCGTTGTGGAAGGCGCTCCCCTACCAACGGGTTGTTTGTTTCCCTCTGGATCTTGGGGAGTAATAGTTGGGACTAAGGGCACTGATTGTGATTTATCAGTGTCCTTCGTTGTCACCTGGGTGGATGTTGCTTGGTCTCCAACGGGTGGCAAATCAGTCTTGGGCTTTCTTTGCCTTTTAGGCTGTGCTCCTGAAGCCTCAGGGCCCTGAGACTTGGGTTTGGTTTTAGTCCTAGTCTGAGACTTCCCCTTTCTCTTTGTAGGAGCAGGGTTAGGAGACACTGATTCCCTCTAGTTGTTTACAGCAACCATATGGGCCGTCAATTCAATGTTTGTGACAAGGGATGGGTCCTTTTGAAAGTTTGATTGGCTCAGGATGCCAGGTAAAGCACCAAAATTTTCTTCCTGAGGATAATTTGTACCCAGTAACACTTGCAAAGCACAAGAGACAAACCTAGGATACGAAACGTATTTCGTCCTAGTTTTGCTTTGTAGCTTGGTTACGAGATCACTGTAAATTGTCTCCCCTATGTCGACAGTGACCCCATTCATCAAGCAGTATGCCATCTTCAACTGAATAGAGTTAACTTGTTCAGTGGATAAGTGGTTCCCGCCGAGGACCTGAATCAAAAATGTCAATAGGATCCTCCAAGCCATGGGAAATGAACTCTTGGTGACTGGGGTCTTGTCCAAAAACGTTGGATCTAAAACAATTTGTTTTAACCCATCCTTCACTATGGAGGGTTCAGGATGGGCGACATAAACACCTTTGTTGTAATCTAACCCTGTTGAGGTGCAAAATGTTTTATAATCCAGGGTGAATTGTTGCCCCCCGTTTAGACTGAACCTGATGAGATATTCCCTGAGAGGTCTAAGGTTGTTCTCATCAGTAGAGGGTGTCGGGTCAAAGGCCTTAGCTGTTGCCCAAAACTCCCTGAGGAGGTTTTGGTATAGTACAGAGGGACACTGAATAAAGGCCGTTTTCAGTGGGCAGTTATACAAAAATTTCATAATGTCTTTATAGGCTGGGACATTTGGAGGATATTCAAAATTGCTGTTGGGATTTAGTAAATCCAGTACTTAAAGTGTCGGTCACCTCAAGTATGTATACTCGTTAGAAAGCTCGTAGTCGTAGTTATTCAGTGTTAGTATTTAGATTGCCTTGTAACACCGTGGAGGACGGACGGGTCTTTACCCACTGTATGCCTGATCTACAGCCTAAAGTAGGCGTCTATGTTTGTACCCTATAAATACCCTTTGCCCTCCAAGGCAAAGGGTTGGACCTTCATAATATATTTTTCTTTGTCTCTCTAGGGTTCCCATCTTCTCCCACTTTCTCTCTCTAAACTCTTAACCTAGCGCCGCATATGTGATTGTGTAACAAACCAAGATCCCACAAATGGTATCAGAGCCAGGTTATGTATATTAGCACTTGTCATGATTTCTTTAATTAAGTGTGGATGCTGTGAGCATGCGGCTATGAATTAACTTCTCAATATCGATCAGCTGCAACCGTCCAAATGTACCTGCAAACAACAGTTAGCAATAAATCACACGAAAGTATCTTTGACCACTTTCGTTGAATTGAGGTACACGGCCCACGGTTCCCCGTTGATCAGTACAAGTACTGCCTGTGATCAGGTATAATTCCGAAGAATCTCCTTGACAGGGTTTCACAGCTGCTCTAGCCGTTCTCAAACCGGAACGTCTCAAAGAAGACAACACGGAGTGAGTGAACCAACGAATTGAGATTCACTGATTGATGAAAAGTGATTTGAAACAATCGTGTATTGCTTAATAGAAAGTGTTTTGCAATACAACGAAGGTTTTATGGAAAATCAATTATCAATCATAAATACCCTTTAATTTTGAAACATTAATACACAGTTGATGTGCTATGGAAAAGAACTTTTAAGCACAACGACCGGTTTTTTCAAAGGTATCCGTGAATTCATTTCCTGGACCAAGGTTGATTCAAGATTGAATCGCCCCATCGTTTCTATCCAGTTGTCACAAGCTTGATCTTTTGCAAGATCTCACATGTCACCCACCAAGAGCTTGTTTGATGTTGGCTCTAGAAGGATTTCCATCTTCATTGTGAATATTTTTACATATCACTCAGATGTTCTGGCAATACCACAAGGATAATGCGTAGGACTCTTAATATATACTTACTTTCCACATTGTGTGAAAAAGCAAGTCTTCAAGAATTTAGTGTCCTAACGAGATATTGTGGATGATCTCTTGGCTCTAGACTCAATTGTGCATATTTGGTTCTTGTGCCGGAGACTAGGGAGAGGGTCTCCTTCTTCAATATCAACAATCTCTAAGAGAAAGTCGATAGATTATGTCGGTTCCCCGTGAGGATGAAACAAGCCCTTTTAAGAGGAACTTGAGTGGCTTGGGAAGTTGTAGTGCAGTGCGTCACTGGGTCCATGACGTCTTGTCTTCAATACCAGTGTTACCTTAGTAACCACTTAGTAGCATATGTATTGAACCCGGTTACTGCCCTAAGGTTGAATTTATTGGAGGGCTATTTCTTTTCACCCTTTTCTCATTCATTTCTTTTTCATTCTTCAACCCCTTCAGTGCTTACCGAGACTTCATTACTAGAACCTTGTTGGGTTTATTCCAGTTCTAGCTCTATCTCAGTCCGCACTCTTCCCATATTCTCATTTTTCTCCTTTTTTCAATATACCTAAGGACTCTACACTATCTAGTGGATTGTCCCTGGGTAGATCCCTCCGGTTCTGGCGGATCGTGAGAACAAATACCTAACCTCACAATCCTTATAACTCCATACATAAAGTAAAATGGTTGGTCTTTTGGTACAGTTCATTCTTCCTTGAAACCAATTGAAAAATTATTTGGAAAAACAATCAAGGTACATGTGATACGAGATCAAAGCATTTTGTACCTTAATAGTATTGATCATTTAGAAAACCTCCCCCTCAATATGTGCATATGATTTAGAAATTGTTTAGCACATGGAGGCAAGAGGACTTTGAAATATTTTCTTTGATCACAATTTTCATAGAAAAAACCATTTGATTTTCTTGGTAAATTCTCCCCCTCAATATGTGCGTAGGATATTTGAAATCATTTTATCACATAGAGGCACGAGTTCTTTTGAAGCACATTTACGATCACACAAGCCATTAAGAAACCATTCGCTCCCCCTCAATATGTGCATCGATATACAAAAGAGTTTAGCACATATTAGAGAGAGCCTGCATTTAGAGTCAAACGATCACCATTTATCAGATTTCATATTTAAATCACATTTTCTCCCCCGATCAAAAATATCAAATCCTTTGAGATTTTGGATCTCAAGTGATTTAAATAGGTTTAGAAAAACATGGGAGAAACATGTGTTCAGATTAATTTAATTCTGATAGCGAAACAGATTAAGACATTTAAAGATTGTTAGTATCAGGTATGATCGTTTTAAGAGATCTTTAAGTAAAATAAAACAATTTCACAATCAAACAAGAACAGAAAAAATTTCATTTTGAAAGATCTTTGAGTTTTAAATAAAATCATACCATGACATAACATTAAATCTTTAGATCACCACTTATTTTGTACAGACGGACTTGATAGATGAATATCGTTTGAAAATATTTAGTTTGAAATCACTCTCCCCCTCAATCCATGACCGTAGTCGTTGATTGAGTGACTTATGTTTAATAAAAATGAAGTCCGGTTGATTTCCAAAATTTGAGTTAAATTTATTTTCAAAACAATATTTTTCCATTTTCAAAACAATATTTTTCAAAAATTGTTTAAAAATGGTATCATGCACAAAGATAAGTTAGGTGGTTGAGCTGCTTTTGTTGTTGTTGCTGTAGGGCTGGGAAGAAAAACCGTCTGCTGATGCAGTGAAACTTCTTACGTTGCATTTTAATGCCAACTAAGGTCAAATTAAGCTCCGTTTCTTCAATCACTTAGAAGAAAACCATCTGCTGATGCAGTGAGACCTCTTACGTTGCATTTATGCCAACTCTCCATTGAAGTTAAATTAAGCTCCGTTTCTTCATTTGTCAACCCAAGATATAGTTACCCTTTCCTTTCGGCATCCAATCATCTTCAATTGTGGGATCCGGATCGGGAACATTCTTATAATCCATGATATCTGCATACGTTAGTAAACCCAACCAAATATATGGTGGTCGACATCACCCAAACAGCCATCGACTAATAACAGTCAATCCAACATATCAATCAGTTCGTATAAAGCATGGGAATTATGTGTTTATCAAACTCTAATCATCTAATCCTAGCAATCATATCCTAGGCACCTAGTCCTTCAACATAGGTTAACATCATTTTTAATTAAGCATATAGGATAATTAAGAAAGCCCGTTAGATGATATAAATTTGAAAACATTCTCCCCCTCAATCAATGACTCATTTTATGAAAAGATTAAAAGCGCGGAAGTCATTGATTGAGTTTGCAAATTTATGAAAACTCCGATATTGATAGATTTACAAGCAACTCATTTACCACCATTTTTTAGAAAACAACAAATATTTTTCTAAAGAATTTTAGACGGAAAAAAATTTGTGTAGGAACAGCAGTCCTTCGACATACTTTCCTCATTTAGTTTTTAGGATAAGTGCATAAAAATATTTGAAAATTGGTTTAGTGCAACACTTTCCTTTCTTTTGAAGAGCGGGTTGCTATCATAAATAATAGTAAATCATGGTTTAAGCACGGGTTACAGTCTGAAGTAACTGCAAGCCATTAAGAAACCATTCGCTCCCCCTCAATATGTGCATCGATATACGAAAGAGTTTAGCACATATTAGAGAGAGCCTGCATTTAGAGTCAAACGATCACCATTTATCAGATTTCATATTTAAATCACATTTTCTCCCCCGATAAAAAATATCAAATCCTTTTCCCGGAAACGACCATTTTGGAGCTATTATGGGATATGGTGATTATGTGGTCGGAGATAGTGTAATTTCCCTGGTATACTATGTGGAAGGTCTTGGTCATAACTTGTTTTCTGTTGGTCAATTCTGTGATTCCGATCTTGAAGTGGCTTTTCGGAAACATACTTGCTTCATTAGAGAACTTGATGGTGTAGAATTATTAAGAGGCACTCGAGGTTCTAACTTATACACCATCTCTATCGATGACATGATGAAGTCCTCACCAATTTGCTTGCTGTCAAAGGCTTCTAAAACAAAATCTTGGTTATGGCATCGTCGTCTCAATCACTTGAACTTCGGCACCATAAACAATCTTTCTAGAAAGGATCTTGTCAGAGGCTTACCCAGATTAAAATATGAGAAAGATCATCTTTGCTCAGCTTGTCAATTGGGAAAAAGCACGAAATATGCCCACAAACCAAAACCCACAAACCAAAACCCACAAACTCTGTAATGGAAGTTCTTCATACCCTTCATATGGATCTGTGCGGACCAATGAAAGTGCAAACGATTAATGGGAAGAGATATATTTTAGTCGTTGTTGATGACTACTCTAGATTTACTTGGGTAAAGTTCTTGAGGACTAAGGATGAAACTCCAGCCATCATCATCAAACTTATCAAGCAACTTCAGGTTCGTCTTAACAACACGGTTAGAATTGTTCGAACTGACAATGGCACAGAGTTCGTTAACCGAGACTTAAGTCAATTTTATGAAAGTATTGGAATCAGTCATCAAAGAAGTGTTCCACGAACTCCTCAACAGAACGGTGTAGTTGAAAGACGAAATCGAACTCTTGTGGAAGCCGCAAGAACAATGCTAATTTATTCAAAGGTTCCAATGTTTCTATGGGCTGAAGCCATTGCCACTGCCTGCTACACCCAAAATCGTTCCCTTATTCACACCTCTCATGGAAAAACTCCATATGAACTTGTTCATAAAAGAAAACCTGATTTATCCTATCTTCGTGTGTTTGGTGCTTTGAGGTATCCAACAAATGACGGTCAAGATTTAGGAAAATTAAGAGCTAAAGCAGACATTGGAGTTTTTGTAGGTTATGCACCAAACAAGAAGGGTTACCGAATCTACAACAAAAGAACTCGAGATATCATGGAAACTATTCATGTTACGTTCGATGAGCTGTCCGGTCAAATGGCTCCTGGAAAATCTAGTTCTGGACCCGCACTTCATAACAGTCCCATTGGTTCATCCCTTGTACCAAATTCTTCTCCCGCAACTCCATATGTACCTCCATCTGAAGATGATTTAAAGAAATTGTTTGATCATATGTTTGATGAACTCTATGAGCAAAGTGCTATTGAACTGTCAATTCCCACAACAGAGGCTGCTCATAACACTGAGAATGAAGTCAATCCTACAGTTTCAATGTCATTAAGTAAAGAAGCGCCTGCTGCTGATCACTCTGTCTCATCAACAAATCATCAATCATCGAATGTACATCATGGAATTGTCTCTGGCATCAATGATGAAGTTAATCCCTTTGCTACTCCCGAAGATGCTCCATTTGAAAACATTTTTGCCCCTGAACCAACATTGGAACCATCTTCATCAGGGGATATAAACTCTGCTACATCAGTCCTTCAACAACAACCACACGAACACATTAGAAAATGGACACATGACCATCCATTAGATAACATCATTGGAAATCCTTCTCGTTCCGTATCAACTCGAAAACAATTAGCTACTGATGCCTTATGGTGCTTTTTCAACTCAGTACTCTCCAAGATTGAACCAAAAGATGTTAAAACTGCAATGTCTGAGGACAGCTGGTTTAATGCAATGCAAGAAGAAATTCATGAGTTCGATCGTCTAGATGTATGGGAATTAGTACCAGTTCCAGATTGTACTATGATCATTGCTCTCAAGTGGATCTTCAAAGTAAAGCTTGATGAGCACGGTGATGTTCTGAAAAATAAGGCACGGTTAGTTGCTAAAGGTTATCTTCAAGAAGAAGGTATCGACTTTGAGGAATCGTTTGCTCCTGTTGCACGAATCGAAGCAATCAGAATCTTCCTGGCTAATGCTGCAAGTAAGAATATGATTGTCTATCAGATGGATGTTAAGACGGCTTTTCTCAACGGAGATCTTAAAGAAGTCGTATACGTCAGCCAACCAGAAGGTTTTGTGAATCCAGAGCATCCTACTCATGTCTATCGCTTGAAAAAGGCCCTTTACGGTTTGAAGCAAGCTCCAAGGGCATGGTATGATACTCTATCAAAATTTCTTCTATCCACCGGATTCAGCAAAGGAGCAGTCGATCCAACTTTGTTCACCAGAAAGTCAGGCAAACACTTTATTCACGTTCAAGTTTATGTTGATGATATTATCTTTGCCTCGACTGACCCAAATTAATGTGACCGTTTTTCTATGGAGATGGGCTCCAAATTTCAAATGTCAATGATGTGACAAATGTCATTTTTCTTGGGATTACAAATTTCACAAAGTCCCAGAGGCATTTTTGTAAATCAATCAAAATACGCTAATGAAATATTAAAGAAATTTGGATTTACCTCCAGTGACCCTGTTGACACTCCTATGGTGGAGCGTACAAAACTGGATGAGGACCACTCCGGGATCATAGTAGATCAAACGAAATATCGAAGTATGATTGGATCCCTGATGTACCTCACAACTAGCAGACTAGACATTTTGTTTGCTGTATGCATGTGTGCTAGATACCAGGCTAAGCCTACCAAAAAGCACCTTGAAGCGGTTAAACGGGTCTTTCGGTATCTCCAAGGATCCATTAATATGGGTCTTTGGTATCCGAAGGACTCCGGTATGTCACTAACGGCCTATGCAGATGCTGACCATGCAGGATGTCAAGATACACGTCGAAGTACGTCAGGCGGTGCTCAATTTTTAGGTGATAAACTTGTAAGCTGGTCTTCGAAGAAACAAATGAGCACTTCCATATCATCTACAGAGGCTGAATACATAGCCATGTCATCATGTTGTGCTCAAATCTTATGGATGAGATCATAATTATCTGACTATGGCTTTGTATTCAACAAAGTTCCTATGTACTGTGATAACAAAAGTGCCATTGCTCTCTGCTACAACAATGTTCAACACTCTCGAGCAAAGAACATCGACATTCGACATCATTTCATCAGGGAACAAGTGGAAAATGGTGTAGTTGAACTATACTTCGTAAGGACTGAATATCAACTAGCAGACATCTTCACAAAAGCTCTTTCTCGAGAACGCTTTGAGTTTATTCTTCCACGACTAGGCTTAAAGAGCCTTCAACCAGAAACGCTCAAACGTCTTCAGGAAGAAGTCGAGGAGTAAAGGTGTTCGACTCTATCCATTCTCTTGTATATATCTTTTCAAAAACCAAATACAAAAATACAAAACCAACAAAACAAAAATAGAAAATTATAAAACTTTTCAAAATCCATAAAAATCAGAAAATCTTGAAAATCTTCAAAAAATACTGTTTATTTATCATGTTTTTCTTGTCGATTCGATAACATCTATGGACTTTGAGTTGTCATTCAAAGAATGGCATGGGTCTCTAGATGAAGTTCGAATTTATTAAAAAAAAAAAAAAAAAACGAGATGGAGAAAAATATTGGTTTATTGTCATTTCAGACAGTAACCCGCTTTTCAAAGAAAGAACAGAGCCATGCTTTATCATGTTTTTCAAATCTCATGCTCTGATTCTATAAACATTTATCTTCTATCTAATGAAAACTAATTGCTTTGTAAAATAACTCGGACTCAAGTTTGAAAATCATCTGGACTTAAAAGTTTGTCAAACTATCTATCACTCAATCAACAACTTATGTCATTGATTGAGGGGGAGAATGATTTCAATTAAATCAAAAAGTTATTTGTCATACAATTGCTTTCAAAAGATAATCATGCATGTTTATTCAATGGAGTTTAAAGTCTCTAAATCCGATCCTTATCAGTTAAAATGTTTTTCATAATCAAGTCACATTTCTCCTTAAAAGCTTTCAAAATCAATTTAAATCTACAGAGATCAAAAATCTCAAATGATTTGATAATTGTGATCGGGGGAGAATTTGTGATTTAAATTGGATATAATCTGATAATTCGGTAAATGGTTTTAATAAGGATGTACAAGCTCTCCTTCCGACATGTGCCAAATGATTTCAAAATTTTCATGCACATGTTGAGGGGGAGCATCTATCTTAAACCACTAAGTTTTGAAACGTGATCAATGTGCAGGTTCCCTCTTGTATGTTCCAAACTCTTTTAAATCTTGAGGCATATATTGAGGGGGAGAAAAATTATGAAAACCTCATCCTTTCCCAAAATGCTTTATCTACTTGATTTGATTAGGGAAGTGATGGTGATATCTTTTAGAAAATGGTAATCAAACAAGTTAATTCTTTCTCTTGCCTCCATTTGCAAAACGATTTCAAATACTTGATGCACATGTTGAGGGGGAGCTCTTGTTCTAAAAATATCAAAAACAATTCAGGTACAAAATGCTTTGAGAATATATCATAAGTATCTGGATTGATTTTCAAATGGTTTTTCAATTGGTTTCAACGGCAGATGAACAATACCAAATAGACCGACCAACTTTACTTTATGTATGGTGATATAAGGATGATAAGGTTAGGTATTTGTTCCCATGATCCGCCAGAACCAGAGGGATCTACCCAGGGACAATCCACTAGTTAGTGTAGAAGTCCTTAGGTATGATGATAAAAGGAGAAATATGAGATATGGGAAGAGTGCGAACTGAGTCAGAGCTAGTACTGGAATAAAACCAACAAGGTTCTAGCTATGATGTCTCGGTAAGCACTGAAGGGGTTGAAGAATGAAAAAGAATTGAATGAGAAAAGGGTGAAAACATATAGCCCTCCAATTATTCAACCTTAGGGCAGAAACCGGGTTTAATTCATTTGCTACTGGTGGTTACAAAGGTAACATCAGTATTGAAGACAAGACGTCATGGAGCCAGTGACACATTGCACTTCAACTTCCTAAACCACTCAAGTTCCTCTTAAAAGGACTTGTTTCATTCTCACAGGGAACCGACATTTTCTATCGACTTTCTCTTAGAGATTGTTGATATTGAAGAAGGAGACCCTCTCCCTAGTCTCCGATACAGGATCCAAATATGCACAAATCTCCTTAGGACACTTTCAATGAAGACTCTCTGTTTCACACAATGTGGAAAGAGATATTATATTTTGAGTCCTACGCATTATCCTTGTGGTATTGCCAGAACATCTGAGTGATATGTTTACAATGAAGATGGAAAGCCTTCTGGAGCCAACATCAAACAAGCTCCTGGTAGGTGGCATGTGAGATCTATTATATAGATCAACCATGTGACAACTGAACAGAAACAATGGGGCGATTCAATCTTTTGAATCAATCCTGGTTCAGGTTATGGATTGACGGATACCTTTGAAAAACCAGTCGTTGTGATTAAAAGTTCTTTTCCATAGCACATCGACTGTGTATTAATGTTTCAAAATTAAAGGGTATTTATGATTGATAATTGATTTTCCATAAAACCTTCGTGGTATTGCAAAACACTTTATATAAAGCAATACACGATTGTTTTTCAAATCATTTTTCATCAATCAGTGAATCTCAATTCGCTGGTTCACTCACTCCGTGTTGTCTTCTTTGAGACGTTCCGGTTTGAGAACAGCTAGAACAGCTGCGAAACCCTGTCAAGGAGATTCTTCAGAATTATTCCTGATCACAGGCAGTACTTGTACTGATCAACGGGGAACCGTGGGCCGTGTACCTTAATTCAACAAAAGTGATCAAAGACACTTTTTTGCCCTTTATTGCTAACTGTTTTATGCAGGAACACCCGACGTTTGCAGCTGATCAGAATGAAGCGGTCAATCCATAGCCGCATGCTCACACATTACTTTCATCTCTAAAGAAATCATGATAAGTGCATCAATGACTCTGATGTTTTCACTCCATACTTATGCTACGCTGCTGCAAATATCATGAATCAGCTAAAAGCTTCCGCTACTCTGATAAGAAGATATCATGATCCAGAATGTGAGCATGTCGGTCCAAAAGTCACAACATCACATACTATCAACACCACAATGAATGAGTCAGAGATTTATGGTTACTGATAATCTCAAAGCTGGTTCAAACACTCTATCATCACGTGGATCAGTTTAAGACCTCCACTCGATTTTTCAAAACATGCAGAACATAATGAATCAAAGACTACGAGCTAAAGAACAAAAGTGCTTAATCAAAGAAACCAAGAACATCGAAACGTTATACCAGTTTGTAATCATTGTAAGTTGAGGTGACCTCCCTTAGGGGGAGATTGTTGGGATTTAGTAAATCCAGTACTTAAAGTGTCGGTCACCTCAAGTATGTATACTCGTTAGAAAGCTCGTAGTCGTAGTTATTCAGTGTTGTATTTAGATTGCCTTGTAACACCGTGGAGGAAGGACGGGTCTTTACCCACTGTATGACTGATCCACAGCCTAAAGTAGGCGTCTATGTTTGTACCCTATAAATACCCTTTGCCCTCCAAGGCAAAGGGTTGGACCTTCATAATATATTTTTCTTTGTCTCTCTAGGGTTCCCATCTTCTCCCACTTTCTCTCTCTAAACTCTTAACCTAGCGCTGCATATGTGATTGTGTAACAAAGCAAGATCCCACAATTGCCTATGACATTATTTGTTTTAAATTCAACGTTGCTAAGATCGCCTACCCAATGTGAAGCAAACTGAAGAGATTGTGTTCTTGCCATTTCCATTAAAAAAGGTTTTTAGGGTTTTAAAAAAGAATAACTTGACAAGAACAATTGAAAGTTTTTTTTTGAATCTCTGAAGTTTTGATGAAAAATCTTTTGTAAATGTTTACAATGAAGGTTTTTCTGAAGGAGGTTTGAAGAACACAATGATTTCTGGGTTTGAAAGAGATTTTGACAGAGTTTTGTTTGCAGAAATCAATTGTGTGTGTTTTAATATTTATGAGAGGGATATTTATAGAGTGGTGAGAGGGGTGGTTTTTGCATAATCGTGGATATGTAAAGACGGTTTTTTAAAACGTTTGAAATTCCACATTTAATGCCACCCACCACTACCCGTAGTAAAATCTCGTATTTCAAGGGAACAGTTGCAGTGCACAGTAAAAGTGCACTTTTGCAGTAATAAAATATCCATAGGATATTTTATGTGAGAGAAGGCATTTAATGCCAAGTGGGATGAGGTAAGTGAGGAGACCCTTGACTGTAAGACATATATTCCTATATTAAATTGGTATAGTTACCAACCTAGGACATTTAAGTAACTGATACTTGGATCATTTAGTTACTCATTCAATGCTCAATATCAACAGTCAGGGTCCCTGAATGAGTCTTACTCATTCAGTGAGAGGATGTTTTGTGGGTTTCGTTCAGGGAGGAGGAACCATTTCAGAGAACTTACTGAGATTGGTTTTCAGATGCCTGACTTTCAATGTCAAGCATTCCCAATTCAGCTTTCAGTCTCCTGAAGGTAGGTTCATCCAAGGGTTTGGTGAAGATATCAGCAAGTTGATATTCAGTAGGGATGAAATGAAGTTCTACGTTTCCTTTCATTATGTAATCCCAGATGAAGTGATATCTGATTTCAATGTGATTGGTTCTTTGGTGGAGGACATGGTTGTTTGAGATTGCAATAGCACTGGTGTTATCACAGAAGATGGGTACCATTTTGTAATGGATGTCATAGTCACTGAGTTGACTTTTCATCCATAATACATTGGCACAACATCCTGCTGCAGCTACATACTCAGCTTCTGCTGAAGACATAGCCACTGATTGTTGCTTTTTAGCACTCCAACAAACCAGTTTTCCTCCAAGAAATTGACAGGACCCTGAGGTACTTTTTATGTCCATGTTGCAGCCAACATAATCAGAATCAGAGTAACCTTTGAGATCGAACCCTGAGCATTTTGGATAATAGAGTCCAAGGCTTAGTGTTCCCTTCAGGTATATGAGAATTCTCTTAGCTGCAGTGAGATAGGATTCTTTAGGATTAGACTGATATCTTGCTATTAGACAGACTGAGAATTGGATGTCTGGTCTAGAAGCAGTTAGATACATTAGTGAGCCTATAATCCCTCTGAAATGAGTTTGATTGACTGATTTTCTAGTTAGATCAGGTCCAAGGTTGTTAGGTGGGACCATTGGAGTCTTCACTGAGGCACAGTCAGATATCTCATATTTCTTCAAGAGATTTCTGGTGTATTTCTCTTGACTGATGGATATTCCCTTATCAGTTTACCTGATTTGTAGTCCAAGGAAGTATGTGATTTCTCCTATCATGCTCATTTAAAACTTCTTTGTCATCAGTTTTTCAAACTGTTTGCAAAGTTTGTAGTTTGTTGAGCCAAAGATGATGTCATCAACATACACTTGGACCAGTATCACATCCTGTTGTGTTCTATAGACAAACAGTGTGTTGTCTATCTTTCATCTGACAAACTTGTTTTGTATCAGGAAGGCTGAGAGAGTTTTATACCATGCCCTGGGAGCTTGTTTAAGTCCATAAACGGCTTTGTCAAGCTTGCAGACATAGTCAGGGAATTCACTACTCTCAAAGCCTGGAGGTTGCTGAACATACACATCTTCCTTGAGATCACCATTTAAGAATGCACTTTTAACATCCATTTGGTAGACCCTGAAGTTCATGTATGTTGCATATGCAAGGAAGATCCTGATGGCTTCCATTTTTGCAACAGGAGCAAATGTCTCATCATAGTCAATGCCTTCTTGTTGACTGTAAAGTTTGGCTATGTTAGCCTTAATAGTTTTTATTAGAAGTGATGGTCATTCACCTTTAGGAACTTTGTATCGTGTGTTAGATATCGTGTTAGAATAGTCAACGGGCTCGTAGATTGGACTAAGCTAAATGGCTAGAAGTTATGTTAAGTTAGCCTTGTATAAGTTGTCATCCAATCCATGTCCAATCCAAGTCCACGAGGCCCAAGCCCAAGCCCATAGGGCATTTAGTATTTTAGTATAAATACCCCTCAAAGTCTCATTTGAGGGGTGTGCTTGAAAGTGTGTGTGTGTGTGTGTGTTTTCCTTTGATATTAAAGTTCTTCTTTTCATCTTTCTCTCTACACACATATACGCATAACTTTCATATATTCAAGTCACCATCTTTCCTTTCTTCTCAATCTCATACGCATAACGTTTGTGCTTGTTATACGTGTTCTACTTATTTGGTATGCGTGGTATACGCGTAAGGTTGATATATTTAAGGTCCTACAATTGGTATCAATCGCCTAACAATGGTTTAGGAGTGTTTGTGTTCATTTTTTGGTTAAAGCTTTTCAAAAAGGTTGCATTTTTTACATAGAACGAGACCTCTTTGTCATAAAGTTTTGATTTTTACGTGGTATTAAGCTTAAAGTTGTAGACTTTATTGATCTTTAAGTGTTTTGGAAGAAGTTTGTGCAAAAGAAATCGATTGGAAACGTGTTTTTGGGTAAAAAATTTGTGTTTTTGCAAAACTGGGCTGTTTTTACGAGTACACATCTTTTGGTCAAAACTCTTTTTTTTACGCGTAAGAAAGTCAAAATCCTTGTTTTTTACGCATAACTTTTTGGTGAACCATCTTCGTGCAACAACGGTTACTCAGTGCTTCCCTCACTTGGATAAGTTTGTGGAACACTTCGACTTGTGGATATCTTTACACTGTGATAGTGTAAAGGATTTTTGGTTTTAAACCTAAGTTTATGCATAAGCATAAACGCTTACGAGTAAGCACTCTATGCATAAGTTATCACTTACGCGTAAGGTTTTTACGACTAAGTATTTTTGTTTACGCATAAGCTTATGCTTAAGCCTAACGGTTACTCGTAAGATACTGTTTACGCATAAGGAATCCTACGCCTAAGCTTTCTACGCATAAGAATCCTACGCATAAGCAATCCTACGCATAAGCACCAATTTCTACGCTTAATAACAGGTTTACGAGTAAGATTTTGTGCAAAACTTCAAACGGCTATAACTTTTGAACCGTAACTCCGTTTTTAGCGTTCTACCCATCAAATCGACCGTGAGAAGGAGGAGAATAGACCGCCAAATTATCTAAAGGTCATTAGGGTCAACCTTCAAGTCCTAAAAATGCTCCGAAAAGAAGTTATTGAGGTTTTTAAGTTTTTAGACCCATTCACTACAACAACCGAGCTTAATCTTCATCAAACACAACTCCTTTATCGTTGAATCAATCCTACATCAACTTTATCATATCATACCTTCATCAATGGCAACTTAACAAGAAATTCATGCAGCCGGTGCCGAAAACCGTCCTCCTATGTTAGAAAAAGGTGGATATCTTCAATGGACAAGTCGTATGCTTCATTACATTAAGACCAAACCTAATGGAAAATTGATGATTCAATACATTACGAATGGACCCTTCATACCTCGACAAGTGGAAATGCTAATGCAACACCTCCCGTCCCACCATCTTTTCGTGTTCAAAAGGAATCAGAATACACTGAAGAGGATCAGAAACAAGTCGAAGCAGATGACATGGCAATTCATATTTAAGCTTGTTGTTGTTAGTAATATGGAAACTTCGTCAATATCTGTTTATATTCACAATGGCTTCTGAGCATAACAGCTTGGAACCCGGTCACAACCGTTTAAACTTCCCTCAAACCCCATCATCAGCTGAATCAAGCCCCCAGCTTACTCGTCAACAAATGGAAAAGCTATTTGCTCCACTGTTTAGTGATGACATTGATGAACGTGCTCCAGGTGTATCCGATGTTTTCGCTGCTCAACCTGATACTACTCTTATACCTGATACACTTGTCACAACAACTACGGTTGAAGAAGCACCACCAGTTGACTCTACCACAACAGTTGAACAAACTGCTTCCAACGACGTTGAACCAGCTGATGATATTCTTAATGTAGTACCCCCACCTGTAGATTTTGATCCAAATGCGTTCTTTAACCCGTTCGCTAATGAAACTGTTGCACCTGATGTTGCGGAATCATCTACAAGCCATTTGAATCCTCAAAATCTGTATAATGTATATCAACATCAACCTTCCACACATCGTTGGACGAAAGACCATCCTCTAGAGAACATTATTGGCAACCCGAATCAACCAGTCATAACTAGACAACGTCTTCACACAGATGGTGAACATTGCATTTATGCTCTTACTGTCTGCCAATCTGAACCTAAAAACATTAAAGATGCAATGACAAAAGACAACTGGATTGAATCCATGCAAGAAGAACTTAACCAATTCAAACGTCTTGAAGTATGGGAATTGCTTGAACGACCAACAGGGGTCTTCGTCATTGGTCTAAAATGGATTTGGAAAAACAAATTGGATGCTGAAGGAACCGTAATTAGAAACAAGTCACGTCTGGTGGCTAAGGGTTATAGACAGGAAGAGGGTATTGACTTTGAAGAATCATTTGCTTCGGTTGCTCATCTTGAGGCTGTTCGGATTTTTCTTGCATTTGCGGCTCACATGAACATCACGGTCTTTCAGATGGATGTCAAAACTGATTTTCTCAATGGACAACTGAAAGAAACGGTCTATGTTAGCCAACCAGAAGGATTCGTTGATCCAGAGTTCCCTAATCATGTCTACAAACTGAAGAAAGCTCTCTACGGTCTAAACAAGCCCCTAGGGCGTGGTACGATACGTTATCATCCTTCCTTATTGCCAATAATTTTACCAAAGGTTTGGTCGACCCTACACTCTTTATACAATATCACGGGGCTCACATCTTAATCGTTCAACTCTATGTGGATGACATCATTTTTGGGTCAACACATTTAAAATACTCAAATGCTTTTGCAAAACTTATGACAAAACATTTTGAAATGTCAATGATGGGTGAACTCACATTCTTCCTTGGAATCCAAGTTCATCAATCACCCCGTGGTATTTTCTTGAGTCAGTCCAAATATGCCCTTGAATTGTTAAACAAATTTGGAATGCAAAACTGTGACACCTATGCCACACCAATGGCTCATACCAAGAAGCTAGACGCTGATTTACATGGGAAATTGGTGGACCCTACCAAATACCGTAGTATTATTGGGTCTCTCATGTATCTAACAGCTAGCAGGCCTGATATTGTTTTTGCTGTATGTAGAAAACTAGAAGGGGGGTTGAATAGTTTACAGATTAAAAAACTTTGTTTTGAAACTTATTGAAAGATCAATTGATATTGATCTTAAGTATGTTAATGAAATATGCAAGCAATATGTAATGAGTAAATAAGGAAAGAAATGATCAAACCACAACAAGTTGTTTATAGTGGTTCGGCCTACAAGGACTCTTTTTCCTTGCCCTACTCCACTCCCCGAGTCTCACACTCGAGAGTTTAACTTCACTAGTCAACAAGCTCCTTTCACCGGCGGAGAAAACCTTTACACTTCGCTTACACTATTTCCGACACTAAGCTAGATGTCGAGTTCTTTCCAAGGGTACAACTACTCCCACACACAATGTATTTTGAGGACTAAAATACTAACCACTCACACTCACAAGATTATGATGGTTTGATACAACAATGAAGTATGCATCAACACTAGATCATACAACACTAAACAAACAAGACTTCCAACTTCTCGTTGAAGCTTGAATATGACTTGATCTTCTTTGCTACAAAAGAGATCACTAATATGATATGAAACTGAGTTAAAAGGTTAGAGAGAAGATATGTATGAGAGTATGTTAGAAAGGGATGAGAAACTACTTGGCTTGGCATTGCTATTTATAGCCAAATTGGACAGGAGCGTCCACGGACCGCGGACCCCTTAAAAGGGTTCCGCCCGTGTACCAATTTGGTACCGCCAGTCTGACAGTCAAGATATTAAATCTTGCCTAAAGTCAACTCTATCTAAGTGAGATTGTGCAAGATATGAAGAGTACAAATCTTCACAAAATATCTAATGGAATCTTCCAATGATTTCCATGATGTAATACATGATGTCAAATGTTGTATTACTATTTATAGAAATATGCAAATGCTTAAGTAGTGTTTGGTTTTAAGAACCTAACACATTCTACAAACTACTATCATACATAATGATTAGAGTCATATCAAGATGTTACTAATCATAAATGTAAATGCTTGAATGATGAATATATTGTTTGAGAAAGCTTGTTTTAATATCTAATAAACTTGACAAGCTTTAAGCTTTTATAAATTAAATTTACTTTTGTCGTTAACAAAACTTAGGCAAAGATCAAAAATATAAATAACGTTTAATGACGATATTTGTATTAACAATCTCCCCCTTTTTGTTGAGGACAAAATATAAATTTTATTTTTATAAAAGAAACAAGTTTGTACAAGAGTTATAAAAATATTAGTTTTAGAACTTGAAAAGGAAATGATAAAGCAAGTGTATGAGATTTGACTTTTTATGAAAGTCAAAGAATTCACTAGTTGATGCATGATGTTGACTTTTTCAGAAAGTCAAAGTATGCAGTTTGACTTTTTTAAGAAAAGTCAAGTATTATCAATGAGAGTTCCTGTTTGACTTTTAGAAAGTCAAATGTATGCAGTTTGACTTTTTCAGAAAAGTCAAATATAAATGATTTCAAAGTTCTATATTTTCTCCCCCTTTTTGTCTCAACAAAAAGAAGAGGCTATGCGGAATGTAATGAGCCCGAGCTATTATCTCCCCCTTGTTCAAAGCTCCCCCTAAATTGGGTGCTTTAATGGGAAGATACATGGATTGTGAAAATAAAGCTAAAAAAAAATTGTTAGTAATAATGATCATTCACAAGCATTTCCAAACACTATGTAATGACACCAACAATATAATAAACAACATTCATTAGTTAAAATTTTTCATGAGTAAAGATCATGAAAAGAGAACACAATGATGTGTTTCTAGTACAAGAAAATAAAAATTATCCTAAGAAAGCAAAAAGAAAGACTATTCTAAAACCATCCTAAAGTGATGGTGGATGGGAGAGAGCGTTGAGACGCTCAAGAATGTGGTTGAGGATGAACCTCATTTCTTCGTGGAAGTCATGGACCATAATCCGGGTCCGTTCCACGGTTTGACCCGTTTGCTCACAAGTTGAGCAACCATGCCTTGGAGGGTAGAAAGTTTGCGGAGGTTGTGGTGGTGGAATGGTGGATGTGTTGGTGGTGTTGGGGATGTTTGGAGTGGTCATGATGGATGCAAGCAAAGCACTTTGAATTTGCATTGTCTCACTTAAGTGAGAATCCACCATGCCTTTGAATTGGTGGAGGTTGTGGAGTTCGGCTTGAATCTCCTCTCTAGTGGGATTGTCATCCCACATGCACTCCGGAATGTCCTCAATATGAGGGGACATTGATGATGGAAGTGGATGATCCCCGTATAAAGGACCATGAATGTCCTTGTGAATGGGGTGGAAAAGGAGAGGTCTTGGCCCTAATGGGGCGTTTGGGTCAATGGATGACCGAGGTGACTCATGAGCGATTCGCTCAATTGTGCCAAAAGATGGCAATGGTGGTGGATGACTTGGCCTAGGAGGCAAGTCCTCCAAGTCCTCTAGGAAAGGATTAGGTGATGTTGGTGGAGTTGAAAATAACTCCATGGGAGTGAGAGTGGGTGACCTTGGTGAAGGTGGTGAGGGTGTTTTGGATGTTGAGCTAAGATGAACAAAACAACAAGGCCTTACGCTCATTCTAGCGGTTTTCTTGCAAGGTTTTGGTGATGATTTAGTCATTTTTAACTTGGGTTTTGATTTGCTAGATAGTAGTGAGAATGAAGAAGGTGTGAGGATGATCATGGTAAAGCCTTTCAATTTATAGAGGTAAGAAATTGTTGAGAAAAGGTTTGATTTGATGTTGAACCATTGAAGAGATGAGGTTCCTAATGATTTGGAAGTGGGTTGAATGCTAGTCATATCACCCAAGTCAATCCATACAAAGAAGATGGAGTGAAGAAGAAAAGATATGCAATAAATGTGTTCTAGTGAGTGGAATTTCCTAATATTCAGATTACCCACGGATTTGAAGGTACCAAAAATTTGGTTCCTTCCTTTATGCCAAAGGGCTCCTTGGGTGGATTTTTCAAATTTTTGAATTTTGGTGGGAAATGGATTTCTTATATACCTTAGTAAATAATACTAGTGCTAATATCAGTATAAACTAGTTAAGATTGATTTATAAGTGATGGAAGATAATTTGGAATCACGAAAGAGTCAAAATTCAGAAAATTACCTGGAGGATCCACGGCACCAAAATCATACACTGACGGTACCCTAAAAAGGGTGACGTCTGGTCCGCCTGTACAGGTATGGCGGTACCAAACTACATAATGGACGGTACCAAAATAATGGTGCCGTCTGATCCGTGGAGTGCTGAAATATGGACAGAGTTCGTTTTTAGGTGTCGGGTAAATTTCCGAAACCTGAAATTTTTCTCAAAACCCGTTATACTAAACATTTCTAGTTAGGAAAAGTAAATAACACATATGTAAACATAGTGGAGCATAGATTTTGAGCAAGGCTTATTGATTTTCACAATATAGTGAAAATGGGTAAAATTTGATAGCATACTTGTGCTATCCCCCTGCATGAGATTGTTAGCATACACCATTGTTTCAAGTTATATTATTATCCTACATAATAAAAACAACTAAATAGTATCAAACATTAACGATAATGTATTGTTCCAAACACTCCTTAAAGTACCCTTATTTGTCCAACTTCTTGTAAATCTTGTTCATCATCCTACCAAGGCACTTGAACATTCCCTTAGTTTGTTTGAATTCTGCTGATTCATTCTCAATCTCGGGAAGAGATGCGTAATACTCTTGAGGTGGAAGATGAGAGTTTGGAAGACCATCCTCGGAGATATTTGATGATGATGATGAAGGAGTTGGGGGTTTAGCTCTCTTGCCTTTAGTCTTAGCAACTCGAGCATCACTCAAAGGTACAAAGATGTGAGGGATGAGTTCATAGTGAAGGTGCATCCCTTTTGGGGTTGGTGGAATTGGAGCGAAGTTTCTATAGAGACGGGTGAGAAGCATCCCGTATGGAAGAGCAACGGATCCTTGAGTTGGAATATCAATCATTCTCCTAGCTATGTAGTAGGCTAAGTTGAATGGTTGTCGGGTGGACAAGTTGTAGAGCATGTGGCAAAGACAAGCATTTATGTGATCCCTATTCCCTATGGTGCTAATGACGTTTGCTCTAAGTAACTCCTCCCATTTCTTAAATTCGTGCTTAAGTTCATTTAGCTCCATTCCATATGGATCTCGATCTACCTCTTTTCCCTTTCGGGTTACTCGGGTTGTATCCGTTTTTGGGTTAAAAAGGTGTTCACGGATGACATCCTTATCGGCCAAACGAGTTAGATAGGGAGAAGTGCGGTCGTTGATTGCATCAAGGGCGGTGAGTGACCACTTATCCGTGTAGACACAAGTTCCTCGGTTGGGAATTCCTAGTACTCTAGCAAATTCACTTAAGGTGATGGTGTAGTCATTTTGGTTGATTCTAAAGCTAAGACAAAATTCATCATCATCTTCATCACTAAAACCGGTCACACTAGCATAGAATTCTAACACGAACCTAGGACAAATTGGTTCATCAATGTCAAGAAGACAATCGAATTGAATGGCGGCTAGTTCTTCACAAAGATTAGTGTGCTCAAGGAAGGATGGGTGAATGGTTCTACCCTCGTGGAAATACCTTGATTCTAGACCCCTAAATATTTCTACTTGTTCCTTGGTGAGTCCTTTGGTTTTGTGGTGTTTGGGAATGTAGTTAAGAGTGTCTTTGTGATCATAGAATCTTGCGGCTACCATGGTTATTCCTAAGGACAAGAATTAACATGTTAAAAAAAATGAAAATAAATTTTAACGTTTTTGATTCTAGTGTGTGCCTATATGAAAACAATTTGGAGTTGCGGTTATCTCGACTCATTTTATGCACAAAATGGTTTTAGTGGAGTGTTTGGCAAATACCATGAGATAACCTAAATGCTCCTAATTCAATGTGGCTACATTTGAATATACCCGGGAGTGCATATTAGTTATGCAATACCTTTAGTATTCAAGAGCATGCAAGTGATGAAAATTCTAACGTTTCTATTTGTATTAGCAATGAAAAATGTTTTCCTACAAGTGAGAAGCTTTTCAAAACTTTTGACATGGGGTGTTTGGTTGTTTGAATAAGGCCTTATATTCATTATCTATCAATTAGTGGGAAACATGATTTGTTTATGCAATATGATAATGTAGTACCTAATTTGAATGACTAGTTATGCAATTTGCCAATTGAATTCATATTTGGTATAAAAGCATACATAAAACCCCATGTAATGATTTGTGATAGTTTTGTGCATAAATAAGAATCCTAGACTCAGAATTAAGAGATGAAATGTAGTTAGGATACTTACAATGATGTTATCTTCAGTGATTAGTGAGTGGGAAGATGACAATAATGAGCTTGGTTTAAGTTTTACACGTTTTGGTAAAGTGGGTCGTGAGGAAGAGGATGTTATGTATAAAGCTGTTTTGCTTCTGTAGACACCACGGACCAGACGGCACCAAATATTTGGTTCCGTCCGTGTTGTCGTTTGGTGCCGTGGCTACAGTAGCAGATATAAGGCAAAATTGTTTTGGTTTGACTATTCTAATGTTTTAGGCCATGTTTATCCTACATGTTTGGTTCCATTAACCCTAAACCAATTCTAAGAAGATTAAAAGGTTCTCGTTTAAGAGGTTTAGTAAAGATGTCGGCAATGTTGTCTTCGGAGGATACTTTCTCGATTGAAATGTTTCCTTTTTGAACATTGTCGCGAAGAAAGTGATGACGGATTTCAATGTGCTTTGTACGAGCATGTTGAACGGGATTCTTGCTGAGATCGATGGCTCCTTTGTTGTCGCAAAGTATCACAATGTCGTTGAGATGAATTCCGTAGTCTACGAGAGCTTGCTTCATCCAAAGAGCTTGTTGACATGCTTTTCCGGCCGAGACGTATTCGGCTTCAGTAGTAGAGATGGCTAAAGCCGTTTGCTTCTTTGCAAACCATGAGGTGAGACAATGTCCAACAAAAGTGCAAATACCACTTGTACTTTTTCTATCGACATAATCACCGGCATGATCCGAGTCGGCATACACTATGGTTTCTATACCCGTTCCTTTGGGATACCATAATCCTAAACACGTTGTTCCCTTAATATATCTAAAAATCCTTTTTAATGCTTCTAAGTGTGATGCCTTTGGGTTTTCTTGAAAGCGAGCACATAGACAAACACTAAACATAATGTCGGGTCTACTAGCCGTAAGATAGAGTAGGCTACCAATCATTCCTCTATATTTAGTGTTATCTACGGATTCACCTTCTTCGTCCTTGGTGAGTTTAGTGTCCGAGGACATGGGTGTTTTAGTTGGTTTGGAATCTTCAAGACCAAATTTCTTAAGCATGTCTTTTATATATTTAGATTGGTTAAAGAAAATACCATCATCTAGTTGTTTGATTTGAAGTCCTAGAAAGAAGTTTAACTCACCCATCATACTCATTTCAAACTCGTCATGCATGATTTTAGAGAAATCATCACATAGCTCTTGACAAGTTGATCCGAATATAATGTCATCAACGTATATTTGAACAATAATAATTTGCGATTCCTTTTTCTTAGTAAAAAGAGTATTATCTACTAATCCCATAGTATATTTGTTATCAATAAGAAAAGTCTTAAGACGGTCGTACCAAGCTTTAGGTGCTTGTTTAAGGCCGTATAATGCTTTCTTGAGTTTGAAGACATGATGTGGTTTCTCAAAGTCGGTAAAACCGGGAGGTTGAGCAACATACACTTCTTCGTTAATAAACCCATTAAGGAAAGCACTTTTAACATCCATTTGAAATAATTTAAAATCAAAAGCACATGCATAAGCAAGTAATATTCTAATAGATTCAAGTCTAGCTACCGGTGCATAAGTTTCATCATAGTCAATTCCTTCTTGTTGATTATAACCTTGTACAACAAGCCTAGCTTTGTTTCTAGATACTACACCATTTTCGTCCATTTTGTTTCGAAAGACCCATTTTGTTCCAATTATAGTTTGATCTTTGGGTTTTGGAACTAGTTTCCAAACATCATTTCTAACGAATTGGTTTAATTCTTCTTGCATGGCAATTACCCATGATTCATCTTTTATTGCTTCATTTATGGTTTTTGGTTCAATGGTGGATACAAAACAAAAATGATTACTTTGATTTTGAGCTTGTGATCTTAAGGTTCTTTGATTAAGTTTTCCTATGACCTTTTCTAATGGATGACTTTTAGATTCTTTTATGTTGACAATTTCCTTATTTAATGGTTCATCTTCCTTGTTATTATTAATTTGACTTTCAATTATTTGACTTTCAACTAAGTCATCATCTACCAAAGGTGATGTCTTAGAGGGAGGTGGACTTTCGTCAAATGTTATGTTCAACGATTCCTCGATTATCATTGTTTCTTTATTTAGGACAATGTAAGCTTTACTAGTTTGAGAGTAACCAAGAAATACACTTTCATAAGACTTTGGGTCAAACTTGGTGAGATAATCCTTAGAATTAAGAATAAAACATTTACAACCAAAGACCTTAAAATATCCTAATGTTGGCTTTTTACCATTATAAAGTTCATATGGTGTTTTGTTTAGGAAAGGACGTATTAGGACTCTATTTAAAATATATGTAGAAGTGTCAACGGCGTTACACCAAAACTTTTGAGGAATGTTTTGTTCAGTAAGCATTGTTCTACTCATTTCTTGAATTGTTCTATTTTTACGTTCTACTACTCCATTTGATTGAGGCGTTCGTGGAGCGGAAAAGTTATGTGTTATACCATTTGTATCACAAAAGTTTCCAAATTGAGTTTCGTTGTCAAATTCACGACCATGATCCGTTCGGATCGACACAATTTTGACACCTAGAAGATTTTGAATTTTCTTGCTAAGTATTTCAAATTTATCAAAAGCTTCATTTTTTGTTTTCAGAAATAATGTCCAAGTAAACCTTGAGTAATCATCTACTATGACCAAAGTGTATAAGTTGCCTCCATAGCTTCTTATAGCGGATGGTCCAAACAAGTCCATATGTAATAATTCTAGACACTTAGATGTGGACACCATATTTTTAGATTTGTGACTACTATGTGTTTGTTTACCAATTTTGCAAGCGTCGCAAAAGTGTTGGTCATATTTTAGTTTTGGTAAATTCCTAACCAACTCTTTTGAAGATAGGTTTTGTATAAGTCTCATATTAGCGTGACCTAAGCGTCTATGCGAAAGAGATGAGCTATCGTCTAATGTTGTTAAGCAAAGTTTGTCATTATATGTTTTATCTATTTTCATGACGTATATGTTGTTTTTCCTAACTCCTTTAGCTATGGTGATACCATCTTTTAGTATTTTACTACCATTTTCATCAAATAGTACTTTATACTTTTTATCACATAGTTGGCTAATACTAAGTAGATTAAATCCTAATCTATCCACATGAGCAACATTTTCAATAGTTAGAGAGTTATGAGCAATCGTACCTTTGCCAATGACTTTGCTTTTGAGATTGCTACCGAAAGTGACATTACCTCCGTCATACTCTTGGTATGATGAGAAGAGACTTTTGTTGCCCGTCATGTGTCGTGAGCATCCACTATCTTTTATCCATTCATCAGGTTCCAATCCAACTTTCAAGCATACCTAAGAAGCAAATAACTCAAACATTTGGTCCCCAATATCTCATGGGTCCGTTTGGGTTAAACATACCATTTATTTGATTCATGTATGGAAATGATGGGTAAGGGTTCCATGGCATGTAATCTGGAGTTTGATATGGTCTAGTAAAGTTTTGATTCCAACCGTTGTGTTGGTAGTTAGGTTGAACGTTGTGGTTGCTCTTAGGAAAGGGGCGTTTGGCAAAAGAAGTTTTATATCGTTGTTGAGTAGTTTTTGATCTAAATTCATTTTTAACAAGTCCTACTACTGATATAATGGCTGGTTTTAGTTTAACATTATCATTGGTTTTCTTTGTTACTTTAACAAATTCAGTACGGTCCGTATTGCGAACATTCTGTTCTGCTGAAGTACACGCGGTACCATTTTGCACAACGGACGGAACCCTTATTTTGGTTCCGTCTGGTCCGTGTTGTACTGCAGCAGTTTTGACAGAATGTTCGTCCTTTTCGGCCGTTTTGTTTTGACTCTTTGGAATTAATACTTCATTAAAACCTAGCCCATTCATGTCTCCTGGTGTTTTATGGATTTTAACTATTTCATCGGCAAGAGCGATGTTTTTGTTAAACCTTTTAAACTTAGAATTATTTTCTATTAAAACTTCTTGTGTGAGCTTTAGTTTTTCTATTTCAAGATTAAGCTCTTGACATGATTTACAATCATCGTCATTTGCTTTTCCTTTTTCAAGACGTTTTGCTTTTTCTTTTAACTCATATACCTCATTTTCCAAAAACTCCTTTTTGGTTTTTAGAAATTTATTTTTAGTTATGATTTTTAGACTTAGCTCACACAATTGATTATATTGTTTTTGCAAGGTGTCATCATCTATAGAAGAATAAGAAGAGTCGGAAAGTACCTCATTTGACTCATGTGCCATTAGAGCGATCTCTTCCTTGCTAGATTCCTCATCGTCTTCACTATCACTCCAAGCAACACTTACAAAAGCTCGTTGAGTTTTGCTTTTAGGTGGCTTGGGACATTCTCCTATGAGATGACTTGCATCACCACATCTAAAACACTTTCTTTCACCTTTAATCTTCTTATCATCCCGATCTTTTCGGAATGGCTTCTTTTCTTCTCGAGGTTGTCTTACAAACTTTCCTCTTCTTCTAAAGAACTTCTTGAAATCTCTAACGGCCATAGCATACTCCTCATCTTCACTATCGGAACAAGATTCACCATCATCGCTTGATTCCGCCTTTGCTTTAAGAGCAACGGATTTGATCTTCTCCTTTCTTCCTTTGATGATCTCCGAATCTTTCTCCATTACCATTTCGTGAACTTTGAGGTTGCCAATTAGCTCGTCTAGTGACATTATTGAGAGATCTTTTGATTCTTCAATAGCGGTCACTTTAGCTCTCCATTTGGGATGGAGTGCTCTAAGAAATTTCCTGACAAAGTTCTTACTACGAAAAGATTCATCAAGTGCTTTAAGTGATGTAATGATAGTGTTAAAACGAGCAAAGCCACAATCAATGGTTTCATCTTCAGGGATAACAAATTGTTCATATTGTTGAACAAGAAGATCAATTTTGTTATCCTTGACTTGTGAATTACCTTGATGTGTAACAATTAAAGATTCCCAAATATCTTTGGCGGTTTCACACATAAAAATTCTTTCATATTCTTTTCTAGGTAAAGCATTATAAAGCATCATTTTAGCTTCATTATTTTTAGCAACTAATTTCTTTTGTTCATCAACTGAAATATCCTTTGTTGTAGAACTAAAATCTCCTTTAACAATAATAAACCAAAGATCTATATCTTTTGATTTTACATATGTTTCAAAACGGTTTTTCCAATAGATAAATCCATTGGTTTCAAAGAGTGGTGGTCTTTGCATAGATTGCCCTTCTTTAAAGTTTTCAGAATCCATGGATCGTTTCAAGTTTATAAAATACAAGTTATTTTAGAAATTCTTGAGCAACGAGGCTCTAGTACCAATTGTAGAAAACTAGAAGGGGGGTTGAATAGTTTACCGATTAAAAAACTTTGTTTTGAAACTTATTGAAAGATCAATTGATATTGATCTTAAGTATGTTAATGAAATATGCAAGCAATATGTAATGAGTAAATAAGGAAAGAAATGATCAAACCACAACAAGTTGTTTATAGTGGTTCGGCCTACAAGGACTCTTTTTCCTTGCCCTACTCCACTCCCCGAGTCTCACACTCGAGAGTTTAACTTCACTAGTCAACAAGCTCCTTTCACCGGCGGAGAAAACCTTTACACTTCGCTTACACTATTTCCGACACTAAGCTAGATGTCGAGTTCTTTCCAAGGGTACAACTACTCCCACACACAATGTATTTTGAGGACTAAAATACTAACCACTCACACTCACAAGATTATGATGGTTTGATACAACAATGAAGTATGCATCAACACTAGATCATACAACACTAAACAAACAAGACTTCCAACTTCTCGTTGAAGCTTGAATATGACTTGATCTTCTTTGCTACAAAAGAGATCACTAATATGATATGAAACTGAGTTAAAAGGTTAGAGAGAAGATATGTATGAGAGTATGTTAGAAAGGGATGAGAAACTACTTGGCTTGGCATTGCTATTTATAGCCAAATTGGACAGGAGCGTCCACGGACCGCGGACCCCTTAAAAGGGTTCCGCCCGTGTACCAATTTGGTACCGCCAGTCTGACAGTCAAGATATCAAATCTTGCCTAAAGTCAACTCTATCTAAGTGAGATTGTGCAAGATATGAAGAGTACAAATCTTCACAAAATATCTAATGGAATCTTCCAATGATTTCCATGATGTAATACATGATGTCAAATGTTGTATTACTATTTATAGAAATATGCAAATGCTTAAGTAGTGTTTGGTTTTAAGAACCTAACACATTCTACAAACTACTATCATACATAATGATTAGAGTCATATCAAGATGTTACTAATCATAAATGTAAATGCTTGAATGATGAATATATTGTTTGAGAAAGCTTGTTTTAATATCTAATAAACTTGACAAGCTTTAAGCTTTTATAAATTAAATTTACTTTTGTCGTTAACAAAACTTAGGCAAAGATCAAAAATATAAATAACGTTTAATGACGATATTTGTATTAACACTGTATATCTTTGCTCCCGTTATCAGTCAAGACCAACTGAAACCCACCTCTCTGAGGCTAAAAGAATCCTCCGATACATCAAGGGAACCATTAATTTGGGGATCTGGTATCCGAAGGATTCTGGTTTTGAACTAATAGCTTTTTCAGACGCTGATCATGCAGGATGCTTAGATTCACGGAAAAGTACTTCAGGAGCACTACAATTTCTTGGTGATAAACTGGTGTCATGGTAATCGAAGAAGCATGATTGTACATCGCTGTCCTTAACAGAAGCAGAATATGTAGCCATTTCGGCGTGTTGTGCTCAAGTCATTTGGATGAGAACACAACTCAAAGACTATGGTTATGTATTTGACAGAATCCCAATGTACTGCGACAATCGGAGTGCTATTGCGATCTCGTGCAACTCAGTTCAACATTCGAAATCAAAGCACATCGATCTTCGATATCATTTCATCAAGGACCACGTGGAACAGGGTACTGTTGAATTATACTTTGTGGGTACAGAATACCAATTGGCAGATCTCCTCACCAAAGCCTTAGCTCCTGCTAGGTTTAATGAGTTGGTCCACCAGATTGGTATGCGGTGTTTGACTCAAGAGGAACTGGATGAACTCTTAAAACATTCTTAAAACCAGTCAAACACCAAAACCTCTTTTGTAATTATTTTTCAAAAACAAAATACAAAAATATAAAATCAAAAAATCTCAAAAATATTCTTCCATTTTAATTCTTTCAAACATTGCAAGTACAAATCTTCAGTCAACACTTTGTTCTATCAAATCTTTCACTATTTTTCCCGAACAAGTGTTGAGGGGGAGAAAGTAAATATTTTTTAGTTTCATAAAACCTTGTACTTCTATGTTTTCAAAAATATGTTGTTTCTTCCAAAATGGTGGATACGTTTCTTATCAAATACTCTCCTCGGACTCAAATGTCTTCAAAATTCATTATTTCAAAAGTCGAGGGGGAGTATCGTTAAGTTTCTTGCCCTACATGTGTTTTGTCTAACCAAAACGGAAGTTAAAGGATCTTGGTTGGAACCTCTTTAAAGTTGAGGGACTGAATGTGTCTACTTGGCAAATTAATTTTTTAACAAAATCATTTACTCCTAAACCACCAAGATCAAACGGCCCAAATCAAACCTTCTAAATCCGTTCAAGCTGTTCATAATCCGTAAGTTCTAAATTGTTTTGATCAAGATTCTAAACAAAGATTTCAAAAATCTTTCAAATCCAACGGTTCAAATTCTTTAAACTGATTTTGGAAAATTGTTCACTCGAACGAATTGGGTGTTTATGCATAAAAGTGTTTGGATTGAAATGAGTTGTGTTAAAACCTTTCTTAGTATCTATTAAACTTGTTTCAATCGTCCAAAACCATCCTGAATCTTAAATTTCATTAATTTGAATTCTAGGGTTCTTGCGCTCATCTAGGTTTTTTTTCTATTCTGTGACATGTTATTAGGTAGTCAAGAAAGTGTTAGAATAAGTTTATATGCATGTTTTTTTGAACCTTTAAATTAGCCCAGAAACATCTAAACTGTATGAATTTAAGTTTTAGGTATTTTAGGGTTCATCTCCCATAAATCTTCTGATTCTGTGGTGGAAATGTGTTAAATCTTATTCCATTGCACTCATATGACATCTAGGACACTCCAGAAACATTCTTGTTTGATTTGTGTAGCTATATCCCTTACACGTAGATTAAGGGTTTAGGGTTTAAGTAATTTTACGCCTTAGTCTTTCTGTGTGTATCTGATATGTTCTTATGCTTGTTTTGTGATCTAAAAGATGTTTGGTATTAACCGCAATCAAGTTTTCATGTTTATAGTTAACATGTTAATTATTCGTAATGTCAGAATCTTCAGGTGTTCAAACCGTTACGCTTAAAGAATACTTTTATGCGTAAAGATAACGCCTAAGAGAAATCTTACGCGTAACTCTTACGCATAAGAGGTTTACAGTGGATTACGCGTATCTTGGAAAGATATTCGTAAACAAGGCTTGCTACGCATAAGCTTTACTCTTACGAGTAAACTTTACGCGTAACATCTTGCTTATTCCTACGCGTAAGCCTAAAGCCTTTGAACTTGTCTTACGCGTAAGAAAATCTTACGCATAAGCTTGGTCTTACGCTTTAGCTTACTCCTACGCATAAGCTCCTTTATTACGCATAAGGATCCTTGTTACTCATAACCCACTGTTCACTACATTTTGGCCTATTACGCATATGTTACTTGTTAAATGTTACGCATGAGTTACAAATACCTGATGTTTCGTATAAGCTTACAAATGTTAATATGTTGTGTGTTAAGTGAAATATTGGACTTTGAAATTTCAAAATTAACATGTTCACGTAACTTATCACATCAACTTCAATCAATTGGAATAATGTGACTTAGGACTTGTAACTAACATAAACATGTTACCATCAAACAAGGAATTAGATAATAAATCAGACTAAAACAAACACATTGTGTTTCCATATGTCTGTCTTTTTGTCTAATGTATTTCAGATCACAAAATGGCTGCATATCAAGCAATCATCAATTCCCCAGCAGAGCTCTTGATGGCAAACACATTCCCAGCTGGATACAACAAGACAATTGGCAAGAACAATCTCCGTGTCATCTTCAACAACTTCATATGCTCATAATCATCTTGCAGAATTGTTGTGGACATCCATCTGCAACATCCATTCAAATTCATGCTCACAAAGTCATACTGATGATAAGTATGATTCAATGGATGAGGAAATATAGTTTCATAAGTCATTAAAGCAGAAAAGGATGGAATACCATGCTTCAACCTTTCCGGTTAATCAACCCGGTGGGGCAGGAGGGTCAAGCAGTAGTCCTCCACTTATGGAAGATCCATTGCAAACATCTCTTACCCCAACCGATCCGGTTAATCAACCCGATAAGGATCAGGGTGTCACTGTCACTACTACTGTTGAAATGAAGCAACCACAACAACAACTAAAACAACCGCAAGAAGAAAAGCATGGTGAAGATGGGAAAATATATGACGAAGGAGATTACGATCATGATAAGGATGAAAGAGTCCCTGATGATGATAATTTGGAGGCTGAAGAGGAAATGATTCGAAAAAAGGCAAAAGAAGCTGCTAGAGCTGAGGAGGAAAAGTTTAAGAAGGAATCAGACAACTACATAGTTGACAATCCAATACACAAACCTCAACAGTCTTCTGAACCACCTATTGACACTTCCACCAAGCCCAAATCATCATCTCAATCATCACCTCCATCAACATAAGAAACACCTATGCCAACAACAGAATCTGTTAAGAAGGCAACTCCATCCAATGATTCAACAAATGGTTAAGCAGGTTATCACCACTACACAACAAGCTACACAGCCACCACCATCTGATCAACCAAGGGATTCAGAAACCACACCACCAATGGAGAAAACCGTTGATCACTTTACATATACTGGTTGTGAGGATCACGACATACCTGAGCCCCAACCAGAACCTCAACCGAAATTTAGATCAAGTTGTTAGGATTCATAAAATCCATAGTGAAGAGTCGGTCACCCCAACTATTATCTAGCATAAGTTAGCTCGTAGACATATCGTTATTTACGTGTTTATTAGTGTAGTTTAGTTTAGAGTAACACCGTTGAGGAAGGACGGGTCTTTACCCACTGTATGCCTGATCCACAGTCCGTCAGGAGGACGTTTAGTTTGTAACTATAAAAGCCCCTTCCATCCTTGGAAGGAGTGGCACTCTCAATTTAATCTTTCTTTTTTGTTGAACTTTCTCTCTCTAGTTTCATCCTCTCCTCTCTTCATCTCTCTAAACCATGGCTTTCTTGTTTCATCACCATCCAAGGCCACCCGAATCATCATAACACAACATTTGTAAGATCCTACAAATGGTACCAGAGCCAAGGTTGTTGTGTTGTGTTGATTTATTGTGGTTTTGATATATGTTTTAAAACTGTTTTGGTACTTTTGTTGGCCGGAATATTTCTGTTTTCCGATTACTTTGATATATCAGTTTTTAATACATGTTTTTGGTATCCTTATTTTGGTTTAAACAAAAATGTCCTGGTCTTCATGTATATCTGTCTTGGGTATATTCTGTCCAAACAGTCACTATTATGCCTTTTTTTTGTACCAAATAACGTGAAACATATGTGGTCAAACTGTCATCTTCATGGTCTAACTGGTCAAAACAGAAGCAGTTTTTATGCTTTTCTAGGTAATGTATGAAGCTGAACGGAATAACATGGTCGGAAAAACTTGCCGAAAAAAGTCAAAGGGTCAAAACCCTTTTTCTACGCTTAAGGGGAATCTACAGAGGTGTTACGCGTAGCTGTGAAGTTACGCGTATGAAAAGTTACGCATATGCTCTTACGCATAAGCCTAGGCTTACGCATAAGAATGGGCTACGCTTAAGACTCTTTTACGCGTAAGGCTACGCATAAGATGTTACGCGTATGCCTACGCATAAGCATGAAGCTACGCGTAAGCCAGAAAAGAAGAAGGTTACGCGTAAAATAGACCAAGACCACAATGAAAATTTACCATTACCTCAAACAAAGACTCGACTTCAGTAATACATCATCAGTCCAAACATTTATCATCCGAAACCATTAACCAACTCCATCAAATCCATATCTATCCTACCTCAAACTCCTTCTATCACTTCTACATCATCCTTACCTAGACTCAACTCATATCAAAAACAGATAATTAAAAGTAATCTCAGATTTGATTCATTTTTTTGTAATCTTTTTAGGATTACTTCAATTGAATCTTTATCTTCATAGATCATTTTTGAAGCATAACTTCGATAATATTCGAATAAAAGGATGAGAGATAATAACATGTGTGTTATTCCTCTCACCTTTGTCTCGTTCATGACCAATAGCAAAACAAAATTATACAACAATTACACCTACCCGAGACCATATTCTAATGATCTTGAAGTCTTTTTCACTGATTTCTTGATTCGGATTAAAGAGCACACGAAGACAAGGGTTGGACTAGGATGTATGGTTGTTTGATGACTCGATTAGTAGGACAAATGAGATGAGATAGTCGAATTTGTTGTTAAGATGAGATGAGATTCGGTATATTTCCCAGATCTGTTATTTGGAGAGGAACGTGTGGGATTGTGAAAGGAGAAGTAGGCGTTTATTTTGAGATGTGATATTTAGGTTTAGGTCAAGTGTTAAATATGCTTTAGTCTTAACCGAATATCAATATGGCTTTTGGATCGGGTTTGGTTATATGGATAATGGGCCTTGTGTCTTACAGTTTTCGTGGGCTGTGATGTTAGAAGGATTGGGCTGGGCAATTACTTTAATGAAACGGAATTAGATTTAAAAACAAAAACAGTTATCCGAATACTGTGAAAAAGTATTTGGATGAACTTTTTTTTTGAAAAATTTGGTATTGGTTATAATATTTTCACGGAAGGATACAAATTCACGGCTTGAGCGAAAAAGTGAAAAATGACTACGGGGTTTGTGTTTGCTTTTATTGAAGTGACGTTATCTTCATAAGTGGTCATTACTATTAGCCGATGAATCAATGGAGGTTCAATTTCTGCAATTCCCATGAGATATTCGACGCCACAAAATGTCAATGATACTTCACAGTCCAAGCAAAATCTTTCTAAGAATCGTCAGCGTCAGTCATGATTTTTTTCAAGATGTTTGCTTATGACAAGAACTTGTCATGCAAATAGTCGTACACGTTATGATGCTTCCGAAAGTTCGAAACCATCATGGGGGAGAAATGTGTACTTTGATGTGTTATGGTCAACCTCCAGGGGGAAGTAGTATTTACTACTTGACTTAGTATGGTTTGTGAAGCTGTCTACATTTGGGTTTAGAATTGTTCATGGTGGAGAAGAATCGTTGAAGAACCAATGCATGTTCCCCTAAAACAGATATTCACTGAAACCAAAGTTGTCATAACACATTCAAGCTGACATTGTTTACGGTTTTGTCTTGATTTTGTATGGAGAAGAATCGTTGAAGAACCAATGCATGTTCCCCTAAAACAGATATTCACTGAAACCAAAGTTGTCATAACACATTCAAGCTGACATTGTTTACGGTTTTGTCTTGATTTTGTAAAATTCCGCGAAAGAATCTATTTCTCGGTTTAAATCATAGACTTGTAAAATCCCGTGACAATGGAAACATCCTGGTTAATGTAATGTGTATTTCCGGAACTATCTTGCGGTATATTCTTGGCTTTGTAAAATCCCACAAAAGAAACTATTTCTCGGTTTAAACCATAGAATTGTAAAATCCCGTATAGATGGACCATCCTGGAGAAAGGAAGGTGTATTTCTGGATCTTATCTGATGATGGTACTACGGTTTCTACTTCGAAGAAGGGATAAAAGGGTGTACTTCATGAATTGGATGTGTGTTTGGATATTCGTCATGGCACTTTGGTTATAACATGGTTTTACGGGGTTATGTGCTTCCAACCATGGTCGGGATGAAACCATTATCATAGTTCACTTAAAACGTCAAAGGAGGCTAGATTTGAGCTTTTAACCAGAAGATGTGACAACGGCGTTAATTCAGTATTATTTATTTGAGATTGAAGTGAAATATCATGGGCGAGTGTACTTAGTATCTGAAGGTATCGGGGATGGTTGGATGAAGATTCTACATGATCCTTGTTCGAGCTATTTCCAAAAACGAAGACTTGAAAATCTAGTTATTTTTGGGAGTCTTTTTCTTTTACCACGAGGGGAAATTGGGCTCGTATCACCACAAAATAACTATCACTTTAAGGAGTTACGTTGTAGTGCTCAGTGTCACATTCAATTGTGGTTTTTCAAGAGGTGATGTACGTCTTATACTTGATGGTTGGTTGGTTGAAGAGTATAGAGTACTTAGAGATTCAAATGGGCATGAATTCTTGGCACCGCTCTTTGTTACATATGTGCAAGTTTAAGTCACGAGTTCGGGTTAGTTCACTTCAGGGTCAAATTCATCATATTGGGTTTTTCTCCATCAGCTGTCACTAAAAAGAGCCTACTGAATGATAATGGGGTTGATTACAAGTTTTGCCAAAAGAGCTGAAAAGAGAGAGATAATGACATTTGAACACAACAGTTCAAGCCTCGTACTCTAAAGAAAAGAAAAGTGTACGCTTCAGTGCGCTTTATCTTCTGAAGAAGAGAAATCTTCTCACTAATGACCATTCTCATCAACATGCTTCATACTATTTCCATGCGCTTCAATTATCAAGTGTACCGGGCTACCGTTGATTGTTCTCTTATTCCACTTGCTCAACTATAATGACGATGGCGACATCATGTGCTAATTTTGTGGGGGAGAAGTGTGAGTAGACTACATTTGGGAGGGATTTTGCAAGAGGTAAGTTAATTGGGATGCTTTTTGGTGTGTTGAAGATGTTAACCTTTTAATCCCCAACTGGACAATATTGAAGAAGGTCGAGTCTACAGTCGGTTCTACATTTTCTGCTACATGTTAGAAGACTAAAGACGAGTTGCATTTAACGCTCTAAAGACTTCTTCTTATTCTGGGCATTTATCAAACATATTGTCGGTTTAGGGGAGAGCTATAATTGGGGGAGAGTGAAATGTTGAATTTAATCCCCAATTAGACTTGCTCACTTTCTTCAGCAAGTTGATTCTCACAAGAGTTCAAGTGTTCTTCTCAACAGATTTCTAGTATACGGGCTTACAAAGAGTTGCTGATTCTGAAGTGTCAAAACCAGCAAGGGGGAAGGAGACACACATATAAACACAAAGCGAGTAAACTTGATGAACTTAATTCTTCTAAGTGATTGAAGATATCCTGGGAAGACAAATGTTATTACCACAGAGAAACTCAAGGTTTGACTCATGGAGAGTAAACTTGATGAACTTAACTCTTCTAAGTGATTGAAGATATCCCGGGAAAACAATTGTCATGACCGTAGAGAATCTCAAGGTTTTACTCATCATGGCGTTTAGTGTTCTTATTCCAACTATCTGGGGGAAGAGATGGAAGAGTTAGTTTATGAAGATATAAGAGGTACACAAGTGTGTGATGATCTCGATGTTATTGCAATCATCAGGGGAGAGAGAATTGTGTACATTGGGGGGGCTCAGCTGTCTCACTTGAGGGCTTAATCAGTGATTCAGAGATATAATCACTCATTCCGGTGTTGACATCCGCAGAGATTGTCACCCGCAGAGATAATCAGTGATTCGTCCTGCTTCTTCAATGTTATCGGTTATTCTCTCTTTGGGGAATGTGTGTACTTCGGGTCCTTGAGCTTCATACATGATCATCAGGGAAGAAAGCCATTGTTTACCACAAACATTGAGGAGGTATTTTCTCTCCGGGTATGATGTGTATTCGGGAGAGTTCTTGGATATTTGTGTACTTTGGGTTCTTGAGCTTCATACACGTTCATCAGGGAAGAAAAATGTGAACATGGGAAGGTGTTCTTCATTCCCCTCATGAAGTGTATTCAGGAGAGTTCTTGAGCATTATACTAAGAGACGGACTGCATCATTTCAACTACACGGGGGAAGTGTTCTCTTGACACCTTTTGGAATGGATCGTTTCAGACTTCAGTGGAAAGGAAATTTGAGAAGATTATTTAAATGTGGGATGATACGTTGATGTTGTTCTATTGGATGATATAGCCTCGAACGAAGAATCACAGTGATTATTCTTAAAAGGAGCAGCTGGGTTTATGATAATGGTGTGCTTCTTTGTGCACCTGGCTAAAGCAAGCTTGAAATAGAGCTTCGAATCTGCTCAACATAAGGATTTTCGGTTTGGGGGGAAGCTACCAAAGTCTCACTTTCAAGTGGCTCAATTTCTCTCTTCGATTCAAGAGTCTTGGAAGCTTTGGTGGTGAATGTTTAAGAGATGATGACTTCTATCTTCTACAACGGGGCTGTTCGATATCCTTATCTCGGTACTCGTATCATCATCTTTCTTAAACTATATCATCTACTCTATCCTTGTATATATTTTTTCAAAAACAAAATACAAAAATATAAAACCAACAAAAGAAAATAGAAAAATATAAAACCAACAAAACCCATAAAAATCTGAAAATTTAAAAATACCAAAAATATGTTTTTTAAAGACATGTCTTCTGGTATCGATAACATCTACGGTCTTAGAAATGTCATTCAATAATGGCACGGGACCATAGATGAAGTTCGAACAGGAGGTGTAAATATTCTTTTCCAAAACATGTCTAAAATTATGGCTTGCAGTTACTTCAGACTGTAACCCGTGCTTAAACCATGGTTTGCTATTATTTCAGATAGCAACCCGTTCTTTAAGGAAGGAAAGTGTTGCGCTAAACCAATTTTCAAATATTTCATGCACTTATCCTAAAAACAAATTGAGGAAAGTATGTCGAAGGACTGCTCTTCCTACTCAAATATTTTTCCGTCTAAAATTCTTCAGAAAAATATTTGTTTTAACAAAATGGTGGTTAATGAGTTGCTATTAAATCAATCAGTTTCAGAGTTTTTCGTAAAAAATTGAAAACTCAATCAATGACTTCTGCGCTTTTAAAATTTTTCATAAAATGAGTCATTGATTGAGGGGGAGAATGTTTTCAAATCTATATCATCTAACGAGATTATCTAATTATCCTGTATGCTTAATTGAAAATGAAGTTAACCTACGTTGAAGGACTAGGTGCATAGGATATGATTATTAGGATTAGATGATTAGAGTTTGATAAACACATTATTCCCATGCCATATATGATCTGATTGATATGTTGAATTGACTTTTATTAGTCGATTGCTGTTTGGGTGATGTCGACCACCATATATTTGTATGTGTGTTCACTAACGTATGCAGATATCATGGATATAAGAATGTTCCCGATCCAGATCCCACTAATGAAGATGATTGGATGCCGAAAGGAAAGGGTAAATATTTCTTGGGTTGACAAATGAAGAAACGGAGCTTAATTGGACTTCAATGGAGAGTTGGCATAAATGCAACGTAAGAGGTCTCACTGCATCAGCAAATGGTTTTCTTCTAAGTGATTGAAGAAACGGAGCTTAATTTGACCTCAGTTGGCATTCAAAATGCAACGTAAGAAGAAGTCTCACTGCATCAGCAGACGGTTTTTCTTCAAACCCTCAGCAACAACAACAAAAGCTTCTCAACCACTAACGTATCTTCGTGTAGGATACCATTCTTAAATAATTTTTGAAAAATTTGAATAAAATTGTTTTGAAAATGGAAAATATTGTTTCGAAAATAAATTGGACTTAATTTTGAAAATCACCAGACTTTATTTTATCAAAACCTAAGTCACTCAATCATCGACTACAGTCATCGATTGAGGGGGAGAGTGATTTAAAACAAAATATTTTCAAACGATATTTCTTCATAAAAAGTCCGGTCTGTACAACATAAATTGGTGATCTAAAGATTTAATGTTATGTCATGGTATGATTTTCTTTAAAACTCAAAGATCTGTCAAAATGAAATTTTTTCTGTTCTTGTTTGATTGTGAAATTGTTTTATTTTACTTAAAGATCTCTTAAAACAATCATACCTGACACTAACAATCTTTAATGTCTTAAAATGGTCCCTATATGTCATTTTTCAAAATCAAATCTTGCCACGTCTTTCCCCAAAATTTTCTAAATGATTTAAATCAATGGGGATCACAAATTTCAATTGGTTTGAAATTTTTGATCGGGGGAGAGATAGTGATTTAAATCTCAAATCTGTTTTAGTCCTTTAAAGGCACTCCTGCCTCCATGTGCCAAACGATTTCAAATACATGATGCACATGTTGAGGAGGAGGATTTATCCAAAAACACGATGAGTATTTAAACCTGGCCACATATTCTCCAATGTTTTATAAACCGTATTAAATCACTTGGGATCCAAAATCTCAAAGGGTTTGATATTTTTGATCGGGGGAGAATTTGTGATTTAATAATGAAATTTGATAAAAGGATGATCGACTTGACTCAAAAGTGCAAGTTCTCTCTAATATGTGCTAAACTATTTCTAAATCATATGCACATGTTGAGGGGGAGGTTTTCTAAATGATCAAAACTATTAAGGTACAAAATGCTTTGATCTCGTATCACAAATACCTTGATTGTTTTTTCAAATGATTTTTCAATTGGTTTCTAGAAGGAATGAACAATACCAAAAGACCGACCAATTTACTTTATGCATGGAGTTATAAGGATGGTTAGGTTAGGTATTTGTTCCCACGATTCACCAGAACCGGAGGGATCTACCCAGGGACAATCCACTAGATAGTGTAGAGTCCTTAGGTATATTGAAAAAAGGAGAAAAGTGAGATATGGGAAGAGTGCGGACTGAGACAGAGCTAGTACTGGACTAAACCCAACAAGGTTCTAGTAATGAAGTCTCGGTAAGCACTGAAGGGGTTGAAGAATGAAAAAGAAATGAATGAGAAAAGGGTGAAAAGAAATAGCCCTCCAATAATTCAACCTTAGGGCAGACACCAGGTTCAATACATATGCTACTGGTGGTTACTAAGGTAACGCCGGTATTGAAGACAAGACGTCATGGACCCAGTGACGCACTGCACTACAACTTCCCAAGCTACTCAAGTTCCTTTTAAAAGGGCTTGTTTCATTCTCACGGGGAACCGACATTATCTATCGACTTTCTCTTAGAGATTGTTGATATTGAAGAAGGAGACCCTCTCCCTAGTCTTCGGCATAGAAACCAAATGTACACAATTGAGTCTAGAGCCAAGAGATCATCCACAAATATCTCGTTAGGACACATTATTCTTGAAGACTTGCTGTTACACGTAATGTGGAAAGTAAGAATATATTAAGAGTCCTACGCATTATCCTTGTGGTATTGCCAGAACATCCGAGTGATATGTAAATATTCACGATGAAGATGGAAATCCTTCTAGAGCCAACATCATACAAGCTCTTGGTGGGTGACATGTGAGATCTTGCAAAAGATCAAGCTTGTGACAACTGGATAGAAACGATGGGGCGATTCAATATTGAATCAACCTTGGTCCAGGAAATGAATTGATGGATACCTTTGAAAAACCAGTCATTGTGCTTAAAAGTTCTTTTCCATAACACGTCGACTGTGTATTAATGTTTCAAAATTAAAGGGTATTTATGATTGATAATTGATTTTCCATAAAACCTTCGTTGTATTGCAAAACACTTTCTATTAAGCAATACACGATTGTTTTCAAATCACTTTTCATCAATCAGTGAATCTCAATTCGCTGGTTCACTCACTCCGTGTTGTCTTCTTTGAGACGTTCCGGTTTGAGAACAGCTAGAGCAGCTGCGAAACCCTGTCAAGGAGATTCTTCGGAATTATACCTGTTCATAGGCAGTACTTGTACTGATCAACGGGGAACCGTGGGCCGTGTACCTCAATTCAACGAAAGTGTGTTTTATTGCTAACTGTTGTTTGCAGGTACATTTGGACGGTTGCAGCTGATCGATATTGGGAAGCTAATTCATAGCCGCATGCTCACAGCATCAACACTTAATTAAAGAAATCATGACAAGTGCTAATATACATAACCTGGCTCTGATAGATGCAAATATCATGAACCAGTAAAGCTTCCGCTACTCTGATGAAAAGATGTCATGATCCAAAAAATGTGAGCATGTCGGTCCAAAAGTCACAAATTCACATGACGGCAACACAACAAAGGGTGATCCAGAGATTTACTGTGGCTGATGATCTCAATGAAAGCTCAAAGATCATCATGATGTGGATCAGTTCAAAGACCTCCACTGAAATTACAAAACTATGCGGACTATGAAGAGTCACTGCTAAAGCATAAATATTACGGAAGTGAAGAATTGAAGTCTACGAGCTTGGAACTAAAGACAAAGAAAGAATGCTAGGATGCAAAATGTATTTCATGGGGTGACCTCCCTTAGGGGGAGATTGTTAGGATTCAGAAAATCCATAGTGAAGAGTCGGTCACCCCAACTATTATCTAGCATAAGTTAGCTCATAGACATATCATTATTTACGTGTTTAATAGTGTAGTTTAGTTTAGAGTAACACCGTGGAGGAAGGACGGGTCTTTACCCACTGTATTCCTGATCCACAGTCCGTCAGGAGGACGTTTAGTTTGTAACTATAAAAGCCCCTTCCATCCTTGGAAGGCGTGGCACTCCCAATCTAATCTTTCTTTTTTGTTGAACTTTCTCTCTCTATTTCATCCTCTCCTCTCTTCATCTCTCTAAACCATGGCTTTCTTGTTTCATCACCATCCAAGGCCACCCGAATCATCATAACACAACATTTGTAAGATCCTACACAAGTACATTACTGCACTCCTTGTTTTCATACGCATCAAATCAAAGAGCGTGTTGAAGTTCTCCACCTCAGGGTCGAATCTTACCTAAATTCTACACTTCATCGGAATCAATCAAGAACCTTAGTACAAAATCGTTCATAAACAAAAGTTTGGGTTTGTCTACCAAAGTGAAAATCATCATACTTGCTTCATGGCTTTCGATGAAATTCACTAAGTTCTATGACGCCACCCTGGAGATGGTTTGAGATGGATTGGTATATCGATTGAAGGACATTAAGTTGGGTATAATTCAGACGAAGAGATGGAATTCAAAGGATCGCAAGGATGTTCGTTGATTTATCACTAGGATTGATGAATGTTTGATTCATCGGGATCAGATGCAACGGTAGGAGAGCTATGTGGGAGGATGACCAAACTTTCCGATTCTGACTTTCCAACGTCCTCAGAAAGTAGCTGATCGTCTGTAATCATTGGGTGCTCTCTTGATTGTGATTTTGTTTGTTGATTATCTGACAATGGCTTGTGCACAAATAACAGTGTACAACCCGTTCTTGTAATGAAAGCACCCTGTGGTACGCTTCAGTGCCACAATCCTTATAAAAGGAGCGAAAGCTTCTTACTTTTGAGTAAAACCTATCAAACCTTTCAATTTTAAAAGGTTTTGCTCAAAAGAACAAGTACTTCCCCTTATGATTTTCAAAACCTCAACCATTTATATCACTTTTTGAGGGGGAGTACTTGACTTATAAAATTTTGTTCACAAATTGTTCTTTGTGTAATCTTCCCACAAAACTCAAAATGGTCATATTTATTCTTAACATTTCTTCAAAAAAAACATTTATATGCCATTTTTGAGGGGGAGAAAATTATGTGATAAGAAATATGTTGTGTTTTGATAATGAATCCTCGTGTGAAAAGACTTCAACCCATGAATTGACGGGAACTGAACAGTCATACATTGAAAAGATTTGTCTTCCAAGACTTATCCAAGTAAATTGTACCTATTCGAGAAACTCTTGATAAACATGAACTTTGACGGGTTTGACAACCTTTCGGGGTTGTCCACATCTTCAAGGTAGTTATTAGAGCTAGTTGTCACCTAAAAGCTGACAATGTATCTCTTTAACTATGCAACATAATCGTGTCTCGCACGGGATTGTCTATCTTGAGTCGATCAATTCAAAAAGTGCGCGCTCTTTCCTCACTGTGCAGATTTCTGTCAAAACCCTTAAGCACATGTTGAGGGGGAGTATTTATGAAAATCTAAAACTCTTAAAGTGTTCAAACATGTTTTTCATTCACAAACACTTCGAGAGATTTTCATGAAAATGATTTTATGGCAATGGAGTTATAAGGTGATTAAGGTTAGGAATAACCGTCATATGATCCGCCAGAGCTGGAGGGATCTACCCAAGGACACTACCAATAGTTAGAATTAGAAGTCCTTAGGTATGATTATAAAAAAAGGAGAAAATGAGAATCGAAGAAAGAAGGAGTTGAAGAATTAAAAAGAAAAGCAAAGAAAAGGGTGAAAAGAAATAGCCCCTCCAGATTATTCAACTTAGGACAGACACCGGGTTCAATTCATATGCTACTGGTTGTCACTTGATGACGCCGGTATTGAAGATTAAAAGTCATCATGGACCCAGTGACGCATGCACTAAACCTTCTTAGCCACTCAAGCTTCTCCCAAAAGAAGCTTGTTTCATTCTCACAGGGAACCCAACGTAAACTATCGGCTTTCTCTTAGAGATTGCTGGTATTGAAGAAGGAGACCCTCTCCCTAGTCTCCGCTCAGGAAAACCAAAACGCACTATTGAGTCTAGAGCCACGAGATTCATCAAAAGAGCTCATAGGTACACTTGACATTTCATCACTTGTTGTTCAACAATAAGAACAACAGTGGAACGTTATCGAGTCCTACACAGATCCTAGCAATTTGTCGAGAACATTTATGAGAGGTTCACAATTGTGATCCTCAGTGATTGAATGGAAACTCCTGCCAGGGTCAACATTAAATAGCCCTGACAGCAGGTCACTTCGATAACTCCCCGTGGATTATGCTTAGTGTGTCTCAAACGGTCTACAGTCGTGAGGTGATGCTTCGGTGTACCTCAGCGACTCATCTGAACTGTAGGTGTACTTCGGTACATCACGTTATCTCACTTTTGGGACTCCAGTTCAGGAACGGCCTTTGTGAGAATTAGAGTTGTGTTTTCACACTATGCTATTAACACTCTCGAAGTTCAAACTTGTAAGTGCCGGAATCCGCTTATTACTAACCTTTCTTATGTTTTCTTCTTATGGAAGCTCTGGAGCGGACTGATCGTGCAGATTCTTCACATGCTCATACCAACAACATCACTAATGGAAGTTCTATCAAAAGGCAACACAAAAGTCTGAATGATTCTTCATCAAGTCAAAGAATCTACAAAGTTAAAGACTAAGAGAACTTCATCAGTACTGTAATCCAACGTTAAAGAGCGTGTGAGCATGTTAAAGAATGACGTGGAGACACTGGAGCAACGAAGCAGACCTGATGCAGACAACAACAACATACTATCACTACCGTCACAAAGAACAAAGATCAAAGAACAAAGATGACGTCAAAGCAGAATACTTCAAAAGAAACAATTTTCTACACTGGGGAGATTGTTCGAATTAAGACACCTCTTCTCACAAGAAAGAAGAATGTAAGAAGACATCAAAGCTACTATTACATCAGCACCTACATCGTTTATCACTCTTTCATTCATCACCAACACTTAGGGGGAGATTGTTGGAATCACTACTAAACATTAATTCAAGTGTTAGTGATTCATATGTAATAGTTAGCTTAATATGGCTTTTATGTTAGTAATCATGCCAAGGATTATGTAGAAAGCCCATGAGCCTTGGCCCAAGTCCAATAAGGAAAGGAAGGGACTAGGAGTGTTCACTAGAACAAAAAGTGGATTTGGCTACACCGAATATGTGTGACGATATACATATAGTCACACATGATTTTTCGACCATGTGTGACTAAAGGTCGCGCGACCATAGGTACTCTATGGTCACGTGTTTGACTTTTTTTTAGTTTCTATTGCAAAAGAGTAACCAAAACTGTAACATGTGTGACTAATTAGGTACAAATTTTGTTGGATTAATCCGTATTAGTGACCATAAACACTGTATAGTCACACAATGCATGTTTCTTTTAGGTATTTAGTCACATACAGTTAAGCATAAAGTGGCCAAAAGTGTTAATAAGTGTGACCATATGGTGATTAAGGTGAAGAAATATGTCTTTTGTGTGACTATTGATCATCCAATGGCCACTTGAATTTTATGTTTGTGTGGCGTTTTGTAACATTTAGTCACACAAAACATGTTTGTTTTGTGTATTTAGTCACATACAATTAATCATAAAGTGGCCAAAAGTGTTAATAAGTGTGACCATATGGTGTTAAAGTGAAGAAATGTGTATTTTGTGTGACTATTGATCATCCAATGGCCACATTAAATTTATGTTTGTGTGGCCTTTCTAACATTTAGTCACACAAAGAATGTTTGTTTTGGGTATTTAGTCACATACAATTAATCATAAAGTGGCTAAAAGTGTTAATAAGTGTGACCATATGGTGTTTAAAGTGAAGAAACGTGTATTTTGAGTGACTATTGATCATCCAATGGCCACATGAATTTTATGTTTGTGTGGCCTTTTCTAACATTTAGTCACACAAAGCATGTTTGTTTTGGGTATTTAGCCACATACAATTAACCATAAAGTGGCTAAAAGTGTTAATAAGTGTGACCATATGGTATTTTAAGTGAAGAAATGTGTGTTTTGTGTGACTATTGATCATCCAATGGCCACTTGAATTTTTTGTTTGTGTGGCCTTTTCTAACATTTAGTCACACAAAGCATGTTTCTTTTAGGTATTTAGTCACATACAATTAAGCATAAAGTGGCAAAAAGTGTTAATAAGTGTGACCATATGGTGTTTAAGGTGAAGAAATATGTCTTTTGTGTGACTATTGATCATCCAATGGCCTCATGAATTTTATGTTTGTATGGCCTTTTCTAACATTTAGTCACACAAATCATGTTTGTTTTGTGTATTTAGTCACATACAATTAAGCATAAAGTGGCCAAAAGTGTTAATAAGTATGACCATATGGTGTTTTAAGTGAAGAAATGTGTGTTTTGTGTGACTATTGATCATCCAATGGTCACTTGAATTTTATGTTTGTGTGGCTTTTTCTAACATTTAGTCACACAAAGCATGTTTCTTTTGGGTATTTAGTCACATACAATTAATCATAAAGTGGCCAAAAGTGTTAATAAGTGTGACTATATGGTGTTTAAAATGAAGAAATGTGTGTTTTGTGTGACTATTGATCTTCCAATGGCCACATGAATTTTATGTTTGTGTGGCCTTTTCTAACATTTAGTCACACATCGAATGAAACAAAGAGTGACCAATAATGTTGATAAGCGTGACAATATTATGTGAGAGCATCTTTTAGTCACAGGGTTACTACTACTTAGTACTGCTGGAGCAAAGTTACTACTGCCAGTACTAAGTTAGTACTGCTGGAGCAAAGTTACTACTGCCAGTACTAAGTTAGTACTGCTGGTGCTAGTACTATGTTAGTGTTGCTGGAATGAGTATATATGTAACAGAATTAAAAAAAAAAAAAAAAAAATTGATTAAAACTCGAATGTATATAACTGAACCAAATATGGAATTGTAATGTTGTACATAATCAAATTCTCAACTAACATAATTTCAATACTTTTGCGCATATCAACACTTCCGAAACCCTGTAAAACAAGGGACTATCACTTCAAAATCTTGCCATTTTCAGAAATTTCAAACACAAACCTTGGAAGAGATGCGATACGCGGCAGATGATGCACCAGAATATGAGTCATTTCTTGCTACACCGGTTTCTTGGCCGTCAGTTTGAGTCTCATTTTCGGATGTAGAATTGTCATTTCCATACTGTGGTGGCATCTGACTTGAACTAGGGGTAGAACTGTCATTTCTGTCTTTTTGAGTCATGGTTCTGGGCAGTAGGAAAGACTCAGGGATAGATTGATCAATTCTGTTTTTCTGGGTAGAACGCACGTTTCCATCTTGGTGATCAATTCTGTTTTGCTGTAACCATAAAAAAATATCAGAACAAAACAAAGCATACAAAGGTTTCTGATGAGTGTTGTGTGTATACCTGAACATAACATCTAGTGCGCGAAGTACGATTGGCTAGTCTATGCTCAGATGAAATACATTCAGACGTTATAGTGACAATGCTCATGTAAGGAGTAGCTACTGCAAAGCTTTTTCATGTCATATAGTGACAATGCTTATGTAACCGAAAATAAAAATCATTCAAAAACAAGCCAAATAAACAAGTCCACTCACCAATGCCGAGGTGGGTGTTGACACTGGCATAACGAGTTGTGCGTGTAAGATTTTTGTTTTCCCTATAAAAAATTAACTATGTCAGCATATATTAGCAACAGGAAAAACGCAAAAGAAATCAAATGGTGGAGAAAAAATGAAAAGCAACCAGAGTTATCGTAATTAACCACATTTGAATTACATTTGCAGAATTATACACAGAATAATGCTTATCATTATAAGCAAATTCCATATAATTTCATATAGTTTCTAGTGTAACCAATATTTCAAGTTGAATGGTTACTTTACATTGATAAAATTCAAAATATGTAAAAGATTGACTCTACCTCACCACCAACTGCAAGTAGCGAACCATCATGGCTAAAGATAATCACCAACTATTGTCCAACATCTTCCAAAGAGTTTGTGTGGCATACATGTCAAGGCAGAGATCCGCCAAAGAACTACGGCTGTATGCTCATTATTCATAGCAACGTTAGTGAAAATGATCTGGTCTGGCTACACACCCTGTGCAGCAACATCTGCAGCAGCAACATGATGTAGCTTATTAGTCAAAAGGTAGTATGGAAATAGTTTGAAAGTTTCAACAAACAGAAAGACCAATCATAGAAATGATGGTGCATGTTTTGTTCAAAACATGCAGACAATAGCATATCTGATATATAAATCACATACAGGCACGAAGTCTCGTTTTACCAGCAGTTGGGAATCTCAGAAGCCAAAGTGCACTATTGGGAACACATAATAAGTTGAGAGTTGGAAAGGCAAAACAACTTGAAATCCAAACGAGCATAGTAATCCACTTATAAACCGAGCAAGTACGCTGAAAAAGCGGTCTTCTGATAATTTCCAAATGAACATTCAGCTCATAAGCCCCGTAAATACACTAAAACAAACACCCCCTTAATTTATTCAATTAACAGTGCCTGATCATTACTGATATAAAAACAAACTAATTCAGAAGCCGTCTCCCATTTCGAAAGCGATTACCAGATTATCGCAATTTAAGTCGCAGATAATAATGTACAAAGACTAATTCTTTCATTTCAATATCTAACTATTTATAATTCATTTCACACATAAATTCAAGAATTTAACAACATTCAAACATACCAAATAATCACAACCCTTATTCAACCTGTTTTGTTGGGCTTAATTATATATTTTTAATTAATAAAAAAGGGGACAAAGATACCTTTGAAGAAACTGACGGATCTTAGGATGTTTGGGACCGACAAGACGTCGTTGAATCTTGAGAGCAAGTTTTTATGTTCTTTTTAATCCTAAGAAATAAGCTGTTCCTAATGTTATCTCCCATAACACCATTGTTATTATTAGAGTTTAATTGTTTTGTGAAAGATGTGGGGATATTGTTATTATTGGGTTTTCGGGAATTTGAAATCATGAGATACGAATGAAGTTTCTACCTGCTTTTTTAAAAACAGGTTTTGTTAAAGGGTTTGTGATAGTAATGGATCAGGGTTGTCGCCTTGTCGGTTATCAGTGTTTTTTATGAGATCTGAAACATGGACACCTCTCAATCTTTCAAGAAGCCTTTCACTTGCAAGTAATACAAACAAGAGAAACCATGTTCTGATCACTTTGAACATCTCATCTTCAGCCATGGGAGGATATTGCGTTTTTTAATTAGGGTTTGAGAAGGGGAGGTTTCTTGTTTGTTTTTTAAAGTTGTGATACTGAAGAATGAATGCGTTTTTTGCTGTGAGATACATCGGGTAATTTGATTTTGGGGAAAACAATTAGGCGGGCTTTGTGAAAAGTTAGAATGAAAAATTTCATTTTAGAAAAAAAGGATAAGGATGAGTAGAGGGGCAATTTGATTTTGGGGAAAAATTTAGGCGGGATTTGTGAAAAGTTGAGAGGGAAATTTTATTTTGTGAAAAACTAAGTGCAGGACATGTAAAATATTATATATAAATTAACACGTGAAATATCTTAATCTTTGTTTTTATTAGGGGCGGAAATGATATATTACGAGCCAAGCTCGAGCCAAACTTTAATTTTTTATTTTCGAATCGCATAAACGAGCCGAGCTCAAGCCAACTAGAGTTCGTTCGAGCTGATTCTTATCGAGCTTTGAGCTTAAGCTCAAGCCTATCAAATGAACTCGAAATGTTAAGCAGTTAAGCTCAACCTTGTATACATTTGACTCGAGTTATTGTTGAGTTTTCGAGCTTGTAAGTGATATAGCATATGTTTTTTATTTATTTTGTATGTAAGTGTACTAAGTGTAAATACTTATATATGAATGTATCGAGCTTTTCGAGCTAAAGTCGAACCGAATTCGATTCTTAGGCGATATTTCAATTTTAATTTGTGTAAGAAAAAACATATTTACATATAAATCGAGCTTTTTGAGTCAAGCTCAAGCCGAGTTCAAACTTTCTCTATCCCGGATAACATGATCGGGAGGTCCCTGGATACTTGCTTCTTAGTGTCTGTGACAAATGATATACACCTACCAAGCCGGTGCAACCCATGCATGACCACCTCTAATAACTTCCAATACAATTCATATATCCTTCACACTATAACTATACACCTACCAAGCCGGTGTAACCCATGCATGACCGGTAATAATGGCTAATTTACATGGGTCATGGTTCATGTGCATTAGGTTATCACCGGTCACATTCATTAATGGGTATTTGACATCATATGGGTCATATGCATAGGGTTATAGTTGCTTAGAGTGTCATGTTACGACACATCCATGATTGTTTACAATGGGTAATTAACATGGGTAATGAGTCATGTGCATTGGGTTGTAGTGGCTATAATGTCATGTTATCGACCAATACATGACTGGTGATCGACAATGGGTAATTAACATGGGTCATGGGTCATGTGCATTGGGTTTTGTAAACTAAGACAAATACTATACAACATGTTTATACGTTTTGTACTTATTATTTTTTTACATTTTCATCCGTTTGTAACATTTTTCGTCCTCTTTTGACCGTTCAATCGATTTTGACCGATCTCGCTAGTTTTCGACCGATTTTGACAAATTTCGACAGATTTCGACGGATTTAGACCGTTTTAGACCGACTACGACCGATTGCGACCGTGTTCGACCGATTTCGACCTTTTCGACCGATTTCATCCATTTTGAACGTTTTGGCAATTTTCTCTCGTTTTCATATGTTTTCAAGCTTTTTATAACGTTTTCCTCCGTATTAAAACGTTATGAAACGTTTATTACGTTTTCGTATATTTTGTACGATTTTTTTTGTTTTCATATGTCCTTCTCCTTTTTTTCTTTGTTTTGCTACGTTATGTTCGCTTTCGTACATTTTGTACGCCTTCATACCATTTTTTTAAGAAAACTTTAGACAATAGACAAAAAGGGTCATAGACGTACAAAAAATGGTCGAAATCAAGAAAAAAATGAACGAAAACGGTTAAAACCATTATGATATTTTACCCTTTAAACCAAATAAGCTACAAATTATTTAGTTTTGCTAAATTTGAAATTTTAAAAGTGAAACATATTGAAAATAAGCAGGGGGAGAAAAAGTTATGGTTTAATAAGCAGCTTCTATAAGAACTCTTTAAGCTACTAGCAAAAAACAATGAAGCTTAAACTTCTATATTAAAAAGGAAATGCATTACATTAACGAATATGTTACTCTGGCAAGATGGTAACTCACTTGACTTCCGTAGGGGAGGTCACGGGTTTGATTCTCGCTGGGGTGTATCATCCTTTTTTATTTTCTTGCTATTTTTTATTACTCGTAACATAATTTAGTCACACATTTGTGATATGTATCGAATTGTGACTACACTTAAATAATGTGTGACAAGATATAACTCTATGATTTAGACACCTAAATAAATACTTCATGTGACCATACATAACATCTTGAATTTAGTCACACAAAAACTCAATGTGACTAATATCAAGGTTAATGATAAACCATCGGGGCAGGTTTACGTCGGCCTACGAAACTCGGTCAACGATGTCGAGGAACCTTAGTCGTTTTGAAATAGGCTCCGTCGTTCTACGTCCGCCTAGGAACCGTCGGGGCACGTTTACGTCGGCCTAGGAAACTTGGTCTACGACGTCGAGGAACCTAGTCGTTTCAGAATAGGCTCCGTCGTTCTACGTCGGACTAGGAACCGTCGGGGCACGTTTACGTCGGCCTAGGAAACTCGGTCTACGACGTCGAGGAACCTTGGTCTTTTTGGAATAGGCTCCGTCGTTCTACTTCGGCCTAGGAACCGTCTGGGCACGTTTACGTTGGCCTAGGAAACTTGGTCAACGACGTCGAGGAACCTTGGTCGCTTTTGATTAGGCTTCGTCGTTCTACGTCGGCTTAGGAACCGTTTGAGTTCACATTTTGCTATAAATAATAGTCACATGAATATTTCACAATGTGACTAATTGAATGTATTGGTCACATATAATACCCTTATTTATGAAAGTTAAGTCTGGTAGGTTAGTTTTAGTGGTTAAGGCTGCCAGTACAAAGTTAAGTCTGGCAGACCTAAGTTAAGTCTGTTTAGTATTCGTAGTTAGTTCTATTTATGAAAAACAGAATAGTTTTTTGTGTGATTATTGATCGTCCAATGGCTACATGAATTTTATGTTTGTGTGGCCTTTTATAACATTTAGTCACACAAAGCATGTTTCTTTTGTGTATTTAGTCACATACAATTAATCAGAAAGTGACTAAAAGTGTTAATAAGTGTGACCATATGGTGTTTAAAGTGAAGAAATGTGTATTTTGTGTGACTATTGATCATCCAATGGCCACATCAAATTTATGTTTGTGTGGCCTTTTCTAACATTTAGTCACACAAATAATGTTTGTTTTGGGTATTTAGTCACATACAATTAATCATAAAGTGGCTAAAAGTGTTAATAACTGTGACCATATGGTGTTTAAAGTGAAGAAACATGTATTTTGTGTGACTATAGATCATCCAATGGCCACATGAATTTTATGTTTGTGTGGCCTTTTCTAACATTTAGTCACACAAAGCATGTTTGTTTTGGGTATTTAGTCACATACAATTAACCATAAAGTGGCTAAAAGTGTTAATAAGTGTGACCATATGGTGTTTAAAGTGAAGAAACGTGTATTTTGTGTGACTATTGATCATCCAATGGCCACATATTAAGTTACGTGACCATATGTACTGGATTTTGGCTACACTTAAATAATATGTGTGACAAAACGTTTAGTGTGACCATATATGGCATTTGGTCACAGTGTTATTAGTAAATGTGACTATATATATTAGCTTTTGGCAAGCTAACACAAACTAAACTTTAAACACACATATTAACTTACGTGACCATATGTACTGGATTTTGGCTACACTTAACGAATGTGTGACAAAACGTTTAGTGTGACCATATATGGCATTTGGTCACAGTTTTCAAGTGTGTGACATAAAATTTTCACTGTTTATATGTATATCGTGACTAATGCTTCAACCTTACTTTTCATTTGTCATGCGTTCCAATTTCAGATGTGGCTAAAGACTTAGCAAAACAGATTAGTCACCCTTAAATAATGTGTGACAAAACTTGACTGTATGATTTAGACACACACAAAATTACTTCATGTGACTAACGCATCAAGGTTACTTGTATTTGTCACGCGTTCCAAATTCATATGTGGCTAAATGATCAGAAACAAAATTACCAGATACCTTTAGCCACACAATGATAAATTGTGTGGCAATACAATTCTAATGGTCACACAATCAAAATTTTCATGTGTGACTAATTAATAGATGTTGTCAATTTTCGTACCTTCAGCCACATAAATATGCGAATGTGTGGCCGTTCCATTTCGACCATGTGTGACCAAATCCCGTTTTTGTACTAGTGGTTGCCCTAGCTCCCTCTCCTATAAATAGTCTTGTAATACCCTCACTTGAGGGTTGGTTGTTCAATTTAATTCTCTTTCACTTCATACGCATAACCATTCCTTATTCATACGCATAAGTGTTTGTTTGTCATTGTTCAACCGATCTATTCTCTTCTCTATTTCTTCTATTAATGCTTGTGTTACAAATATGGGAACCTAACAGTGGTATCAGAGCCAGGTTACTAACAATTACTTTTCTATATTCAGGTTGAATATATTTAAGGTTGATATATTCAAGTTTGGCTTTGTTTTTAATGACAGTGCCGTTTTCATCAGTTTTGTTTCTGAAAACCCACTTCATTCCTATGACTACTACATCCTGAGGACATTTGATCAAGGTCATGACCTTGTTTTTATCAAACTATTGCAGTTCTTCTTACATTGCCTGAACCTAGTGATGAGTGTCTAAATACTCATCATTTTTGTACAATCTAAACTGCAAAATCATCTGAAAACACTCAGAAACACATCAAAATGATCAAAATATCACAAATCAGTGTTTTATGTGTTTTAAATGCAAAAAGATCAAAATCAGATGAAAAATGTATCAAGTTTGCAAAATTGGCAGTTTTAGTCCCCCAAGTTTTAAAAGTTGTCAAATCTAGTCCCTGGAATTCAAAAATCAAGAAAAATATCATTCAAGGTCCTTGAAGTATTCTAAGTTATCAAAAATAATCCTTGAATGATTCTTTGGTCAATTGGCAAGAAAGGTCCCTAAACTTTGAAAAATTGCAAATATAGTCCTTGGACATTTTAAAATGGAATTTTATGCAAAGTAGTCCATGTACTATTCATTTATGGCAAGTTTAGTCCTTATGATAAGTTTGGAAATGTGGCACTTTCAGTCCTTGAGGTTTGGATAATTTGCATATTTGGTCCTTGTATACTATTAAACCAAACCGGCCCTTTTGTTATATCAATCCAAATCCAATCCATAATCCCTTGGCCCAATCCAAGCCCAACCCCGTTAGTATTATTGCCCCGGTCAAAGAAAGTCAAATCCACTCCCAAACGCGCCTAAAAACCACTACCACTGTAGACCTCCCTCTCCACCTCTGATATCCCAAAACCAGTCATGGTTTTCCCATTTTTTCTCCACCCCTCACCTTACCTTGTCCCCTCCACCTCCACTAACACCCAAACTCTCTTAATTGACTCAACCCACCCCATTTAATGATCAAAACCTGCTTTGAAGAAATTGGCGCCAAAAACACAAGTGGACGGTTTTGATGCATTTCAATGATCCAATGGCTCAGATATGGTGGGAAAGATTCAGAGGTCAAGATTGAGTGATAAAAGTCTATAAAGTGGAGCTGAGATGCATTGTATCAAATCATCTAGTGTAAAATTTAAGTTTTTATGTCGTTTTAGTCATTTTCAAATTTCCAGTGTATTTTTAATCTTTCCAGTACTTTGTTTAAGTTATAAAAGTGTATTTGAATCTTTTCTAATCCTTAATTTCATTATCAAGTTCTGTTTAAAGTTTATGCAAATTTCATGCTAAAAATCTCATATGATCAAATGTTGTTTTTATTTGTTGCTTTGGATTGAAATAGGTCATGTAAGCTCCTATATAGCTTCTAAAAGCTATTAGATACACTAAAAGTCAGTTTAGAATCAAAACAGAAAAATCACAAAAATACCAAATAATTAGTGAAAAATTCAAAAATCAGTTGGAAATGGCATTCACAGCTGGAGCAGGGTAGATTATGGATGGCCTTGGGTTAGTGGCTTAGTGGTAAGCCTTTAGGATTGTCCTTGGTTCTTAGTTTTGAGCTTGGAAAGCTTTTGTAAGCCTTTTATTCATTTTTACATTTTACTGTTGTAGTTGTTCTTTAGCTTAAATTTCTGTTTCTTATTGTTCATTAGATATAGTTAAGTGTAGTTAATCATTAAAACCAGTGGTTTGTTCTTTTAAATTAGTAGTTAGCAAAAATTTCAATTTGACAGTTAAAATAGCTTAAGTCTCAATTCTTAGTTTTATGTTGCTATTACTGTTGGTTCAAGCTTATTTGGTCTTATTTAATGATTACATGATGTCTGTAATCAGTTTCATGGTTATAAGTTGTGGTTTGCTTTGAAAAAGTTCTAAAACAGTCAAAAAAAGGGTGTTTGCTTTAGCTTGTTTATCTGTGATCAAGAGTGTTTAAGACAGTATCATTCTTTGTTTTGTGTCACTATAGTACCTAATATCTCAGTTTAGTCATAAAAATCAGTGGTCATTTAACAAAAGTCAAAATCTCAATTCATCTCATTTCTGTTACTCACTGTTGGAATTGAATGGTTCATGGTCATGATCTTGTGTTTATAAGTTGTTAAAATTACTAAAGTAAGTCTTAGTATAACTTAAAACAACATAATCAGTGATTAGTAGTGAATCAAAGTTCATTTTAGTCAACTCTTCTAGTTTTTAAGAAAAGTCAAAATTTTCATTTGGGTCGTTTTTGAATAAAATAGATCTTTTTACTGTGTGTTTATTAGTAAGATTCAGCTTATAAGCTTTTGGATTATCAAAGTTCAGTTGCTATACTAAATTATAAAAATGTTAGTTCACTTCTGTCTAGCTTATTGAGTGCTTATTTTCAAGCTTCTTTTGGGTACCTGTCTGAAAAGAGTGCCCTGTGCACCAGTTACATAAGCTCAATCAAAAGCTTGCACAAAGCTTAATTATTGTTCAAATCTTGTGATCCTTGGTTCTTTGGAAAGCCAACCTGGTCATCTTTGAGTCCCAAGCTTAAGTTTTCCTTTTCTAGTTTGTTTGCTAGGGCTGCAATAAGCCCTAAGCTTGTCCCATTTCTGTTTTAATCACAAGTGCTTATCTGCTTATTCTAGCTTATCAGTGTGCTTCTTTTTACCTTTTAGCTTCACTTGAGTAGTTTTTAGTTTATTGTATCTTATTCCATCCTTTGTTTCAGTGTGCAAGCTTGTTTGAGCTTATTACACCATAATAAGCTCATTCTCAAAACTGTTGAGCTTATAAGCTTGTCAAACAGCTTATTCTAAGTTTGTAAAATTTTTGTGTTTGTTAAAGTTTCATAATATCAGTAGTAAAGTAGTTTTCAAAAAGAAAATCCAGAAAAAGACCAATTTAAAATCAGTGATAGCATTTATTTAATAGGTTTTAGCTTTTTGATTTTTCTTTTTAGCTTATTAATAAGCAAATCTTGTTTTTCAATTTTTCTTAGTTTTCTGTCATAATATAGTATTTTTAGAAAAAGTTTCATAATTTTCCTAATCTTTTTTAGTATTTATTATAATTTTAAATAGTTGGAAATAGTAATTAATTAGTAATAAATAATTGAAAAGCATAAAAAATATCTTTTCAGTTTTAAAATTAGTTTTATCATATTTTAGATTTTTCCAAGTTAAAATTTTATTTTTCCAAGTTTATTTTATATTTTCTAGTATTTAAGTGTATTTTAAATAATAATTAATTAGTAATAATTAGATAAAAAGTGTTAAAAATATATTTTTAATTTTAAAATTAGTTTTATAATATTTTAGATTTTTCTGAATCATAATTTTATTTTTCTAGCCTTATTTTGTATTTTCTTCTATTTTAGGGTATTTATTAAATAGTTAAAAGAGTTTTTAATTAATAATAATTAATTAAATAGTTGTAAAAATAATTTTCTTTTTCTAATAATTTTCTTTTATTTTTAGGATTCCAAAAATGTCATTTTTATATTTTTAGGTCTTTTATTTCTTAGATTTCACTTTTTATTTTGTACGTATACGTAGTTTTTAAACTTACGTTTACGTTTCTCTTATCTGATTGTTGTGCTTTCCAATTCTGTATTCCATTCCATTCCAATCAATCAGTAGTGTAATTTCTCATCTAAAACCTTTACTGATCGCTATCCTTAGTGATCACTCTATCATCTGAGTTTGTTTTGACACACCATTGAGTCTCCGTGGGACTAAACGACCCGAGAATTCATTGTATTCTCCAGGACTTCATTGTATTTGTGTCTGAGCAGTTTTAAGTCTATTACGGTTAGCCATTCACAAGTGGCTAGCTTGTGTGATTAGACTTGACGGTTTAGCACAGATCAAATTTTGGCGCCGCTGCCGGGGAGGCTTTAGCGTGTGTTTAGCCATTTTCAGACCCATTCTTGCACATAACCCATCATTTGTTAAAAGTTTTTGTAAAGTTATAAGAAAATCAAAAAGTTCATTAGCACTTTTCCTAAAGTGTTAAAAACACCAAAAAAAAATATAAAACAACAAAACAATCGTAGCGTTTTCTATCTTGTATTGTCTTTAAGGTGATTCTTAAAACAGTACGATTTGGTTAAACGAGACGATACCAAAAATATTGTCCAAAAAGTTTTTGAACCCTTTGCACAAATCATTACCTACGTCTTTTCAGTGGTACTTAATATATACATAAAAATCAACCACCGCAAATCAAGGCAGTGTACTACCTAACTGGGGGTGCGACCATAATAAGTTCCCGAACATCAGATTTAAAACTTGCCTTTGTGTCACTTGTGATTTGGTGTACCTTTTTCAAAGAAGCCATTTCATTTGTGATTATTGGTTAAGTTCACTTGTCGTTTTGCCTCATTTGTTTTGAAAATTGATTTTTATACTTAGTGCATGCGCACTCGTTCTTCCAGTTCTACAAGTCCACTTTCTGAACTTGGAAAGATTCCTCGTAGACGTAGAGGACGTTCAGCTCCTTCAGCCGTGACTGAGGAACGTCTACCACCACCACCTCCTGTCGAAATGGCAGAAGACAAACCCATGAATGAGCTTCTCCAAGCACCCATCGAGGGTTACGGAGATGCCATTGTTGTCCCAGCCATTGTGGCTGATACCTTCGAGCTCAAAACCGGGTTGCTTAATCTAGTAACCCAAAGCCAATTCTATGGTTTTGAGCGGGATGATCCTCATGCACACATTCGATGGTTTAACAAGATTGCATCTACCATCAAGTATAAGAATGTCCCACATGAAGCTATCAAGCTTCTTCTGTTCCCATTTTCTCTAGAGGGACAAGCCCGGAATTGGCTTGAGAAACAACCCCCTCGTTCTATTGAGACATGGGAAGATCTAGTCACCAAGTTCGTTAACGAGTTCTATCCTCCATCCCGAACCACAAGTCTTAAGAATGAGATAATGAAATTTTCTCAGAGATTTGATGAATCATTCGGGGAGGCATGGGATCGTTACAAAGAGTTGCTTCGCAAGTGTCCGCATCACGGTTTTACCGAATTAATGCAAATGGATACTTTCTATAATGGTCTCAATCAGACCAATCAAGACTCTTTGAATGCCTCCGCGGGAGGTAATTTCCTGAGCAAGACCACAAAAGAGGCCTTGCAGATCATTGAGAACAAGTCTCAAGTCCGTCCTTTCCGAGCAAAGACATATCAGTCTCATGCTGGACCTTCTTCTTCTTCATCCTCCGTGAGTACATCTAGCACCGATGCTAAGATTGACAAACTCACAGACATTGTTCAGGCTTTGGTTCTTGCTAACCAGAAGAAAGTCACCTTCACTCAGACACCAACACATGGTGAAGTGAAGAAAGTCGAGAGTTGTGTTACTTGTGGTGGTCCTCATGCATACTACAATTGTACTGCCACCGATGGTAGTCCATTTGAAGCCAATGCTCTAGCCGGTAGTTCACAGCAAGGAGGTAATCAATACCGTCCTCAAAATGAACCACATTACCGTGCTAACACTAATCAGGCACCACCCGGTTTTAATCAGAATCATAACATGCAAAACCGGAATCAGAACCAACCAAGAATGAACCAAGGTTATCAAAACCAAGGTAATTTCTATCCTGGACCCAATCAAGGTTTCCAACATCAAGGAAACCCTAATCAAAACAATTTCAATCGAGGGAATCAATTTCATGGGAATATGAATCCTAATCAAGGGAATTTTGGCTATAATCAAAACATACGGCCTCAAATTATCCCTCCAGCTCCTCCGGCCATTATTCCTCCAGGACCATCATCTGATGAGTTACTGAAGCAATTCATGAAATCCCAAGATGAAATGAACAGGTTGTTGGTCAGTCAGATTGCTGATCTTAAGAAGTCTTTAAATGATCAACCCTCGGGCTCAGGAAAACTTCCGAGCAACACGATCGCTAACCCGAGGGGCGATGCAAAGGCGATCACAACCAGAAGTGGTGTTTCATATGATGGACCTGCTGTTCCTACTACCTCTTCTTCTTCTTCTCTCCCAAAGGTAGTGGACAGTGAACCTAGGACACAAAATGGACCTACGACTCCAATGCCTCCTCCACCTGTGGCAATGAGTCAAGTTACCAAGGAAACAACGGACAAGGTGCATTATTCAAGCCCACGAAGTACCGCACACGTCCTACCTTCGGTAGTCCAACCTCAAGTTGTCCAGAAACCCAAGTCAAATCAAGGAGTTGTTTTTGAACCTCCTGTAGCTCCTGTTGAGAATCAGAAATCCAAATCTTCTATTCCTTACCCATCACGTTTGAATGAACAAAAGCTTCGCGAGAAAGCCAGTCATCAAATGGACAAATTTTTTCAAATTTTCCAAGAGTTACATTTTGAAATAAGCTTTGCGGATGCTATCATGCTGATGCCCAAGTTCGCATCGACTCTCAAACACATGTTAAGCAATAAGGAAAAGCTGTTTGAAATGGCAAAAACTCCTCTTAACGAGAACTGCTCAGCAGTTATTCTGAAGAAGCTTCCTGAGAAGCTTGGAGATCCTGGAAAATTTCTCCTACCTTGTGTATTTCCAGGAATGGTTGAATGCTTTGCCCTAGCAGATCTTGGTGCAAGCATAAACCTTATGCCTTATTCAGTGTGGAAGAAACTTTCTCTTCCGGAACTTACTCCTACATGCATGACTCTCGAGCTTGCTGATCGTTCCATATCCCGTCCTCTTGGCATTGCCGAGGACGTATTTGTGAAAGTAGGAAAGTTCCATTTTCCAGCTGACTTCGTGGTTGTTGATTTTGATGCCGATCATCGGGTTCCTCTCATTGTTGGTCGAGGATTCCTGAGAACGGGCCGTGCTCTCATTGATGTATTTGAGCAGGAAATCACATTGCATGTTGGTAATGAAGCTGTCACCTTTAACCTTGATCAAACTTCGAGGTACTCCGCAAATTATGATTCTGAATCGGTTAACCGAATAGATATCATTGATGTTGCTTCTGAAGAGTACTCTCAAGAAGTTCTTGGTTATTCTCATAATTCTGTGAGTGGGGATCCCACCACATCTTCCCAACCTATCATAGCCAATTCTACTCCTTCTCTCACTCCGTTTGAGGGAAGCGACTTCATCTTAGATGAGATTGAAGCATACTTGGCTAGTGATTCTGTTCCTTGGGAAATTGATCACGCTCCTATTGATATTGAGGGGGACATACTTCTTATTGAGAAGTTGCTCAATGATGATCCATCATCAACCCCTCACACTAGTGATTCAATCCCAGATGAGATTAATCAAAATGAGATTAATCTGGAGGGAGATATTCTTCTTGAGAAATTGTTAAATCTGGACACTTCTCATCCTCTCCCTCCCATCAAGCTTCATAACAAGGAAGTTAAGTCAGTTGAGAAAACTGAAGAATTTCCTGAGGTTGAGCTTAAGGACTTGCCACCTCATCTCGAGTATGCATTTCTAGAAGGTGATGATAAATTACCCGTCATTATTGCTCGAGATTTGAGTAAAGATGAAAAAGCTGCCCTCATAAAAATCTTGAAGTCACACAAGCAAGCAATTGCTTGGAAACTCTCCGATATTAAGGGTATCAACCCTGAGTTTTGTACTCATAAAATATTAATGGAGGATGACTTTAAACCAGCAGTTCAACATCAGAGACGAGTAAATCCAAAAATCCATGATGTTATTAAACAAGAGGTTATCAAACTTCTTGATGCAGGATTGATTTACCCGATCTCAGATAGTCCTTGGGTTAGCCCAATTCATTGTGTTCCGAAAAAGGGTGGCATTACTGTTATCACAAACGAAGATAACGAGTTAATTCCAACTCGATTGGTTACGGGATGGCGTGTGTGCATTGACTATCGTAAGTTAAATGACGCCACCCGTAAAGACCATTTTCCTCTACCCTTTATGGACCAGATGCTTGAGAGATTAGCAGGGAACGAGTACTATTGTTTCCTTGATGGTTTCTCGGGTTATTTTCAGATCCCTATTGATCCACGGGATCAAGAGAAGACCACATTCACTTGCCCATACGGAACTTTTGCCTACAAACGTATGCCTTTTGGCTTATGTAATGCTCCTGGCACGTTCCAACGATGTATGATGGCCATATTCCACGACATGATCGGGGAAACGATGGAGGTGTTTATGGATGACTTCTCGGTCATTGGGGATTCGTTTCAAACATGTCTCTCCCATTTAGATAAAATGCTCAAACGGTGTGAAGACACCAATCTTTGTCTAAACTGGGAGAAGAGCCATTTTATGGTCAAAGAAGGCATAGTCCTTGGCCATAAGATTTCAAAGAACGGGATTGAGGTAGATAGAGCAAAAGTTGATGTTATTGCTAAGCTGCCTCATCCTACTACCGTCAAATGTATTAGGAGTTTTTTAGGTCATGCCGGTTTCTATCGCAGATTCATACAAGATTTTTCCAAAATCGCCCGGCCTATGACCCATCTTCTTGAAAAGGATGCTCCTTTTATCTTCTCACCCGAGTGCATCAAAGCTTTTGAAACATTGAAGAAAAAGCTTACTGAAGCACCCATTCTCGTTGCTCCCGACTGGGACTTGCCTTTTGAGCTCATGTGCGATGCAAGTGATTTTGCTATCGGCGCAGTCCTAGGGCAACGAAGAAACAAGCATTTTCAGCCTATTCACTACGCAAGTAAAACTATGACTGAAGCTCAAACTCATTACACCACCACAGAAAAAGAGCTATTAGCCGTGGTGTATGCATTTGAGAAGTTTCGGCCATACTTAATCTTGACCAAATGCGTGGTGTATACGGATCACTCGGCTCTTAAATATCTCTTTGCAAAACAAGATGCAAAGCTGAGATTGCTTCGTTGGATTCTCCTCCTCCAGGAATTTGATATCATTATACGTGATAAAAAAGGAGCTGAGAATCTAGCTGCTGATCATCTGTCCAGATTAGAAAACCCTCACCAAGATGTTTTCGAGAAAAAGGAAATAAATGAAACATTTCCTCTCGAGACACTCAATGCGGTTTCTTTTCGTGGAAATTCTACCACCCCATGGTTTGCTGACTTTGCAAATTACCATGCGGGTAACTTCATTGTGAAAGGGATGTCGACCCAACAGAAGAACAAGTTCTTCAAAGATGTTAAACATTATTTCTGGGACGACCCCTACTTGTTCAAAATCTGTGCGGATCAAGTCATCCGACGGTGTGTTTATGGACAGGAAGCTATTGACATTCTCACAGCTTGCCATGCTGGACCCACCGGGGGCCATCATAGTCCAAACTACACCGCCAAAAAGGTGTTTGATTCCGGGTTTTATTGGCCCACAATCTATAAGGATGCCCACGAATTTGTCAAAGCCTGTGACGCTTGTCAACGTCACGGAAATATATCTCAAAGAAATGAAATGCCGCAAAATGCCATTCAAGTTTGTGAGATATTTGACATATGGGGTATTGATTTTATGGGGCCATTTCCTTCATCTCGTGGAAACAAGTACATACTCGTGGCTGTTGACTATCTGTCAAAATGGGTTGAAGCAAAAGCTTTACCCACCAATGATGCCCGAGTTGTTGTGAAATTTTTGAAATCCCTTTTTGCCAGGTTTGGAACTCCGAGAGCGATAATCAGTGATCGTGGTACACATTTTTGCAATGACCAATTTGAAAGAGTCATGCAAAAGTATGGTGTTACCCACCGTCTCTCTACTGCATACCACCCCCAAACAAGTGGGCAGGTGGAAGTTTCAAACCGTGGTATTATAAGAATCCTTGAAAGGACAGTAGGCGAAAATCATGCATCCTGGTCGGATAAGCTGGATGACGCACTCTGGGCCTTCCGTACAGCTTACAAAACACCCATCGGGTGTACTCCATACAAGCTAGTGTACGGAAAGGCATGTCATCTTCCGATTGAGTTAGAGCACAAGGCATACTGGGCCTTAAAACATGCAAACTTCGATATACAGACAGCTGGTGATCACAGAAAAGTTCAAATGAATGAATTAAATGAACTTCGTGATCAAGCTTACGAGAACTCTTTGATCTATAAACAAAATACAAAGAAGATTCATGACTCCAAGATCAAGAACCGCGTTTTCAACGTTGGTGATCGAGTCCTTCTTTTCAATTCAAGATTGAAGATTTTCTCGGGAAAGCTCAAGTCCCGTTGGTCTGGTCCATTCACAATTGCTAAGGTTTATCCTTATGGTACCGTTGAGTTATCTCAACCCGATGGTCCAAATTTTAAAGTGAATGGTCATCGAGTGAAGCATTACTTTGGAGAGGACATTCCCCCTGTGGTTGTCCCGGATCTACAAACCTTCCCCATGAACCAATAAATGCGAGGATCGAGTCAAGCTAATGACTCGGGAATCAAAAATAGTAGCACACACCATATGGGTTTTCACCCATATTTCTGTCTTCTTACCCTCTTTCTACCACCCTAGTGTGGGGGAGTTTTCCCACGCTGTTGTATATAAAATCATGTTCTAAAAAAAAAAAAAAAAAAAAAAAAAAAAAAAAAAAAAAAAACTTCTAAATAATGGCCGTAGTATTTCCCTTTTACGTTCTTTGTTTCGGCATAACCGCCGGTACTTTGAATATTGAGGGCAATATTCATTTCTAAGTGTGGGGGGGAATTCTCACGAATTTTATCATGTATTATCCACCCAATTCCCCCGTTTTTGGCCAAAAATTTTTTTTGGAGTAAGTGTTCTACACTTACTCAACTTGGTTATCAGTCCGCCATGTCTGTAAGACAAAAGGATTGGCTAATCCAGGAGCAAACGACTCTTGGTAAAGATTTCTCAAATCCGTTTATATGGCTTGCAATTTGCCCAAAATTGTATGGTTCTCAACTCACCATATCCTAAAAAGTGAAGAGTTGGCTAGCCCGCAAGGTTATGGCTTGTGGTAAAGGCAGTGGAAAACCCATAATTGGTAATCAGCTCACCAAAGATAATTCTGATAATTTATCTAAGAGTTGGCTAGTCCAGAGCAAACGGCTTCTGGTAAAGACACATCAAATCCGTTATATGGTTTATGATTTGCCAATAAATCAGATGGTTATCAGTGTACCATAGTTCTTACTTGAACTGAAACATTTGGCTACTCCAGAAGTAATGGCTTTTGGTAAAGAGTTTCAAATCCATTATGTTTTCTCAAAAGATTGCTAGGGACTAGCAATATCTCAGTGTGGGGGATTGATGAGTGTCTAAATACTCATCATTTTTGTACAATCTAAACTGCAAAATCATCTGAAAACACTCAGAAACACATCAAAATGATCAAAATATCACAAATCAGTGTTTTATGTGTTTTAAATGCAAAAAGATCAAAATCAGATGAAAAATGTATCAAGTTTGCAAAATTGGCAGTTTTAGTCCCCCAAGTTTTAAAAGTTGTCAAATCTAGTCCCTGGAATTCAAAAATCAAGAAAAATATCATTCAAGGTCCTTGAAGTATTCTAAGTTATCAAAAATAATCCTTGAATGATTCTTTGGTTAATTGGCAAGAAAGGTCCCTAAACTTTGAAAAATTGCAAATATAGTCCTTGGACATTTTAAAATGGAATTTTATGCAAAGTAGTCCATGTACTATTCATTTATGGCAAGTTTAGTCCTTATGATAAGTTTGGAAATGTGGCACTTTCAGTCCTTGAGGTTTGGATAATTTGCATATTTGGTCCTTGTATACTATTAAACCAAACCGGCCCTTTTGTTATATCAATCCAAATCCAATCCATAATCCCTTGGCCCAATCCAAGCCCAACCCCGTTAGTATTATTGCCCCGGTCAAAGAAAGTCAAATCCACTCCCAAACGCGCCTAAAAACCACTACCACTGTAGACCTCCCTCTCCACCTCTGATATCCCAAAACCAGTCATGGTTTTCCCATTTTTTCTCCACCCCTCACCTTACCTTGTCCCCTCCACCTCCACTAACACCCAAACTCTCTTAATTGACTCAACCCACCCCATTTAATGATCAAAACCTGCTTTGAAGAAATTGGCGCCAAAAACACAAGTGGACGGTTTTGATGCATTTCAATGATCCAATGGCTCAGATATGGTGGGAAAGATTCAGAGGTCAAGATTGAGTGATAAAAGTCTATAAAGTGGAGCTGAGATGCATTGTATCAAATCATCTAGTGTAAAATTTAAGTTTTTATGTCGTTTTAGTCATTTTCAAATTTCCAGTGTATTTTTAATCTTTCCAGTACTTTGTTTAAGTTATAAAAGTGTATTTGAATCTTTTCTAATCCTTAATTTCATTATCAAGTTCTGTTTAAAGTTTATGCAAATTTCATGCTAAAAATCTCATATGATCAAATGTTGTTTTTATTTGTTGCTTTGGATTGAAATAGGTCATGTAAACTCCTATATAGCTTCTAAAAGCTATTAGATACACTAAAAGTCAGTTTAGAATCAAAACAGAAAAATCACAAAAATACCAAATAATTAGTGAAAAATTCAAAAATCAGTTGGAAATGGCATTCACAGCTGGAGCAGGGTAGATTATGGATGGCCTTGGGTTAGTGGCTTAGTGGTAAGCCTTTAGGATTGTCCTTGGTTCTTAGTTTTGAGCTTGGAAAGCTTTTGTAAGCCTTTTATTCATTTTTACATTTTACTGTTGTAGTTGTTCTTTAGCTTAAATTTCTGTTTCTTATTGTTCATTAGATATAGTTAAGTGTAATTAATCATTAAAACCAGTGGTTTGTTCTTTTAAATTAGTAGTTAGCAAAAATTTCAATTTGACAGTTAAAATAGCTTAAGTCTCAATTCTTAGTTTTATGTTGCTATTACTGTTGGTTCAAGCTTATTTGGTCTTATTTAATGATTACATGATGTCTGTAATCAGTTTCATGGTTATAAGTTGTGGTTTGCTTTGAAAAAGTTCTAAAACAGTCAAAAAAAGGGTGTTTGCTTTAGCTTGTTTATCTGTGATCAAGAGTGTTTAAGACAGTATCATTCTTTGTTTTGTGTCACTATAGTACCTAATATCTCAGTTTAGTCATAAAAATCAGTGGTCATTTAACAAAAGTCAAAATCTCAATTCATCTCATTTCTGTTACTCACTGTTGGAATTGAATGGTTCATGGTCATGATCTTGTGTTTATAAGTTGTTAAAATTACTAAAGTAAGTCTTAGTATAACTTAAAACAACATAATCAGTGATTAGTAGTGAATCAAAGTTCATTTTAGTCAACTCTTCTAGTTTTTAAGAAAAGTCAAAATTTTCATTTGGGTCGTTTTTGAATAAAATAGATCTTTTTACTGTGTGTTTATTAGTAAGATTCAGCTTATAAGCTTTTGGATTATCAAAGTTCAGTTGCTATACTAAATTATAAAAATGTTAGTTCACTTCTGTCTAGCTTATTGAGTGCTTATTTTCAAGCTTCTTTTGGGTACCTGTCTGAAAAGAGTGCCCTGTGCACCAGTTACATAAGCTCAATCAAAAGCTTGCACAGAGCTTAATTATTGTTCAAATCTTGTGATCCTTGGTTCTTTGGAAAGCCAACCTGGTCATCTTTGAGTCCCAAGCTTAAGTTTTCCTTTTCTAGTTTGTTTGCTAGGGCTGCAATAAGCCCTAAGCTTGTCCCATTTCTGTTTTAATCACAAGTGCTTATCTGCTTATTCTAGCTTATCAGTGTGCTTCTTTTTACCTTTTAGCTTCACTTGAGTAGTTTTTAGTTTATTGTATCTTATTCCATCCTTTGTTTCAGTGTGCAAGCTTGTTTGAGCTTATTACACCATAATAAGCTCATTCTCAAAACTGTTGAGCTTATAAGCTTGTCAAACAGCTTATTCTAAGTTTGTAAAATTTTTGTGTTTGTTAAAGTTTCATAATATCAGTAGTAAAGTAGTTTTCAAAAAGAAAATCCAGAAAAAGACCAATTTAAAATCAGTGATAGCATTTATTTAATAGGTTTTAGCTTTTTGATTTTTCTTTTTAGCTTATTAAAAAGCAAATCTTGTTTTTCTATTTTTCTTAGTTTTCTGTCATAATATAGTATTTTTAGAAAAAGTTTCATAATTTTCCTAATCTTTTTTAGTATTTATTATAATTTTAAATAGTTGGAAATAGTAATTAATTAGTAATAAATAATTGAAAAGCATAAAAAATATCTTTTCAGTTTTAAAATTAGTTTTATCATATTTTAGATTTTTCCAAGTTAAAATTTTATTTTTCCAAGTTTATTTTATATTTTCTAGTATTTAAGTGTATTTTAAATAATAATTAATTAGTAATAATTAGATAAAAAGTGTTAAAAATATATTTTTAATTTTAAAATTAGTTTTATAATATTTTAGATTTTTCTGAATCATAATTTTATTTTTCTAGCCTTATTTTGTATTTTCTTCTATTTTAGGGTATTTATTAAATAGTTAAAAGAGTTTTTAATTAATAATAATTAATTAAATAGTTGTAAAAATAATTTTCTTTTTCTAATAATTTTCTTTTATTTTTAGGATTCCAAAAATGTCATTTTTATATTTTTAGGTCTTTTATTTCTTAGATTTCACTTTTTATTTTGTACGTATACGTAGTTTTTAAACTTACGTTTACGTTTCTCTTATCTGATTGTTGTGCTTTCCAATTATGTATTCCATTCCATTCCAATCAATCAGTAGTGTAATTTCTCATCTAAAACCTTTACTGATCGCTATCCTTAGTGATCACTCTATCATCTGAGTTTGTTTTGACACACCATTGAGTCTCCGTGGGACTAAACGACCCGAGAATTCATTGTATTCTCCAGGACTTCATTGTATTTGTGTCTGAGCAGTTTTAAGTCTATTACGGTTAGCCATTCACAAGTGGCTAGCTTGTGTGATTAGACTTGACGGTTTAGCACAGATCAAATTTTGGCGCCGCTGCCGGGGAGGCTTTAGCGTGTGTTTAGCCATTTTCAGACCCATTCTTGCACATAACCCATCATTTGTTAAAAGTTTTTGTAAAGTTATAAGAAAATCAAAAAGTTCATTAGCACTTTTCCTAAAGTGTTAAAAACACCAAAAAAAAATATAAAACAACAAAACAATCGTAGCGTTTTCTATCTTGTATTGTCTTTAAGGTGATTCTTAAAACAGTACGATTTGGTTAAACGAGACGATACCAAAAATATTGTCCAAAAAGTTTTTGAACCCTTTGCACAAATCATTACCTACGTCTTTTCAGTGGTACTTAATATATACATAAAAATCAACCACCGCAAATCAAGGCAGTGTACTACCTAACTGGGGGTGCGACCATAATAAGTTCCCGAACATCAGATTTAAAACTTGCCTTTGTGTCACTTGTGATTTGGTGTACCTTTTTCAAAGAAGCCATTTCATTTGTGATTATTGGTTAAGTTCACTTGTCGTTTTGCCTCATTTGTTTTGAAAATTGATTTTTATACTTAGTGCATGCGCACTCGTTCTTCCAGTTCTACAAGTCCACTTTCTGAACTTGGAAAGATTCCTCGTAGACGTAGAGGACGTTCAGCTCCTTCAGCCGTGACTGAGGAACGTCTACCACCACCACCTCCTGTCGAAATGGCAGAAGACAAACCCATGAATGAGCTTCTCCAAGCACCCATCGAGGGTTACGGAGATGCCATTGTTGTCCCAGCCATTGTGGCTGATACCTTCGAGCTCAAAACCGGGTTGCTTAATCTAGTAACCCAAAGCCAATTCTATGGTTTTGAGCGGGATGATCCTCATGCACACATTCGATGGTTTAACAAGATTGCATCTACCATCAAGTATAAGAATGTCCCACATGAAGCTATCAAGCTTCTTCTGTTCCCATTTTCTCTAGAGGGACAAGCCCGGAATTGGCTTGAGAAACAACCCCCTCGTTCTATTGAGACATGGGAAGATCTAGTCACCAAGTTCGTTAACGAGTTCTATCCTCCATCCCGAACCACAAGTCTTAAGAATGAGATAATGAAATTTTCTCAGAGATTTGATGAATCATTCAGGGAGGCATGGGATCGTTACAAAGAGTTGCTTCGCAAGTGTCCGCATCACGGTTTTACCGAATTAATGCAAATGGATACTTTCTATAATGGTCTCAATCAGACCAATCAAGACTCTTTGAATGCCTCCGCGGGAGGTAATTTCCTGAGCAAGACCACAAAAGAGGCCTTGCAGATCATTGAGAACAAGTCTCAAGTCCGTCCTTTCCGAGCAAAGACATATCAGTCTCATGCTGGACCTTCTTCTTCTTCATCCTCCGTGAGTACATCTAGCACCGATGCTAAGATTGACAAACTCACAGACATTGTTCAGGCTTTGGTTCTTGCTAACCAGAAGAAAGTCACCTTCACTCAGACACCAACACATGGTGAAGTGAAGAAAGTCGAGAGTTGTGTTACTTGTGGTGGTCCTCATGCATACTATAATTGTACTGCCACCGATGGTAGTCCATTTGAAGCCAATGCTCTAGCCGGTAGTTCACAGCAAGGAGGTAATCAATACCGTCCTCAAAATGAACCACATTACCATGCTAACACTAATCAGGCACCACCCGGTTTTAATCAGAATCATAACATGCAAAACCGGAATCAGAACCAACCAAGAATGAACCAAGGTTATCAAAACCAAGGTAATTTCTATCCTGGACCCAATCAAGGTTTCCAACATCAAGGAAACCCTAATCAAAACAATTTCAATCGAGGGAATCAATTTCATGGGAATATGAATCCTAATCAAGGGAATTTTGGCTATAATCAAAACATACGACCTCAAATTATCCCTCCAGCTCCTCCCGCCATTATTGCTCCAGGACCATCATCTGATGAGTTACTGAAGCAATTCATGAAATCCCAAGATGAAATGAACAGGTTGTTGGTCAGTCAGATTGCTGATCTTAAGAAGTCTTTAAATGATCAACCCTCGGGCTCAGGAAAACTTCCGAGCAACACGATCGCTAACCCGAGGGGCGATGCAAAGGCGATCACAACCAGAAGTGGTGTTTCATATGATGGACCTGCTGTTCCTACTACCTCTTCTTCTTCTTCTCTCCCAAAGGTAGTGGACAGTGAACCTAGGACACAAAATGGACCTACGACTCCAATGCCTCCTCCACCTGTGGCAATGAGTCAAGTTACCAAGGAAACAACGGACAAGGTGCATTATTCAAGCCCACGAAGTACCGCACACGTCCTACCTTCGGTAGTCCAACCTCAAGTTGTCCAGAAACCCAAGTCAAATCAAGGAGTTGTTTTTGAACCTCCTGTAGCTCCTGTTGAGAATCAGAAATCCAAATCTTCTATTCCTTACCCATCACGTTTGAATGAACAAAAGCTTCGCGAGAAAGCCAGTCATCAAATGGACAAATTTTTTCAAATTTTCCAAGAATTACATTTTGACATAAGCTTTGCGGATGCTATCATGCTGATGCCCAAGTTCGCATCGACTCTCAAACACATGTTAAGCAATAAGGAAAAGCTGTTTGAAATGGCAAAAACTCCTCTTAACGAGAACTGCTCAGCAGTTATTCTGAAGAAGCTTCCTGAGAAGCTTGGAGATCCTGGAAAATTTCTCCTACCTTGTGTATTTCCAGGAATGGTTGAATGCTTTGCCCTAGCAGATCTTGGTGCAAGCATAAACCTTATGCCTTATTCAGTGTGGAAGAAACTTTCTCTTCCGGAACTTACTCCTACATGCATGACTCTCGAGCTTGCTGATCGTTCCATATCCCGTCCTCTTGGCATTGCCGAGGACGTATTTGTGAAAGTAGGAAAGTTCCATTTTCCAGCTGACTTCGTTGTTGTTGATTTTGATGCCGATCATCGGGTTCCTCTCATTGTTGGTCGAGGATTCCTGAGAACGGGCCGTGCTCTCATTGATGTATTTGAGCAGGAAATCACATTGCATGTTGGTAATGAAGCTGTCACCTTTAACCTTGATCAAACTTCGAGGAACTCCGCAAATTATGATTCTGAATCGGTTAACCGAATAGATATCATTGATGTTGCTTCTGAAGAGTACTCTCAAGAAGTTCTTGGTTATTCTCATAATTCTGTGAGTGGGGATCCCACCACATCTTCCCAACCTATCATAGCCAATTCTACTCCTTCTCTCACTCCGTTTGAGGGAAGCGACTTCATCTTAGATGAGATTGAAGCATACTTGGCTAGTGATTCTGTTCCTTGGGAAATTGATCACGCTCCTATTGATATTGAGGGGGACATACTTCTTATTGAGAAGTTGCTCAATGATGATCCATCATCAACCCCTCATACTAGTGATTCAATCCCATATGAGATTAATCAAAATGAGATTAATCTGGAGGGAGATATTCTTCTTGAGAAATTGTTAAATCTGGACACTTCTCATCCTCTCCCTCCCATCAAGCTTCATAACAAGGAAGTTAAGTCAGTTGAGAAAACTGAAGAATTTCCTGAGGTTGAGCTTAAGGACTTGCCACCTCATCTCGAGTATGCATTTCTAGAAGGTGATGATAAATTACCCGTCATTATTGCTCGAGATTTGAGTAAAGATGAAAAAGCTGCCCTCATAAAAATCTTGAAGTCACACAAGCAAGCAATTGCTTGGAAACTCTCCGATATTAAGGGTATCAACCCTGAGTTTTGTACTCATAAAATCTTAATGGAGGATGACTTTAAACCAACAGTTCAACATCAGAGACGAGTGAATCCAAAAATCCATGATGTTATTAAACAAGAGGTTATCAAACTTCTTGATGCAGGATTGATTTACCCGATCTCAGATAGTCCTTGGGTTAGCCCAATTCATTGTGTTCCGAAAAAGGGTGGCATTACTGTTATCACAAACGAAGATAACGAGTTAATTCCAACTCGATTGGTTACGGGATGGCGTGTGTGCATTGACTATCGTAAGTTAAATGACGCCACCCGTAAAGACCATTTTCCTCTACCCTTTATGGACCAGATGCTTGAGAGATTAGCAGGGAACGAGTACTATTGTTTCCTTGATGGTTTCTCGGGTTATTTTCAGATCCCTATTGATCCACAGGATCAAGAGAAGACCACATTCACTTGCCCATACGGAACTTTTGCCTACAAACGTATGCCTTTTGGCTTATGTAATGCTCCTGGCACGTTCCAACGATGTATGATGGCCATATTCCACGACATGATCGGGGAAACGATGGAGGTGTTTATGGATGACTTCTCGGTCATTGGGGATTCGTTTCAAACATGTCTCTCCCATTTAGATAAAATGCTCAAACGGTGTGAAGACACCAATCTTTGTCTAAACTGGGAGAAGAGCCATTTTATGGTCAAAGAAGGCATAGTCCTTGGCCATAAGATTTCAAAGAACGGGATTGAGGTAGATAGAGCAAAAGTTGATGTTATTGCTAAGCTGCCTCATCCTACTACCGTCAAATGTATTAGGAGTTTTTTAGGTCATGCCGGTTTCTATCGCAGATTCATACAAGATTTTTCCAAAATCGCCCGGCCTATGACCCATCTTCTTGAAAAGGATGCTCCTTTTATCTTCTCACCCGAGTGCATCAAAGCTTTTGAAACATTGAAGAAAAAGCTTACTGAAGCACCCATTCTCGTTGCTCCCGACTGGGACTTGCCTTTTGAGCTCATGTGCGATGCAAGTGATTTTGCTATCGGCGCAGTCCTAGGGCAACGAAGAAACAAGCATTTTCAGCCTATTCACTACGCAAGTAAAACTATGACTGAAGCTCAAACTCATTACACCACCACAGAAAAAGAGCTATTAGCCGTGGTGTATGCATTTGAGAAGTTTCGGCCATACTTAATCTTGACCAAATGCGTGGTGTATACGGATCACTCGGCTCTTAAATATCACTTTGCAAAACAAGATGCAAAGCCGAGATTGCTTCGTTGGATTCTCCTCCTCCAGGAATTTGATATCATTATACGTGATAAAAAAGGAGCTGAGAATCTAGCTGCTGATCATCTGTCCAGATTAGAAAACCCTCACCAAGATGTTTTCGAGAAAAAGGAAATAAATGAAACATTTCCTCTCGAGACACTCAATGCGGTTTCTTTTCGTGGAAATTCTACCACCCCATGGTTTGCTGACTTTGCAAATTACCATGCGGGTAACTTCATTGTGAAAGGGATGTCGACCCAACAGAAGAACAAGTTCTTCAAAGATGTTAAACATTATTTCTGGGACGACCCCTACTTGTTCAAAATCTGTGCGGATCAAGTCATCCGACGGTGTGTTTATGGACAGGAAGCTATTGACATTCTCACAGCTTGCCATGCTGGACCCACCGGGGGCCATCATAGTCCAAACTACCCCGCCAAAAAGGTGTTTGATTCCAGGTTTTATTGGCCCACAATCTATAAGGATGCCCACGAATTTGTCAAAGCCTGTGACGCTTGTCAACGTCACGGAAATATATCTCAAAGAAATGAAATGCCGCAAAATGCCATTCAAGTTTGTGAGATATTTGACATATGGGGTATTGATTTTATGGGGCCATTTCCTTCATCTCTTGGAAACAAGTACATACTCGTGGCTGTTGACTATCTGTCAAAATGGGTTGAAGCAAAAGCTTTACCCACCAATGATGCCCGAGTTGTTGTGAAATTTTTGAAATCCCTTTTTGCCAGGTTTGGAACTCCGAGAGCGATAATCAGTGATCGTGGTACACATTTTTGCAATGACCAGATCGTGGTACACTCCTATATAGCACATTTTTGCAATGACCAATTTGCAATGACCACTTTTGGGTTCTATATCTGATAGGTAATCAGCATATAGACATTCATTGGCTGAAGCTGCAGTTAAATTAGCAGCCATGCTTCTAGTGAGCATGCCCTCAGTGGGTTCACCAATGATGTTTACAAGCTCAATGTCCTGAGATTTTGTCCACTTACTTTGTGGTCTAGGATCTAAACTTGAGGAGGTCACTAGAGACTCAGGAGTGAGTTCTGGTACATTAGCCACATAATCAATAAGAACATCTGTTGAGATGTCTTGTTCAGGTTGGGTTTCATGAATCACAGGTACCTGATCATTTGGATCAGTGTTGCCTATCCCAGCAGGGACTGATTGATTATCAATGAATTCACTGATAGTTGGTTGGGGTAGGTTGTGAGGTAAGACATAATATGAGATGTCAGCATCAGCTTGATACGAGGAATTGATTTCAGTGTTGAACTCATCAGGAGGATATCTTGATGAGTCATCAATTCCTATTTCCTCCACTGAGGTATTGGTGAACCTGATGCTTTCTGAACTTTCATCAAAGGTGACATGAAAGGTTTCCTCAACTTGTTGTCTTCTGGTGTTAAACACTCTGAAGGCTTTGGAGATCAGTGAGTAGCCTAAGAAATATCCATCATCAGCTTTTGCATCAAATTTGCCTAGGTGATCCTTGTGGTTATGAATAAACACAGGACACCCAAACACATGAAAGTAGCTGATGTCAGGAAGTCTACCTTTGAAAGTCTCATATGAGGTTTTATTATGTCTTTTGACAATGATTGACCTGTTTTGAGTGTAACATGCAATTTTGACTGCTTCAGTCCAGAAATGTTTTGAGAGGGCTGAGCCATTTAACATGGTTCTTCCTGCCTCAATGAGAGTTCTGTTTTTCCTTTCAGCAATCCCATTTTGTTCAGGGGTATAAGGAGATGAGAAATTTTGAGAAATTCCTTTTTCATCACAGAAGCTTTCAAGCTCTTGATTTCTGAACTCAGTACCATTGTCAGTTCTGATTTGTTTAACAATAATGTCATTCTGGTTTTCAATTTTTCTGATGAATGACATTATTGTATCAGCTGCCTGACTCTTTTTGGAAAGAAAGTATACCCAAGTGTATCTTGAAAACTCATCAACAATGACAAAGTGTATACTTCTCATGCTGGATTGATCTGGGACTGACAGGTCCAAAGAGATCCATATGCAGGAGGTGAAGGCAGCTTTTGATGAAGAAATTTTGTTTGGTTTTGAAAGATGCTCTGTGGTGTTTACCTTTTTCACAGGCAGAGCATGGTTTGTCTTTTGCAAAAACCAGTGATGGTAAGCCAAGGACCTTGTTTTGTTTTTCCAGGTTGTTGATATTTTTGAAGTTTAAGTGAGAGAGTCTCTTGTGCCACAGCCAGTTGATAGATTCAGTGGCTTTGGCAAAGAGACATGTTCCATCTTGAGAAAGAGTAGACATGTCTAAGACATAAACATCATCTCTTCTAGGGGCTATCAAAACAACTTCTTTATTGGAATTGAAAATGGTACCTTGTTTGTCATTGAATTACACAATGTACTTAGCATCACATAGTTGACTGACACTGATGAGATTGTATTTGAGACCATTGACGTAAGCAATTCTAGAGAAAACTATTCCATTGCAGTTTACTGAACCATAACCTTTAGTGGGACATGATGAGTTATCACCAAATACTACCTTCGGTTCTGGTTCTTTTACATACTTGTGCAGATACTCCTTCACACCAGTCATGCTTCTTGAGCATCCACTGTCTAGATGCCAAATAGGCTCCCTGGCGTGTCTCTGCACAAGTAGTAAACTGAATTAGTTTCTCTTAGTGACCCACTTGCTAGTGGGTTTGGGTCTCAAGGTCTCTTTGAATTTTGCAATCGACTCATGGTCAGTGGTTGAGTGCATTGTGCTACCACAGGTTTTGCATTTAGAGACTGAGAAAGACTCAGTGATTTTGGGTTGTTTTGCACTTCTCCTTGCATGAATGACACTGTCATGTTGGGATGTCTCATGAGCTGGATTTCCACATATATCACAGCATGTGTTCATGAGACAGTCATCCTGATGATGATCCTTAAACCCACAGTGAGGGCAAAGAGGAAAAGGTTTTGCTCTATTCTTGAGAGCTGTTTTGGAGGATGAAGCATACTGATGACCAACTTTGGTATAGTTTGCTTTACTGACAGAGCTTACATACTGTAAGTGGTCTGCAGTTCTGTGATCATCCTTATTGCAGATCATACAATAAAGGATTCTATAGCAGTTGTCAGTGGTATGACTAGTGTAATGACACACCTCACACTTCTGCTTGGGTTTGTTGGTGGATTTTGATTTTGATGATCTAGATGAGGCTGACTTAGTTTCCTTGATTGAATCAGAGGCTTTTTCGATGGATTCCATCTTTTCTGTTAGCTTCCTCACAAGCTCAGTAAGTTGCTGAATTTGGTCAGCTTCAGTGGGGACAGAGGATGTTGAAGTCTCAGTAGGAGTAGACTCTTGTTGGATTTGTTTTGTTTGTCTTTGCAGGATGGTTCTACCAAGTCCAGACCTTTCTTTTGGTGAGTGAGGATTTAATTTTAGAGGAGTAAGCTCAGAGCTTGGATCAGCACCCTGAAGAGGTTTCAGGGGTGGAAGCGGTGTTTGAGATTCTGCTTCAGACTCAGAGATGTGTTCAGTACTACTGGGCACATCAGGGAGTCCTAGCATGCTCTTAAGAGCTTGGCTCTCAGGCTCAAGAATCCTTCCAGAATCGAAATTTGGAAGCTTACTCTTAGGATTAACCCGTTCAATCCAATCACTGGAATTTGGAGTTGTTAGCATATTGGTAATCATGCCACCAGACACAAAAGGTTTAGAACTTTGGTCTTTGTTGTGAGAGTCAGGGAGCTGATCTTCACCTATGACTCTCTTTTTGCTACTGGGGGCACCCACAGCATCGAAGACCCTGAGATTCTTAGCAGTCCAACTATCAAGAATATCTTGTACCTTTTTAAGTTCATCTTGAAGAGCTTGATTTCTTTTAACTAGTTCAGTGTTTTGAATTTGCAAAGTGACAGCCTCAAGCTTGGCTTGTTTTAAAATAAGTAGTTCATCTCTACACTTGTTTAATTCAAAACTTAGCTTGTTGTATTTTGAAAAAAGATTTAATCGTTGCTCTTCTACAAACTTAAGGTCAACATTAAGATAATTCATATAAGACTGCCAATCAGAGTCATCATCTATAGAAAGTAAGATGTTTACCTTTTTCATTGTGATGTTGACCCATTCCCTGTTTCTGGCATGATTCTTCTCAACAGCTAGCTTGTCCTCTTCTGAGAGGGCCATCAGTGCAATGACATGCACCATTTCATCATTAGATGATACTGGCTCTTCATCCCAGTCAAAGGTTTCAGCAACGAGGCCTTTGTTTTTACCCTGCACAGATTTAACACTGGTTGTTTCTGAGGGACTGGCCTCAAGCAATGCAAGCTTAGCTTTTGCTTTCTTATACTTGGTTTCATAATCAACAGCTTTGTTTTGATCAGATTTGCTTTGAAAATTTTGATGAGACTGAAAGATTTTTGGTTGAAATTTGCTAAAGCCTGAAGACTGGTTTGACCCTGATGGTTTGTAAGAGGGTTCAGAAATTGTTTTTGAAAAGCAGTCTTTTGCAAAATGACCCTTTTGGTGACACTTAAAACATTCAGTGTCTTCATTAGCTTTAGCGTTTGAAAAACTTTTGTTTCTTCAAATAAACCTTTTTGAGTTAGCGAGGAGTGCTCTTTCATGAAACTCAATATTTAAATCGTTCAGGTACTCATCGCTTATCCTCTCATCTGCCTCATCATCAGAGTTTTTCTAAAAATATTGAATCACATTGTTAGAATAAAAAGTAGTTGACACTGGATTGGAAATGGTTGTCAGGGACTTCTTGACTTCCTGGGACTTTTTCAAGTCAGGGTATCGTCTGTTGATGAGGTTTTCCTCATAGACAAATTTCCCATAAATTTCAGGAAGCTCAAGATTCTGAATGTGGTTAGCATTCCTTAGTCTCTGAGAGAAATTCAACCATTTCTCAGGAAGACTGTTTACAAAACCAACATTGATTTCATGTTTGGACAATTTTACACCATCATTTGAAAGTTCATTTAACAAAGTTTTGTACCGGGTGTAAGTTTGAGACAGAGTTTCTGAGTCCTTAGCCCTGAAGGTATTATACTCAAGTTTCAGGTACATTATCCTGTTTTCCTTGGTATCAGATGGACCTTCCTGACTATGGACCAGGTCTTCCCAGGTTTGCTTAGCTGTACTACAGTTAATAACCGACTCCATGGTATCATCAGGGAGACAAGATATGATGATACTCTTGAGTCTTTGGTCCTGGTTGACCACTCTTCTTTCATCCTGAGTCCACTGAACTTAAGGTTTAGGCAAACCTTCAGCTGTTTTTTGGGACGAATGGACCTTCATTAATACATTTTATGTAGTAAGGTTCTATTCCAGTCAAATATAAAAGCATTCGCTTTTTCCATTTGTTGAATTTGCCAACTTCAAGTCGAGGGGCATTAGCTGTATAAGCTCCACCCTTTTTGTCGACTAGTTGGGGTACATCAAAATCAGCCATTTAGGATCCTAATTTAAAAACTTTTAGAGCGGCCTAAAAATGAGTTTTATAATTAGCCTTTCTCTGATACCACTTGTTGTTCCGCGTTCACTATCGTTTAAAACAGTTTAGAAATATAAAACAAGTTAATAGTGAACAATGACTGAAATTAACGTAAGTAAAACACACTAGATAATTTTCAACATCATATTCTTAATAGAAATGAATCGTAAAGAATACGTTACCCAAGTACTTGCGGAATAGCACTTGGGATTGAAATGACAAAGGTTGGTGACTCCTCTCTAAGCTCAGGCTAAGTCTGAGCACAACTCTTAGAACCCACTGAGCTATCTCAGGGATAAAGTTGTATTTGGAGGAGTGAAAAGAAGGCTTGCGTGTGTGTGTGTTTTTACAATTCACAAGCTTAATCTTTTCACTCCATCTCTTATGCTATTTATACATGTATGATTTTTGACTCTTTCCTAAGTGACAAACTGACATCATACAGAAGACAAAATACTTATGTACTTTGTCTTTGTTTACAAAGACTATTCTAGGTAAGAGACAAGACTACTTTCCTAAGTTCATTGATGACACTGAGCATGATCTTTTGCTATTCAGGGAAAGTTGACTTTGGTTGATAAGTACTTTGTCTTATCTGCTTCAAACTTATCCCGCCATGTCCCGCTCATTCTTCAGTCTTTGCATCCTTCAGTCTTCTACTTTAGTTTGTCTTCAGTGTAAGTAGTTGGAGAGGAGTCTTAGGGATTCAGTGAGTTATTGTCATCACTCACTGAATCCATCATCTTCTTCTTGACTCAGTCTTGACCCTTTAAGTTCCGCCTTACTGAGTGGAGAGACTTCTTCTTCACCTCATACTGAGTATCCTGAAGATGACTCACTGAGAGACTATGCACTCAGTGACCTGTTAGTGTTTAACGGACTAAACACGGGTTATTTTCTATTCAAATCCTAGATTAAGGGGTTTGGGTATTTACTGAACCCAACAATCTTCAAACCTCATCTTCTTTGTTCCACAATGCTCCAGAGAAATTTTCATGTGAGATGACTTCGTGTGAGATTGGGACATTCTCAACCTCTTTTCCCTAGGCTCTTCCATAGGATGAAACACACCATCCTTCTGTGGTGATTTGACAACATCTTCTTGTGAGACATTAAGGAGTCCATCTTTCTGTGATGATGGAAGATTAAGCATTTGTGAATCAAACAAATTCATAAAATCATTTACTTCACTGCAATACTCGTCAGCAAGATCAATGCCCTGTCAATGAAATGCAAAAACTTAGTCAAGAAAATTACTATATACCAATCATAAACCACAATTGCATTATGATTAGAACCTAGAACCTATAATGTGTCAACTGAAAAGTTGAAATCTTATCAAGAATAGATAGAATCTACAAGCTTTGTATAAGTCAATAGAATATAAGTTAGCTTTAATCCTACAGGAGATCAGTAAATTACCTTTTCAACTGCAGATGGGATAAATTTGTCTTGTTGTTCGGGTTTATAAGTATAAAACTGCATACAAAAAGAATTTACCACGTATTAGTAGACAATCTTAAAAGATATACACAAAGAATATACCACATATTATAGGATCGAAACCCTGTGTGGGCTTAAATGTTGAACGCAGATTGTGAACACAACTACAGATAACCTAATATACTAGCAAATGCAAATTTACAAGTATAATACTGATTTAATTACCTTTTCGTAAGTCTGGCTGTTGACTTTCTCCTCATGTTCTCTTTTAGAAGTGTAAAAATGCATACCAAATTTGTTTACCAAATATTATTATACAAAAATTAATTAAATTACAAATACATGTATAAAATGAATAAATAACCTTTTCATAAGTATCTTTGTTGACTTGGTCTCTTTTTTTTGAAATGATCTGCAAATGAAAGTAATTTAAAACAAAACATGCCTATTAGTGTATACCATGATAACTATTTAAAAAGAAAATATATTGGACAAAATTGCAAAAGGTAAAACATTAACCTCAACTATAGTTTCAAGTTTCGATGTGCGAGCTTCCAAAGACTTAACAACAGCCTGAAGAGCAACAACATCTACCTCTTGACGAGTACTCTCCACTAAACAATCCTATATACTGGTTATTTGCTTAGGCGTGCGTGCTGTGACAACCTTTGCTTTCTGAAAATACTCTTCATAAAGTCCCCCTTTTACAACAAGCGGCGCTCTAGGGGTATACCACCTAAAAAATTCGTTAATTTCTGTATATCATCGAGACTCAACCTCAACTCTAGTTGGGATGACAGTGAAGTTTGGTCTCGAGCCCTAAGAAAAATATAGATATTAGTTTTTACTACTAGTCAATTAAAAAAACATTATAACTTACAAGGACCAAAAATATAATAAATAAACACTTGAACATTATAAGTTCTTACCTTAGCAAAAAGTTGGTCGAAGTTATCAGATTTTCCAAATGATTTGTGTTTAGACCATGCAAGTTTTCTTGGGATAACCCCTGGATCCTTGTTCCACCACTGATTACTTTTATCCGAAAGCTATATAATCCATATCTTGAAAACAGTAAAACGAAACCCTTATAAGTTACAAGGTCCAGAAAGATAATAAATAAGCACTTGAATAAACAATTTTCAAATTGTATTAGTACTAACCTTGAAAGCACAAATGAATCCAGACAAGCAGAAGGTAGGAACATCCTTGGATTTTTTACAACCCAATGTTTGACTGTAACCCGGTCGATGCTCGGAAGCGACATTTCTGATTGACGCATACAACTGCCTCCAAACATGCTCTCCCCATGGAAATGCATTGAATTCATCAAGATCCTCAACCATCCTAAGCAACATATCATCAATGACAGAACCCAACTCTTTACCCAAGAAAATAACCTCCAATGTTAGCAGCAGAAAAACCCGTAAAACATCTTCATCCGACAAATTTAAGAAAATATCTTCATCCTCAATAACCGATAAAAGATCAATGTTTTTAACATACTGCCGTATCTTATCTGGAAAAACACGATCACGGAACGGGATATCACCACTTCTCCATTTCCTAAAGCTTAGCATACCAAATGTAAACCCAGTTAGCAGACATAATTCACGTCGACCAAAGGCAAAAGTATGTCCATTCACACAGTAAACCAATTGAAAATCATAGCTATCATCATATTGGCGGAGTTGTTTCTGAAGCATATAACGCACCAGCTCTTCCTCATTATCAAGATAGGTCAGATCCAGCCAAGGTCCGAAACATGAGGCCTTGAACATTGTACAACGCGGTTGGTCTAATCTATCTTTCAGAAGTAACAAGTAATGCAATTTACTTCTTACGATAACTTTCGCATCATAGTCCTACAAAAAGAAGTAATAACATAGTGAAAAAATTAACAGTTACACCTGATCCGACTTCTGAAGCTTATAAAATTTACACTTAAGATCACACACCAACATATCAATGGTCCTTACTGCTTATTGTTGATCCGACTTGTGAAGCATATAACATTTACACTTAAGATCACACACCAACATTTCGATGGTTTTTACTGCTTATTGTTAGGTCCTTACGCACTTATTTTTATCTGTTATAAATAGCCATATAAGCAGTAAGGACCTAACAATAAGCAATAAAAACCATAATAAGCACTTAACAATAAGAAGTAACAACTTAACTGACTTAAATAATAAAAACCCTAATAAGGAATTAACAATAAGCAATAAGGAAGGACATAGCCATTGAATAACCCTAATAGGCACTTAAATGATCAATCAAGAAACCTAAGAAACCTGAAAACCCTAAAACGCAATTACAAAATCTATAGTAACACAAGAAAAACCCTAAAAACAAAATCTCTACGCACTTTTTTTGATTAAAAACTGAGAAATCCTGAAAAACACTAAATAAGCCATCAAGAAACCTAAGGAACATACAAATGAACATACAAATAAGCTGAAAAACCCTAAAAACAAAATCTCTACGCACTTATTTTGATTAAAAACTGAGAAAACCTGAAAAACCCTAAAATTAACATACGAATAAGCTTTAACAGTAGAAACACAACTTACATAGCCACTTAGTTGTCTTAATTACGAAATACCCAAATAAGCACTTAAGAAAAACAACTTAAATAGGCACTCACCATATCTGAGAACGGGGGATCGTGTGTGTTTCTTCGATTTGCAGTGGAGAAGAAGTTATCAACACTTTCTGGGAGGCGATGATCAAGAACACACAATCTAAAGCTTCATGATCAGTCTGTGGTGTGTTTGTGTGTGTTTATTTTTTAGTGAAAAAATAAAAAGAAAGGTATTTTGAAAAATAAAGCACACACAATCTAAGTAAAAGATTGTGTGTACTTTCCCATGCTTCTTTTTACCTTTTCAATGCAAAAAGTACACTGTAAGTTGAGCAACCCCCAGTCGAGCGCCGTTAGTCGAGCATTGAGTTTTATTAAAAGACAAAAGGGATGTACAGTGACAAAGATTTGGTTCAGATTTGGTGGGCCATTTTACTTTTAATAAAAGGTACAAAAGGGTGGACACATGTCATTAAATTAGTGGAGTTGAGCAGTTGAGTAGTCAAGCATGACCAAAATGGGAAAAGGCACATGAAAGTGACCATGTAAAGGACCATAGTTGAGTTTTTGGCCTACTCAAGGAATTTCCTCTTAATTTTATTCAAGCTAAAAGTCATAGAATACTAAAGGTGACGGGCCGGGCGGGCACGGGCTAGAATGGGCACGGGCTTGAACGGGCACGGGCTAAACGGGCACGGGCCAAACGAGCACATGTTATACAAATCACTTAATAAAAGAACTAAAACGACGAAATAAATTCCTTAAACGTAATATCTTTTTTATATTAAAAAATTTAAATATATTATATAAAAAAATAATTATTTAAAACGATCGTAATGTCCTACAATTGAGGGAAAAAAATGTGCCCGTTAGTGCCCATTTAAGTTTTCAATGGACTATATGTGCCCCTTTCAAAAAAGGAGAGAGCAAAATCTGCCCAAATCTTTTAAAAATTTGTCCATTTAATCTATCTTATTGCTTTTGGGCACATTTTGCCACCTCTATAAAATACCAAACATACTTTTTAATTTGTATAGAATTGAACCATCTATTATCTTAGAGTTATTTTATATACTAAACGTTTTTCACATACTTATCTCTATCTTTTATCTAAAAAGAAATCAACGGCTTAGATTAAAAACATTATAATATTACACATATTTTTTTATAATTTAAATATCTCTTAAACCGTTACATTAAGCGAAAATAATTACACCATCGCGACAAGAATTTAATTATATTTCTATAGGCGGGCACTTTGAAATAGTTTCGACAAAAATATATTTTTTTTCTGGTTTTTTCACCTTTTTTTTGTCTTTTGTTTTTAAATTTTTCTTCATTGTTAAAACTTGCATGAGAAATCACATGTGATTAAACACAAATTAAATATTCTAATAATATCACATGCGATAGTAGTGTTAAATCAGATATGATAAGTAATATCACATGCGATATTAGTGATAAATCACATATGATATTATTACATATTATATGTGATTTAATACTAATATCACATGTGATATTATTAGAATATTTAAATTAGTGTTTAATCACATGTGATTTTTTCATGCAAATTTCTGTAAAGAAAAAAAAAAAAAAAAAAAAAAAAAACATGAAAACACGAAAAAAAAATTGTCGAAAGTATATCAAAGTGCCTATCTATAGAAAGATAATTAAATGCTCGTCGCAATGGTATATTGTTTCGCTTAACGATTAACGGTTTGAAAGATATTAATATTTGAGAAAAAAAGATGAAAAAAGAGTTTTTAAATTATTGGGATTAATCTCATCCATTAGATTAATTAAAGATGAAGGGTGAAGATTGATCAATTGGTATGTAAGAAAAGTTTGATATGTAAATAATCTTTAATCATTATCTTATTAACAAAGTGACCAACAAATTTTTTTGTGACGTATTTTTACGAAAAATATTGCGTAACCTCTTTATTAATATCCCGGTTGGCGTTAATCATCTATTTTATATTATAATACATTTAACTTGTGAGTTTCATAAAATATTAAGATAAGGAGGTGAGTTTTCAATCGTTAAATCATCTCTTAATCTATTAATCCGAGCCATCTATTTTCCATCATATATAGACTAAAATAATCATTAAAACACATAACACCACCAATACCACCGCCTCCGCTACCACAACCACCACCAATGCGAGTACCTGTTATCACCAAAACCACCACCGTAACCGCCATCACCTTCATACACCACTACACAAATGTGTAGTATTACATATCTAATCCTTACATCACCATAAGTTATAAAAAAGCAATAGATCCGTTGATCTTGTTGCACCATAATTGCATAAGTCTTGTTGGATAAACTTGGTGGGCAACAACGCAAAGCCTAAGGGCTAAACATGTTAGTTTGTTAGTTAATAACCGCTAGTTAGTTAAAGGTAGTTAGAAGCGGTTATGGTAGTTAATGGTAGTTATAAAGTTAGTTATTGATAGTTAGAAGTTAGTTATTTCAGTTACACCGATTCATGAAAGGAGACGATGGTTCGGTGGCTATAAATAGATGTATATGTAAACGTTCAGAAGTGTGTCTCAAAATACAATGTAACCATGTTATGTTGTTAATAATACATAATCAACTTCTTGTAAATCTTGTTAATATATCGATCCTGGAATATCTTTAGAAACCTGTAAACATTGGTATCAGAGCCAAAGGTTCAAAACCTAGGAAAAACAAATCAAGAGCGAAGGGTTACAAGATTACAAGTTTTGATTCAAGTCTTTGATCAAAAGAAGATCAAAATACTTAGAAGGGAAGAGACACCAAGGATTATTGGCGACGATAGTGCACGATCAAAACCAACGGAAGTTGCAGATAGCAACGAATTCAATCCACTCTTGAAGGAGAAGAGGAACACGATTGAAGGAACAAACGTAAGCATCAAACGAAATTGGTGGACGTTTTGTTGTGATCTTTGGAACGCAACAACAAAACAGGAAGGAAGAACAATATTGTTACAACTTTTTTGGTGACTGAAATAACGTGACAACAAAGAGAGGAAACCTTTGTTGCTGATTAACGCAACGAGGAAGAAGAAATACGACGTCAAGTGAAAGGAACTTTGTATAGAAAACAAACCGGTTGACAAAGAAACACAAAGAAAAGAAACGCGTGATACACGCAAAGAGTAAAGTTGCTCGTGGACAAGGTTGAAAGACACCGAGAAAAACAATCTAGGATTGTTTGTGAAGAAGAAAAACGTTAGCAATACAAGAACAACAACAACAGCGAACAAAAAAAAACCAATCATTTGTTTTGAGAAAATACCGACGGGTATTTAAAGATCGTTGTGGACACGGTGTGGTATAAAGAACAAGAAGGAGTATTGTGGAACACGTTTTGGAGAGGAACAAGCAACAACAACGACAAAAAAACTAACGAATCATTTTTTGTCTTGGAAAATAATACCGAGTGGTATTAGTGAAGAAAAAACAAACCGAACGTTTGTTTGGAAAAATACCGAAAGGTATTTAAGAAGTTTGAAGACCGAAAAGAAAGGAAGAAGAACAGGATGTATGCGAAGAAGAGCATGAAGATTCGAAGAACAAGACTTAAACAATTAAGGGGAATTGTTGCACCATAATTGCATAAGTCTTTTTGGATAAACTTGTTGGGAAACAATGCAAAGCCTAAGGGCTAAACACGTTAGTTTGTTAGTTAATAACCGCTAGTTAGTTAAAGGTAGTTAGAAGCGGTTATGGTAGTTAATGGTAGTTATAAAGTTAGTTATTGGTAGTTAGAAGTTAGTTATTTCAGTTACATTGATTCATGAAAGGACACGATGGTTCGGTGGTATAAATAGATGTATTTGTAAACGTTTAGAAGTTTATCTAAAAATACAATGTAACCATGTTATGTTGTCAATAATAAAGAATCAACTTCTTGTAAATCTTGTTAATATATCGATCCTGGAATATCATTAGAAACCTGTGAATAGATCTATTACTTTTTTAGCGATTGCGACATCGTTTCAGGATATGAAACCTTCAGCAATAACGGCTCAGTCAACGTGATAACCGCTTGTTCATTTCCAGTCGAATGTGTTGGCTACTTTAAAGTTTCAGTGTTTCGAATTGACTGGTTAAAACTCTAAAAACTGAATGAAGTAATGTTAGCATTTTCATTCAAGTCGATTGAATTGGAATATCGGACTATCATACTCCCTTGATTTACACGTGATCGGAGATACTGGTGTTAGTGTGCCTCGGTTAATAGTGACGTGTAATGGTTTTGACTGGTTAAAAGTGAAACAGAGGTTGCATGGATTTTCATTTTATATAAGAATAATAAAGATATAAGTTGTACCGGTTTCAAGTTAAAGATTATAAATTGAAAAAAAAATGTTTGGAGTCTAAATCCAGTGATAGCTACATAAAATCGAGAGCTTTATAAATTCAATTACATCTTTACAAAATTCCATAGCTTTTTAAAATTTTAAAAACATGTTGATAGATATTGATTGAGTTTATTTTGTGATCAATATGCATGTCAAAGATTTTGTGCCCTCTTCATTACATCGATAACCAATAATCAACGGTTCAATACAATCTCTATTTATGTGGTTCGGATTTCCACACTTGTAACATACCTTCATTCCCAACTTACACTCACCGCGATGTAGGTATCATCTTGCCTAAATTATCTTTCTTCCCATAATCATACCTAGTCTTCTTCCAGACGATGCTCCTTGATCAAGCTTCTTTTTTAGCTCCTTCTTTTCATTGATCTTCTTCCTTTCTAAATCCGCCTCTCAAGTACGAGCCTTACCCAAAATATCCTCCATTTTCTTGTATTTAAACAGTGGCACGATGATAACGCCTAAAATAAACATGTTTTTAGTAGCTTTATTGTTAGTTTTGTGCATGATAATCGGCTATATTTACTCATAACTGTTGCAAAAATGCAAAGATGCGTATTGTGTATGTATATGTAGCCAGGTATCACGAATAATGAAGAAATGAAGTTTTTATGCACATTTGGAAGATTCTCAAGGAAGGAAGTCGAGCTAGGAAGCTTTTGGATTCAATGATTGGGAAGCGCAATGATTTCTAAGTATCTACGGCAAGGAAAGATCAAGTTTTGCCTTGGAAATCATCAGCGAGAGCAAAGAATGAAGCGCATAGGAGAAAAGTCAACAAAAAAGTCAAAACAGCACAAACCCAGCCGATCGGTCATAAACCAGTAACCGGATCCGGCTGTGCGAATGGTCAAAATACAACCGATTCGGTTGGAGTAGAAACCGATCCGGTTTCTCACGCTGCAGTTACACAATGTTGCATTTATTGTTGCCTTAACTCCCCATAATCATTGGAGTCCGATCATTTCTTGACATTTACTTGTTGGGGACGTTTTTGGTTAGTTGAGCAAGCACATTTGGCTATATAAAGAACCTAGTCCTAGTATACTAGGTGTGACACAACCAAAATTGTATTAGTTTACACCTAAACTAATACCAACCATATTATTCAGCCCAAAAGCTTAGTACTTACTGAAAAACGTCCAGGAGTAAGGAGGGAACAATTCTCATCCATATTTTTGGTAGTTTGGAGTTGTACGGTGAATCTAGGTGATTGGAGGCGCGTGGTTGCTACAATCCACGAATTCAAATTCTTGTAATCACAAAAGTTTAGGTATTCTATGAACTTTGTTATGGAATTCTATTCTCTTGAATTGTTGGAATTACTTTGTTACTATTTGTGTTTAGTTATTATTATTATTATCATGGAGTAGTTTTGGGATATACTTGTGTGTTGGGATGTAGTTAACCATATTAGTGTTCTCAAAATGTGATGCATGTACATATGATCTTGTTTAAATGAGTTTGTTGGAAAAATACTAGTCTTGGTTTGATTTGTTGATAAAACATGTTTTAAGAAAAAGGACCGAAAGGATTTCTCTTGTGTTTTATTCCAAAAAGTGAAGTGACAAACTAGTATGGGGATATGGTGATTGACAACCACCATGTTTGCTTATTAAAACAAGACTAGCAACATTTTCATCACGAAGGGTCGAAAGATTCGTAAGAACAAATTTAATAAGAACATGTTGCAAACAAATGGAATTTCTATAGGATAATCATTGGGATAAGGACCGAAAGGATTACCTAAATGTTTTTGTTCTTAGAATGATTTTTACAAACACATACCATGGTTGGGGAATCATTTGTTTATGATTTGTGCATCATATTAAGTGTATACACCAAACCTTTATGAATACTATTTATGATTGATTATAGACTACACACAAGTATATATATATTTCTTATTGAATTTCACTAGAACATAATTATTTGAGGAAGCCTTGACAAGCTTTCTTGTTGGAATCTTTTCAAACAAATCAATTTCATACGCAAAATCCCTTGGGACGATCTCGACTTACCAAACTTTGCTATTACGGACGAGTATACTTGCTCGTATGTGTTAATAGGTTAGACGGTTAAATCGTGTTTATAAATTTTTAAAACTTGCACCATCGTAGCACATCAAGTTTTTGGCGCCGCTGCCGGGGATTTTCTTTAATTTTCTTTGATTTTCTGTAAAATTGGCAGTATTGGAATTAATTTTTTTTTTAAAAAAAAAATTTGGTTACAAACTAACCGATTCGGTTGGTTATCCAACCGAATCCGGTTAGACCTTCTGTGTAATTTTAGTTGCGATTTTATTGTTCTAGTCTTCTTAGTTATTTTTCTTATGATTCTTAGAGTAATTCTAGTAATTTTAGATTCTATTTGCAGATTATGTCTTGTAGTTTAATTATTTCCTAGATTTATTTTCATTTTCTTTACATTTGTTATTTATTAGTTAATTAAAGTTTTAGTTAATTATAGTTTTAATGGTTAATGATTAGATAGTAATATTTTTCAGTTATAAGTTTAATTATTTTAATGATAGATTTTAATTTGTAGTTTTATTTAGTTTTAGTTTAATGAGTTTTATTATGTTATTCAATTGTTGGTTTATGAAGAGTTTTCTTTATTAAGTAGAGTTTATTACATCTTAATGATTCCTTAATTGCATTAAATTCCGTTAATTTAAAAAAAAAAAATAAATAAATAAAAAATAATATTTTTTTCGATCAAACCGATCGGTTGCAACCCGCAACTGGATCCGGTTCGAGTTTCTGTCTAAATTATTTCAACTAACCGATTCGGTTGTTGAGCCAACCAAATCCGGTTGGTGTTTCTGTGTTGATTTTTATTATTTTTAGGTCTTGAGTTTTAACTTGTGTTTTTAGTTTTGTTAAGTGTCTTACATTGTTTAGTCTATGTTTCTATAGTTTGTTCTTGTTTTTACTAACTCTAACGCTATATATTCGGATTTTGTTTTGTTTTGCTTTGTCAAGTTGTCTAGTAATATGGATAGTTTGAGCGGAATCTCGGAATACCTTCGTACTTTGGATGAAATGTTCAAGGATACCGGAAGTTCATTGGAAAAGATTGGAGGTATCTTGGAAGAAAGTAAGAAAGAATTAGGAATTGATACGGGTAATATGGAGGAAACTGGTGAAAATAAGGTTCAACTACCCAAAAAGGGAAGAGTCGTAGTGTTCACACAAGCACCTTTAACGGTGTATGATTCACCGCTAATGAGGTTTGGAACGCCTTGCAGTGTGGAAGGAATAAGTGCTTGGGACGCGCAGCTTAATATGGCTTATGGAGAAAACTATATTTTGGAAAAGGTTCTTGACGAAATTGGTCATGTACGATTGGACTATGAAGCATATGGAAGAAGGATGATCAAAAATCTGAAGGTCAATATTCATGGACATATTTTTGAAACTGATTTTGTTGTGTTAGAAGAAGGGAATGCGGATGAACCTAATGTGTGTTTTGGTCGAGATTTTCTTGTCACGACCAAGTGTCAAGTGGATTTTGCAATGGGAGAAATGAGAATTAATATAACTGATTTGGAAGAAGGAAAAGGAGTAAACGAGATGCTAGTGGAAGTTTGTGCAAACATAGAAGAGAAAGAGGTGGAAGTAGTTAAGATAGGAAAGGCAAATCGGAAGAAACCGACATCAAACAAACTAACCCCAACAACAACCTCCACCACCAAAAATGACTCCACACCATCATCACCGACCACTACTTTCAAAACCTTAACCGACAAACAAAAAGAAACTATTTTAGAGAACCTAGAACTAAAGTTTCTTGAGCTTAATGAAAAGAAACCAGTGATAGAAGTACTCCAAGATTATGTGCTTTACCGTAAGAAGTTGGATGCATTGATGCTAGCAAGGGCTAGGTTGGAAGAAAAGAATCTCACGGAGGAAGAGCGAGATCAAATTTTGTTTAGAGGCATGCCAAGGAAGGAAAAGGATCCGGGTAATTTTTTGTTGCCGATCAAAGTGAATGGGACTACCCCTGTTTATGCTTTAGCTGATACGGGGTCGAGTGTTAATGTGATGCCATATCCATTGTTTAAAACTTTGGGACTAAGTAATCCGCAACATAATCATTCGAAGCTTACTATGGCGGATAATTCTCAAGCGAAGGCAATGGGAGAGGTGAAGAATGTGAGAGTGCAAATTGGATATCAACCGTATTTGGCAGATTTCCTTGTCCTAGATATTCCGGTGGACAAGAGTTTACCACTACTATTGGGAAGACCATTCTTAAGAACTTGTGGAGCGATTATAGACATGGGAAGAGGCACATTGACTATTGATGATGGGATTTCGAGGCAAACATACTACCCAAAACCAAGAGGACCAACTTTGGAATTTATGGAGGAGTTAGAGTTGATGGAAGCAGATGAGGATTTAACATGTTTTGAAGTGGGACGTGATGTCTAAGGTAACCCAATGTACGGACCGTTAGTTCCGCCTTATTTTGATATAGAGGACGAAATGGAACGTGCGTTAGCGGTAGAAGCTTTCTATAACCCATTCAAAAACATACTAGTTTACAAAAATTTGACCGACTTTTTAGGTTCTTTACCGGTGCAACTTAAGAATTTGGAGTGGAGACCCGAAGGGTCGGGGACTTACAAGAGACAAACCGGAGATGGAGCATGGCATGTTAAGTTCGATATACTATGTCCGGACGGACGAAGATTCATGAGAAAATTCAAAACTTTTGAAACATTCCGTGAGTTGACCAGAAAATTTCAAAGCGAGGATATTCTAAGACAAGAGTATTTTGAGGAATTTTGAGGAGAAGACAAGAGGCCGTAATAAACAAGCAATTATTTTCTTGAATTTCATGAACTATTTCTTTTTGATTTGATGCATTTAGGATTTTTGTTTCTTATTTAATTTTTCATTTTTATTTTTTATGATTGAGGTGATTTGGTTAGACTATGAGCTTTGAGTTGAATTTTGGTTTAGTTCATTAGTATGATGAGTTGAGATTTTTAGATTGGATGATTGTTCAAAATTTCATATGGTGGATGAATGCTGTGTGAATCTTTAGCAGGATTTTTTGAGTAAAAATTGTTGCTTGGAAGGTAAATGCCTAAGTAACATGTAAAAATGCAAAATTTGGCGAAATTCAAACCGAAACGGTTGTGTCCTTGACTGAACCGGTTGCAATTGAGTATAAAAACTAAAAAATTCATTTTTCCAGAAAAACACACATACACTAATTCTCGAGTGGGTTTTAAAAAAATTCGTCCAAGAGAAGCTGATTGAAGGTTGTTTAAGTTGTAGGAAAACATCATGGCACCTAAACAAGTAAGCATCTACAGTCAATTAACTCAATTAAGGTTTTATTAGGGCATTTGATTCGAATTGGATATTAGGTCACCAATTTGGGGGTTTTTGTTATAATTCGAATTAAGTTGTAATATTTTAAGATTGAGTGGGTAATTGATATAGGAGTGCATTGCAAGAAGAATTGTATTGATTGATTCAACATAGGATGAATTATAGATGATTGAATTTTCGGATTTAATTGGGTTGTGCTATTGAATCAAGATAAGTTGCAATTGGTGATTCCTTATGATAGATGATGCGTTTCTAGGAGTGATAGATGCCATATTTATATTAGAACTAATGATTGAAGGATATAGGCTTATTAAGTTGAGTTCTAAGATGATTTGAAAGCGAGTTTTAGAGTAATTCAAGGATATGTAAATCATTGAGGATGATAGAATGCGATCTAGGAGTGGTTTGGACTTAGAAAACTCGAGTGTAGAAGAGTTTTTAGAGGCAAAAGCCTTATGCAGGCTGCATAACCGATTCGGTTGCGCATTGCAACCGAACGGTTGGATTTTGGTCATTTGAGTAACCGATTTGGTTTCTCACGAACCGAATCCGGTTACGGTTTCTGTGTTTAAATTTTTGAAATTTTGAAATGGATCTTAGGAGGTTCCTTGAACCTTCTTGTTTGTTCTAACACTCTCATATGGTCTTTTATTTGTGATTTCTACAGAGAATTATTGTAGGTAGCTCGAGCGAGGAGGCAATTCCTATGAACCCGCTTGTTACAAAGTTTTGTCAAAGGAACGAGAAGAAGAAGGTTAAGTATAGTGTGAAGACGGAGGCAAATGCTAATTTAAAGTTCAAAAATCTCACCGACGGGGAGAAACATGCTTTTCGGGAAAGGTTGTCGAAACTGCAACATAGTACATGTTTGGTTCCGAGGGTGATTGATTGGGATTTATTTGAGGAATATGATTGTGAAGATGAGTTAAGAGGAATGATGCGAACGTCTTATGTATATCCAGGGGATGGAGATTCGTTCAATGATTTGTCATGGGAAAGAGCATTTAGCGTCAATGAAGAGGTTTATCGAGAATGGTGTATGGAGTTCTTTTCAACCATGTATTTTGAAAGAAAGGTGGATGTTCGGAACTTGATGAAGGAAATTTGTGTTTGGTTTAGGCTTTGTGGAAGGGATCATGCTTACACTTTGCCAGCTTTTGGCGTGGCTCTTGGTTTGTATGAGCCACATGAGGTTAATCATCGATTATTTGAAGCTCACTTTTCTAGACTTCGGAGGTTTGAAAAAGACTATCCTAGTATTCTCGCTTATTGGAATCAAGTGGGAGATCCTACTTGCGCTAGGAGGAATGCCTCAACCATCAGGAATCCGTTGATGAGGACACTTCACAAGTTGATAGTGACTGGGCCATTTAATAGATTTGGAAGCAGGGACAAATGTCAAAAACCGGACTTATGGGTTATGAAGTTGCTGGAGGAAACTAAGGACGGTAATGCAGTTTGGCAGATAGCCGAATATTTGTCTAGGAGAGCCCCGGGAATCAAAAGCAACAGTAACATTTGTGGAGGACATTTTGTGACAAAATTGGCGAAGAATCTTGGGTATTATGTTGATGAGGAATTGGCTAAGTGTGGAGAGCCAAAGTATAGTGATACGTGGACTGCACAAGGTTTTGGTAATGCTTTGAATAGAAGATTGAAAACCTTAGGGTTATGGATTGAACCGAGACAACAACAACAACCACCACAACAGCAGGGGAGTATACCAATGGAGAAAGTGCAAATGGGTACGTCCAGTAGTTTTGATTCGGGTTGGGGAGAGTGGAACCAACATTTAGATGAGATTCAATGTAGGGATGTATGGAGAGACTCGATGATGTTGAGAAACAACTACATCAATGATTATTCCATGCCTATCTTTCAAAACATGGCTCGTGAAGCCAATTACGAGTTGCCACCCTACAATCCACTCAATGTTCCACCATATCCTTTTCCTTACACTTCTTATCCTGGACCCTATCCGTATCCATATCCTGGGTACGCACCATTTCCTGATCCAGTACCCCCATATGGTCGATTACCTGAAGTTGGTGGAGCAAGCCACGATGTTGGAGGATCGTCATCAGGAGTTGGAGGAAAGAACAAGAAGAGGAGAGTTCGTTCGGAGATTGTGGACGAAAACTACGTAACCGAAAGTGATGATGATGAGTATGATGATGAAGAAGGAGATAGCATGAGCGAGGATGATGAATGATCGTCGATCATTCGTGAATTATGGTTTCAAAGACAACGGGTTATGATGTGTTAAACAATATTATTTCTATCTTTTTAGGATGATTAATATGTTTTGCTTGGTTTTATCTAGTTTTTAGTTCCATTTGTTTGTTTTGTGTATTGCGTGTTGCAGTTTTTGTTTGCAGGATGGATGTGTCGGAAGCTTATTGATGGTCAAATGTTTGGAGTTGGATAACTCACATGCTATCTTATGACCCAATATCCATATTGCATATTCTATTCCGTGGTATCTTTTAACTATTTCATTTTCCCATTTTCTTTACTTTGAAGTTCATTTTCATTACATTGAGGACAATGCAAAACTTAAGTATGGGGGAGGGAAGAAAATAGGAAAAATGATGCGCATTTTTATTTTTTTTATTAGATAACTTTTGGATGCAAGTGATTAGAAGAAATTTTCCCTTGATGGTCTAGTTGTTTTCACGCATTATTGATATTTAAAATATATAACTTGGAATTTCAATGGTAAAATGAGGATTTTTGAAATTTTTTGGATTTGAACCAAATTACGGAAGTAATTCATTTTGGATTCGATAGCATTTTCTAGCATGCATAATAGTTTTTTTCCACACATTTGTGAGGTTTCTTTTTGTATAAAACACATCTTTTGTTTTATATTTGCTATGAGTGTGCCGGTGATTATGTCGATTCTAGAACTTGTACTAGTTATGCATTACGGTTAAAATCACTTTCGAGTGGTCTAAATATGTTCAAATGATAAGAGGCACTTTAGGAATAAAACCAAATGGCCTTCCGTGTACATCTAATGATATATTAGCTAACCACATCGGTTAGTTAGCTACCTTTATATGGACCCATTTGTTACTGCTCATCTTTAGCACTAGATACCTTAGTAAACCCTTCCGAGCCAATCTTTTCGTTTTGATAAATTCAGAAAAATACAAAAATATTTTACACTTTCAAGCTTTAGCCAACCCTTATCAAGTCTATTGGTTTGTTGCTAGTTGTTTGGAATGTTGGATCGTTTTTGATGATTATGAAGAAGCTACACTTTGTTTATAGTGTGTACCATTCTCCATCTTGGATGAAAGAGACGTCTTTCTCGATTTTTTTTGGTGTATGCTTACACTAAGTGTGGGGGAACTTTGTTAAAAAAAAATAAAAAAAAAATGGTTATAGCCAATGAGCTATATGGAGGATACTGATTAGCCAATGATCTAAATTGAGTTATACATATTTGCGGAGATCGATATGAGAAGAGATGAAATAATCATTTTTCGGGATTGTGGTTTGTATGATAGCTAGCAACATGGAGGTTTAGACTTGATTTTATTTTTATTTTAACACCAATTTCATAAACTATCCAATGCCTTATCCATACCTTTTATGAACCCTTAGCCTTAACGTTATAACCCGAATAAAAGCCCTCTTTGATGAATTTATTTTCTTTGTTTTGATACTTGTACAAGCTTATGGTAAAAAGCATTGATCATGACTAGGCATTGAGTGATTTACATATACCCACCAATATATGAGTGTTAAGTGAATTCTTAAAATCATTCGTGAGGTGTTCTAGTTATGTTATCTAAAGTGTTTGGTTCATTTTTAAAATTTTCACATATTATAAGCAAGCCGATGATTATCTTTTGGGATAATTGTTACATTTTTAGAACCATGGTGTCAAAGACCATTGAAATCAATCTTTGCAAATGTTAGACCTACTCGAGGGCCAGTAGAGCTTAAGTGTGGGGGAATTTGATAACGCCTAAAATGAACATGTTTTTAGTAGCGTTATTGTTAGTTTTGTGCATGATAATCGGCTATATTTACTCATAACTGTTGCAAAAGTGCAAAGATGCGTATTGTGTATGTATATGTAGCCAGGTATCACGAATAATGAAGAAATGAAGTTTTTATGCACATTTGGAAGATTCTCGAGGAAGGAAGTCGAGCTAGGAAGCTTTTGGATTCAATGATTGGGAAGCGCAATGATTTCTAAGTATCTACGGCAAGGAAAGATCAAGTTTTGCCTTGGAAATCATCAGCGAGAGCAAAGAATGAAGCGCATAGGAGAAAAGTCAACAAAAAAGTCAAAACAACACAAACCCAGCCGATCGGTCACAAACCAGTAACCGGATCCGGCTGGGCGAATGGTCAAAATACAACCGATTCGGTTGGAGTAGAAACCGATCCGGTTTCTCACGCTGCAGTTACACAATGTTGCATTTATTGTTGCCTTAACTCCCCATAATCATTGGAGTCCGATCATTTCTTGACATTTACTTGTTGGGGACGTTTTTGGTCAGTTGAGCAAGCACATTTGGCTATATAAAGAACCTAGTCCTATTATACTAGGTGTGACACAACCAAAATTGTATTAGTTTACACCTAAACTAATACCAACCATATTATTCAGCCCAAAAGCTTAGTGCTTACTGAAAAACGTCCAGGAGCAAGGAGGGAACAATTCTCATCCATAGTTTTGGTAGTTTGGAGTTGTACGGTGAATCTAGGTGATTGGAGGCGCGTGGTTGCTACAATCCACGAATTCTAATTCTTGTAATCACAAAAGTTTAGGTATTCTATGAACTTTGTTATGGAATTCTATTCTCTTGAATTGTTGGAATTACTTTGTTACTATTTGTGTTTAGTTATTATTATTATTATCATGGAGTAGTTTTGGGATATACTTGTGTGTTGGGATGTAGTTAATCATATTAGTGTTCTCAAAATGTGATGCATGTACATATGATCTTGTTTAAATGAGTTTGTTGGAAAAATACTAGTCTTGGTTTGATTTGTTGATAAAACATGTTTTAAGAAAAAGGACCGAAAGGATTTCTCTTGTGTTTTATTCCAAAAAGTGAAGTGACAAACTAGTATGGGGATATGGTGATTGATTATTAAAACAAGACTAGGAACATTTTCATCACGAAGGGTCGAAATATTCGTAAGAACAAATTTAATAAGAACATGTTGCAAACAAATGGAATTTCTATAGGATAATCATTGGGATAAGGACCGAAAGGATTACCTAAATGTTTTTGTTCTTAGAATGATTTTTACAAACACATACCATGGTTGGGGAATCATTTGCTTATGATTTGTGCATCATATTAAGAGTATACACCAAACCTTCATGAATACTATTTATGATTGATTATAGACTACACACAAGTATATATATATTTCTTATTGAATTTCACTAGAACATAATTATTTGAGGAAGCCTTGACAAGATTTCTTGTTAGAATCTTTTCAAACAAATCAATTTCATACGCAAAATCCCTTGGGACGATCTCGACTTACCAAACTTTGCTATTACGGACGAGTATACTTGCTCGTATGTGTTAATAGGTTAGACAGTTAAATCGTGTTTATAAATTTTTAAAACTTGCACCATCGTAGCACATCACACGACCTCTCGAATTTCCTCCTTTAGCATCCTTTGGAACTTTTCCACCCTCAGTGTTGAAACTGTAGACCTTGATAGATCTTGAGCACTCGCAGATCGTTAGTATTGTCTATGTAATCACAAACAAACTAATAGATAATCTCTACAACTTATATTCTTTAGCGGAAATCAAATATAAGTATGAACACAGATAACTAAGAACACGTTGATCCTCTATGGATCTTTGTATTACTAAAACTTTGTTTTTCAACTCGGTACATTCATCATACTATTGTGTTCCTTTTATAAACAAGGAACCCTAACTTGTTTCCTAAGAAACATATAAACATAAAAGTAAATAAGATATACATAATCACTTCCTAATAAAGCCCACGCATATCCTAACTAACTATAGAAAACACGGAATAACTATTTCCGCAGAAACAAACTACGTACTATACTACTTCAGCAGATTCTCTTCTTCAGCAGAAACATTGAACTTCAGTAGAATCCTTCGGTAGTAACATCAGCAGAATTCTATCTTAGCAGAATTCCTAACAATCCTCCCCTAAACTGGAATTTGACTTGATTAAGTTCCAGTTTCTTGATAGATCTTCAACGCTTCAGAGGATTGTACGCAAATATCAGCAACAAAGAAACAAAACAATGACACCTCGATGATGACAAATAACAAATATCAGCGCCAGTTCTTTGCAGCAACAAATGACAAAAGGTACATCAAAACAGTTTAGTTTCATACTATTCTCATCACATCCAGGTGTGTTAACTCCTGTGAGAGGTGAATCATTGAAAATTAATGGATTTGATGTCTCTTTACCAATAGCCATCACTACTGGAGTAGCCAAATGTTTAAGTTTGAAAACTATGGTACACTGATAACCATCTGATTTATTAGCAAACCAGCAACCATATAAACAGATTTGATATGTCTTTACCTGTAGCCGTTTGCTCAGGACTAGTCAATTCTTAAGATTGGTGAACTGATTACCAAATATGGTATTCCAATGCCTTTACCACAAGCCATATATAAGTGGGCTAGTCAATTATTGGATTCCAAACAGGAATAAACCATGGTGAATTGATGACCATACAACCCTCAGCAATTAAGCATGGGTGGTTGCAGACCCTATGATTTTGAGCAAACCATTACAGCTATCAACAGATTTGATGTGTCTTTACCAAAGCTGTACCCTTTGGACTAGCCAACTCTTTGATATACACAATGCACATCGAGTGAGTCAATAACCAGCAATAATATACAACAAACCTGCAATAAAAGTTAGACAAACCAAAAAATACACAATTTTTTTTAACTAATAACAAACAAAGAAACAATGAAAAAAAATATTACAAACAATACAAAATACCACAATCAAGATGATGCTCTATGTTGCAAAAGCTGAGTCTTAATGATTCCAACACATTGTTCAGCAAGCAACTTATCATTACCAACTGGATCTGGAGGAACTTCCAACTTCTGTCTAAGCATTCTTTCCATCAGCCTCACAAACAAGGGATAAATCTTATCAGCAAACATACAAACAATAATCCCACCCTTTGTCTCCACCACATGCACACAAGGCAAAGGATAACACCTCCAAGTCTCAACCTTCCACTGATGTGAAGTCTTCCAAATATGATACCCTTTACCATTTGGAGATTGAGAATCAAACAACACTTGAAGATCACCCAACAAAAATAAACCAGAACCCTGTGGTGAATGGATAGCATAATGCTTAGAAACAATACCATACAGAGTATTCAAATCTTGCCTATCGACCAGATGAAATATTTCCTTCAAGAAGTTGAACTTCATTGTAGAACAATCCAGACGATAAATAGTGTTAAGTTCCCCATCAGTCAAAGTCCAATTAATCAACACATCTTGAGATCCTTCAGGAAAAACAGCAACAGATCCTTCTTTAATAAAAGTTGAATCAGCAGCTTTTAGATCCAAAGAATTACCTTTGAGAGACTTATGAATCCTAGACGTGTATGTCCCATCTGATCTCACAGATCGCCGTAGAGTAGTGTGACTTCTTTTAGACATTCTTTTCATCCTCCGACCAGGAATATAAATCTCCTTAGATGGTACATCCTCAGATGCTTCAGGAACATCTTTAGCATGAGTGGAAGAAGTAGAAGTAGACTTATGAAAAGCAACACCACGCAAGGCATACATTCTCTCAACAATTTTTCTGGCCGTCTTAGCTTTAGCAGCTTCTTATTCAGCTTTCTTACTCAATTCTTCTCCTTCTATATCAACAAATGTCACAGAAGGCAATGTTTCAGAAGAAACAGTATAAGGTTCAGCAGATTGAACCGTTTCAGCTGAAGGTATAGCAACAGTAGATGCTTCAGGAGTAATAACAGGAGAATCCATCCTTGGGGTAACATCATCAAAATTATCGACAATATCAACTGTCTTAGGTCTCTTTGCCTGTGAAACATCTGAATTATCAGCACTTCTCTTTTTAGAAGATGATGCAGTCTGCTTCATAATCCTTTGATACATTCTATGCAACTCATCATCAGGTAAATTCCAGACTTGCCTTTTCTTCAAACCATAATTAAAGATAGCAGAACTCTGATAAAGTACAATAGTTCTCATGTATGATTTCTTCTGAGCTTCAGTAGGTGGTTTTTCCCTTTTTGCTTTATGCTTTTGAGCAACAAGAGTTTTCTTTTTATCAGCTGCCTCTTGCTTTCGTTTTCGTCCAAGAGCTACCATTTGTGCAGAAAAAGTCTCACTGTTAAAGTCTGCACCTAAGATACTCTGTGCAAGAGTAGAATTAGAAGCACCTTGCTGAATATAAACATCCCATTGTGCATCAGGCATCTGAGTACGCAATTCATCCAGTTCTCTTTGTCTCTCAGGAGGCAAATTTGAAGTAGACTCAGTTGTAAGCTTTTTAGACAGTTCATCACTTTTCTTCAACTCTGCACACTCAGCTAACATTATTTCCTGTTCTTGCATTTCCTGTTCACTCACAAGATTAGAACCAAGCTCATCTTCAACCATTACAACTTTTCCTATATCAGTAGATTCCTTAGCAGAACAAGTAGGAATATCAACAAAAGGAACTTCAGAAGAAACACCCAAGTTATCATCAGAAGTAACATGTGGAGACAGATCCTCAACAGGTGTAGAAAAGATATCATCATTAGGATCCAGAGAAAAAAAATTTCCAGCAAGAAAGACTTCAGAATGATCTGCTGAAGGTGAAGGATCTGGATGGTCTTTAACAAATGAAGCTTGACCAGATTCAGTAGCAACATCCTCCATTTGATCATCAGCAGCTGCAACTTCTGACACCTTTGAAGGTTCAGAAGAATCCTTACTCAAATATTGTCTTCTCTTTCTTCTAGTAAACATAATGGGTTTCTTGGTCCTAGACAATGCAATAACAACAGGTGAAGAAACATCAGTTTTCTAAGCCACATCAGCCAAAATTTTAAGTGACTTAAATTGAGTATCCTCTTGCTCCTCATCAGAAGAAACCACTAGCTTATGTTTACTCTTATTCCTAAGTTGTTCCTCTAAGTCCTGAACCGTTCTTCTCAACTCCACATACTCACCACCAAGAGTAGATTTAGTCTCTGCAAGCTCCTTTTTGAGATCAGCAACCTCAGCCACATACCTGTTCACTAGAGCATATACATATGTAAGTGTTATAAGGTCCTCAGCTCCACCATCAGATTGCTCAGTGGTAATGGGAGCTTCATTGGACCTTTCAGGAGAAACATGTTCATGCTCAATATTATCTGAACCTGCATGAATAGGTGGTAGACTTGCAATAAGTCTAGGTGAAGGTGTAAGTGTAGCTTCAGCAGTATTAGAAGGGCCCTCATTCATTGCAACTGATGGATTACCATCAGCAACAACAGTAGTAGAGGGTGGAGAACCAACAACATTCCCCTCATCAGCAACCTCATTGCCTTGAGGCAACATAGCTGCTAGCAAAGGATGATGTTCCCCCTCATAATTAGTTTTCATAGAAGCAAACAGTTTAGAAGATAAAGCTCCTATGGGACAAAAGGATTGGACTTGGGTAGTAATGTCCAAAATCATTTGCAAAAACCTAGGGTACATAGAAAACTTATGCTTTTTCCTATGAATATTTTCAACCAAATTATCAAAAATAAACCTAGAAAAATTATAAGTTAACCCCTAAGAAAGAAAAACAATACCACATCCCAATTGAGTAGAAAATTGGTTCCATCCTCCTGATTTATTGCTTATGCACTGAAGCAACGTGTGAACCAAAAACCTCCACATAGGACACAACTGATTCTTGAACCATACATCAGTCCTTGTACCCGTGTATCCACAAGCTCTTAGCCTAGCAAGAATATCCACAACATTAGAATGATAAACTCCATTAACATCGTCCAAGCGACGCTTTCTTCTAATCAACTCCTCTGTCACAACATGCTCTGTCCCATCAACCATCCCAACAATCTATGTGTCACTCCGTTTCGAAGCAGATGCCCAAAATTGAGTAACCAACGATTCATATATCACATTAGGAGAATATGTTAAAGCATAATGAATCTTGGATCTCTTCAAAAACTCCACCATTGGTTCATACAAATCATCACCCTTAGCTTTTCCCAAAAAAGCAACTTTATTATGATCTTTCTTAATTAGAAGTGCCATGAGTAAAATTGTAAGTTAGGGTTAAGAATCACACAACTTAAAGTGTTTAGACGTAAGTGAAGAGGGAATCGTTTAATTTGAAGTAAGGATATGCAAATAATGAATTGGTAGAAATTGCCCAAATTATAGTCAAAAATATCGGAACTTTTGTTGACCATATCTTTCGTATATTTCAAATCTACCCATTGACCAAGTAACACTTCAGCAGGAACACAGTCAATCTGCTGAAGTAATTCACTTCAGCAGAAACCACCCCAAGATAAAAATATCATCAGTAAATATCTAGAGCGTTACTGTGCCACCCAACTCACATTAAATTACATTAATCCTTGAATCCGTCTATATAAAAGTCCCAATGCACACTTCACACACATCATTTACCCACAATTTTCATCACAAACCCTAATTTCACCAAAAACCCTCCAATCAACATCAATCACCAATGTGGAATCAACCAGAAGTAATAAACCTCACTTCCTCATCATCATCATCATCATCATCATCATCATCAAGAAGTGATGATGCTAACCCATGGCTTTATTACTTTCCTCAACCATATCCGCGACCTAGAAAATCACCCTTTCTCCCTTCTTCAGAAGATGACAGTGTGGTGGATCCTTCTGAATCATCAAGAGGATCAGATGATTCTACTAAGCGCCTAGAGCCAATCTTCAATAGATTGGTTAGAGAGGAAGCAAAGAAAGGACAACCTTCATCATCCCAACCCCAAACAAGACCACGTGCCAGAAATCCACCACTCCCAAAGGACAGAGAGGTGGTTCTTGGTCTTTCTGCACCAGTTTTTGGTGCTTCATCACATATCGTTAAAGGGAAGGGTAAAAGGAAGATGGATTGATTGCTTTTTGGTGAAACCAGTAGATGAAGCACAAAGGACAATGTGTATTCATCTTCATCATCTTCGGTTTCCTTAATCCATCCTTCCCATTTTGATCCTTAGCTTCTTCGTCGTACTGGTCATGCATATCCAGCCATCGGGATAGAAGATATAGGCTAGACGATGATAGGAGCTTGAATAGTTTAAGTAGATCATGTATAGTACTGATCTTGTATTTCCATATGAAGTTGATTGTAATCTGTAAGCTGTAAGCTGTAAACTGTTTCTTGAATGAATGAATGAACAATTAACTTCAGTACATCTCTTCAGTACCTTATCTCTTCAATGGAAACAAATAGCTCACTCCAGTACTTAGCTTTCAGAAGAAACAAGCTTTTAAGCTTACTTGACCATTCTCCAATTAACCAAACTTGATAAACTTGAACTGAAATATGCAATCTGCAAAACATACACAGAAAAACACACAAACCATACCAAACAAAACTCACAAAACATTAGCTGGTTAGTGTTAGCAAATATATAAACTAAAATACAAAGTTTACAACATAAATCCTCCCCTGAGGCATATGCCTCCCCTGAGGCCTATGCCTCCCCTTAAACTTTGCAGTTAAGGGTTAAGCATTCCAATATGGACCACAAGGTGTTGAAACCTTGGTCCATCAAAAGCCTTAGTTAACAAATCTGCCACATTATCATCAGTGTGAATTTTAACCACTTTTATCAAATGTTTTCATACGCATCTCTTATAAAGTGGTGCCTAATTTCAATATGCTTAGTTCGACTGTGAAAAACTGGATTTTTAACGATGCAAATGGTACTCTGATTATCAATAAAAATTGTTGTATTCATGAAGTTATACCCATAATCCAACAATTGATTTTGTATCCAAAGAACCTGTCCTCAGCAATTTGCAGCAGCAACATACTCTGCTTCAGTAGATGAGGTAGCCACAGTAGTTTGTTTCTTGCACTGCCAAGAAATCAATCTCTTTCCAAAGAATTGGCAACCTACAGTTGTGGATCTCCTATCCAGATTTACACCAGCATAATCACTGTCACTATACGCTTCCAGTTTAAAAGGAGACTCTTTTGGGTACCAAAGGCCTAAATGGGGTTGACCTTTCAAATACTTAAAGATCTTCTTGACTGCAGTCAGATGGGAAGCAAGTAGAGTGACTTGATGTCTAGAGCAAGCACTCACAACAAAAGTGATGTCAGGCCTAGAAGCTGTTAGATACATCAATGAACCAATCATAGATCTGTATAAATGAACATTCACAGGTAGATCTGGTTCATTGTTTGTCTTTGACTTTGGAGCTTCATAAGGTGTTGTGGCAGTCCTGACACTCTCCATACCAAACTTCTTCAAGATGTCCCTCACATATTTTTCCTGACTGATAAAGATACCATCAGGTTTCTGCTGAACTTGAAGACCCAAAAAGAAAGTAAGCTCCCCTATAGCACTCATCTGAAACTCTCCCTTCATCAACTCCTCAAACTCCCTGCACCAAGCTTCTTTTGTGGAACCAAATATAATATCATCCACATAAACTTGCACAAGAATGATGTATGTGGAATTCTTCTTCAGGAAAAGTGTTTTATCAATGGCACCTCTTCTATAGCCATGCTTCAGCAGAAATGATGAAAGCCTAGCATACCATGCTCTTGGTGCCTGATGTAGTCCATAGAGAGCTTTAACTACCTTATAAACATGATTTGGGTGATCTGGATTTTCAAATCCTTTAGGTTGAGTGACATAAACCTCCTCTTCTATTTCACCATACAAAAATGCACCTTTAACATCCATTTGATACACCATGAATCCCATGTAAGATGCATAGGCCAAGAAAATACGAATGGCCTCAACTATAGCAACATGTGCAAACACTTCATCATAATCAATCCCCTCCTCTTGTCTGAACCCCTGAGCCACTAATCTTGCTTTGTTTTTAATCACAACACCCTTTGCATCTCTTTTATTCTTCAAAATCCATTTTGTCCCAATTGCATACTTACCATCAGGTAGTGGTACCAAGATCCAAACCTGCTGATTTTGGAATTGTTGCATCTCTTCTTGCATTGCTTCAAGCCAACTTGAATCATCCAGAGCTTGAGTAACACTGGTTGGTTCCACTTGAGATAGAAAACAGGCAAACAAACAATGCTGAAAATCTGTATGATTGTCCCTTTGCTGGTTTGAGACATAAGAGATAAATGCTACTTGACCATATTTAGAACTTGTTATAGTGCCCCTAGTTCTAACAGGTGCATTAGGATCACCAATAATATTGGTCTGTGGATGAGTAATTTTGATCCTTTTAGTAGCAGTGGTGTTGACATCAATGGAGGTATCAAGATTAGTCACAGTTGGCTCAAAATCACTGTCATAGGAAGGTGAGGTGAAGATGCCAGTTTTGGGTTGATAATTACCAAGATCTGTAGGACTTGGAAATCGTGTATAAGGTTCCCCAAAGTCTGTGGACACTTGAGTAGAAATGGGTGTAAAAACAGCATCACCTTCAGCAGATTTGGTGACCATAGGAGAAACAGAATCACTGTCAGCAGAAATATGATTGCCACTGACTGCTTCTTTTGCAACCTCCCCAGCAATCTTCTCAGCTTCTAGATTAGCTTCATACTCCTGCTTCTGAAGCCTAGCAAGGTCCTCTGCATAGTTGGACTCATCTTCACTCTTATCAGTAGTAACTTTGGAAGTGTCACCTGAAAAATTATTAGGGGAGAAAGAAGGTACAATAATAGGATGTTCATCATCCTCAAACTCACTATCAGAATCAACATTCATGGTAGCAGCACTGTCAGTAGAAGACTCTTGTTTACCTGCATTTTGGTTAGCCACATGTCTAGAATAACCCAAATAATCAGTTAAGTAATCAAGATCAAAAGACCAAACATGACCTTGTCCTTGAACATTAGGCTTGTCTTCTAGAAATCTCAGGTTCAAAGTCTCCTCAATCTTCTTAGCATTCAAATTGTATACTCGATACGCCTTACTATGAGCCGAATAACCCACTATATATCCCTCATCAGCCTTCTCATCAAATTTACCCAGTGGATCACTAGTATTCAAAATAGTCACTTGACATCCAAAAGGTTTAAGGTAGTGAATATCAGGAACTTTCCCATAGAGAAGTTCATAAGGTGTCTTAAAGTGAGGTCTAGTGATAGATACCCTGTTCAGAACATAACAAGCTGTGCCAACTGCTTCAGTCCAAAACATAATGGGTAACTTAGAGTCTGCAAGCATAGATCTTGCTGCCTCTATAAGGGTCCTATTCTTTCTTTCAGCTAGCCCATTTTGTTGAGGGGTTCTTGGAGTGCTATAGGCCCTTTTGATTCCTTTAGACTTACAGAGTTCTATCAAGATAGCATTCTTGAACTCTGTCCCATTATCACACCTGATGCCCTTAACCTTTTTATTCAGCTGATTTTCAACAAGGGTAATAAACTCTCTTAAAACTGGAGATGTTTCATCTTTTGTTCTCAGAAAGAACACCCAACAAAACCTACTAAATCCATCAGTGATTACCAGACAAAAGTACTTGTGATCAATACTGCGGACTTGAGTTGGACCAAACAGATCCATATGAAGCAACTGAAGAGGTTCTGAGATAACACTCACAGCAGTAATAGCTTTGTAAGAGGCTCTATATTGCTTTCCTTTGTTACAGGCAACACAGTTATGTTCATTGGTGAAAACCTTAGAAGGAAGTCCTTCAACAAGACCCAGTTTAGATACCTTGTTAATGGTCTTGAAGTTCACATGAGCCATCCTTCTATGCCACTTTGTAGACTCATCCAGGGATGCTTTAGCCACCAAACAAGTTAAGTCACCTTCTGGTTGAACATCATTCAAGTTAAATGTGTATAAATTGTGAGTACGAGGAACTCTCAGCAGAATTGATGTATCTTTTGGTAGTTTGAAGTCTTTAGATAGCACAAGACATTCATCCTCAGAGAAGAATACTTTGTTCTTGGTGTCACAGATTTGTGAGACTGAGAACAAGTTGAAGTGTTGTAGTTCATTGATATAGTACACATTCTCAAAGTCCAGTTGAGGTGTTTTGATGGTCCCTTTCCCAGTGATTCTACCATCACTTCCACCAAAAGTCACATTGCCTCCTCCTTCTATGGGTATGAAATTATGCATCATATCTCTGTTTCCTGACATGCTCCTTGAGCAACCACTATCAACAATGCCTACTTCCTTGTGCTTAAGAGGATGATCCTACAAAAACAACAAAAAGTATATACAAAAATTAGTACACAATTGAGGCTCAAGTCATCACTGACTTGAACCTGCCTTGTGGATCTTTAGATTGAGGCCATGTAGATTTATAAGATCTACTATTGTTCTTGAGTTTCCATTGAAATTTAGGTCCCCTTTGTGTCTAAGAACAACCTGCTGAGGGCTTCACAGCAGTATCCCTATAACCCTTCCCAGCATTCATTGGGTCAACATATCCAGGCCAATAACCATTTTTAAAATATGAACTTGTTGGTTGCACAGATGGTCTAGCAACTGAGCTTCTCCAATTAAAAGGAGGAGATGGATAGGTTGCTTGTGGAACATAAGGTGGTATAGCATTAACATTAGTCCACATTAGTCTAGATTTCCCAACACATACACCCATTCTTTGTTCATGAAAATCACAATCCTTAATTAAATGAAATTTACTTCCACACACAAAACATGTCTTCTGTTTAGAAGATTTATTCAAACCAAAAGATGTTCTATTACAAGCAGAAGTATTCAAACCAAAACCATGAAAAGAATTGTTTTTAACAGAATTATAATTCAAAGAATGAAAAGACAAGTCTTCAGAGGAAACTATCTTGGAAGAGGATTTCTCAGCAGCAACTCTAATAGGCTTGTAGGTAGTCTTGGGTGCAGGCTTGGGTGAGGTCTTGTTTAGGTCTGACTTATCACTTGAATCACAGCTGGCATAAGAAGTAGACCCTTGATTAGAAGATTTGTCACTATCAGAGGAAGAGGCAAAATCATTAGATGAAGAATCAAGGTATGTCAATTCTTTTGACTTTTTGCCATACAGATGATGTGATCCATCAAAGTCAACAGTAATGGAAAGGTCAACAGGCATAGGTATTCCTCTAATAGACCCACGTACAGTGTGTAAATCACCTTCTTTTACATAGTTAGCTAATCCTGCTGGTGTTGATTTACGTGTGTCATCTCTAGCTTCTAATCCTACATATTTCTTAAAGCCTAAACCTATTGAAGTATTAGGAGTTTGACTAGCATAGAGCTCTTTAGCTAGATTTAGACCAGATTTTTGCCAAGCATTATGTCTAGCTATTTCTTCGTCTAATTTTTCTTTCAACACATTATTTTCAGACACCACATCAGCTTTTAATTTCTCAGACCTTTTTAAGTCATTTTTTGTACATTCTAGATCACTTTCTAACACTCTAATCTTCTCATCATAAGCTATTTGATTCTTCTGAAACCAAACCTTTTGTCTTTCTAATGTTTTTAAAGCCTGTTTATAAGCTTCAACTTCAACATAGCATTCATTATATTTAGGTTTCAAAATATCATAGGCTTCCTTAAGTTCATTATAACGTTCACTACAACCAAACAAACAATTTTGTACCTGAGAGATGCCCATCAAGGCAATCTGATCATGCCTATCCTCTGAAGTACAACTAGCCAGAAACCCAATATTATCAGCACCAGAACTTTCATCATTCTCCTGATCATGCAGCTTCCAGTCTACATTGGCATCCATAGTAACTAGAGCAGCTGAGGATCCAGGCTTCGAATTTCCAGCTTCCTTCTGATTCTGCTGATAGGAAGAGTATCTCACCTCATCACCAGCTTTCCTATCTTTGCACTCTCTGGAGAAGTGACCCATCTGATGACATGTAAAGCACTTGACCTTCTTTTTGTCAAACCATGCTGGATCTCTTCCCTGAAAACCAAACTTCCTCCCAGCCTTACGCTTAAATCTCTTGATGTCCATAAAAAGCATAGCCACTTGCCACTTCAACTTCATCTCCTCCATATCCAGTGGGTCAACCTGTTCAAAATCCTCATATGCAAGTTCCTGCTGAGGATCATAATCAGCAAAGAAGGATCCAAGCACATCTTCCATTACACCACTAGATTTAGAGTGAGAGCTTGATGGAGTGGTAGTGTAAGATGATGACGAGTAAGTGGGACTTGGAGCATGAATCATCTTAAGGTTAGAGGCCCCAACAAATGTTGTGTGACTAGCAGTGGAGGATGAACGGAAAGGACTTCTCACATCATGCTCAAGAGCTTTAAGTTTGTTGTACAACTCATCAAAAGTAAGCATATCCAGCCTACCTTTAGTTTTGAAAGCAATGCTCACTTGTAGCCAGGATTGAGGTAAAGATCTCAAGAACTTAGAATTACAATCATCATTATCTGGCTTTGCCTTTAGCTGATTCAACTGGCTTAAAATCTTGTGAAATCTGTCATACCCCTTGTGAATTCCTTCCTCTTCAGAGACTTGAAAGTCTTCAAACTGTTGTCTCAGCATCGATTTTCTCATTCTCCTAGACTCCTCATTCCCTCCAAACTTGGCTTTAATTGCCAACTATATATCCTTAGCATCCTGCATAAAGTGAAAATCACTCAAGTGATCCTCAGGAATAGCTTGAAGAAGAATCATTTTCACTTTGGTTTCTCTCTGAACCACCAGTAACTCTTCAGCAGATTTAGGAGGAACGAAAGTCATGTTACCATCAGCATCTGTGGTAGTCCTCTTCAAACTGTTTCCTTTCCTTACAATCTCCCACATATTCCAATCAATGTTGGAAATCCAGTTTTGCATCTTCATTGCCCATAAGTCATAATCTTCCTTCTTTAGGTAAGGAAACTTAGCGTTGCTGTTCGAGAGACTTAGTTGTTGCAGATGGGTGGTGTTAGGGTTATTGGTGACATCCATACCGTCATCTGATCCAGGCATGGTGTATGATGTTTAGGTTGTATGGGTGATTAGAAAAGATTGTTCTTAGTATCGTAGAGACTCTCTCGAGGCTCTGATACCACTTGTTGAAACTGTAGACCTTGATAGATCTTGAGCACTCGCAGATCATTAGTATTGTCTATGTAATCACAAACAAACTAATAGATAATCTCTACAACTTATATTCTTTAGCGGAAATCAAATATAAGTACGAATACAGATAACTAAGAACACGTTGATCCTCTATGGATCTTTATATTACTAAAACTTTGTTTTTCAACTCGGTACATTCATCATACTATTGTGTTCCTTTTATAAACAAGGAACCCTAACTTGTTTCCTAAGAAACGTATAAACATAAAAGTAAATAAGATATACATAATCACTTCCTAAAAAAGCTCATGAATATCCTAACTAACTATAGAAAACACGGAATAACTATTTCCGCAGGAACAAACTACGTACTATACTACTTCAGCAGATTCTCTTCTTCAGCAGAAACATTGAACTTCAGCAGAATCCTTCGGTAGTAACATCAGCAGAATTCTATCTTAGCAGAAACTCTTATTTGATTTTGTCAATCTCCTCCTTTGGAGAATAATATACCTCAAAAAATCTTCAAACTCTTTCCATTGCAAGCTTCTAACCATTTCATACCCTTTTCCCACCTTACCTTCACACCATACTTTGCCACATTCACGAAGAAAGTTCGTTGCATAGTTTACAGATAAAGATTTAAAACGTACACTTTTAAGGGGTCATTTAAACCCTTAAGCACCCACTTTTATATCCGTTACTGCTTAATTTCGTTCCTTTTCACTTTTTAGGTCTCTTGGAAGCAAAATGCTGGAATGATGCATTTTTGGACGAAAAGGAGTGAATTCATGAAGAAAATGGCAAAGTCAAGATCGAAGCCACTCAAACTACTGGAATTGAACCTGACGGCATCCCAATTAAAGGGTGACGCTGTCCCTTTATACGAATTAAAATCTCAGACGGCTCAGTAGACTTTTTGCTAAAATACACCTGACGTCGTCAGGCTTTGAAGAGGAAGGGCGTTACGAATACTTTTCATCTTATACGGCCTAGATCCAAAATCAGACGACGTCTCTGTTGAAGCCCGATGGCGTCACAACTACAACGTGACGCCGTCCCATCGATAACTTGGCCAAGACGAAAACCCTAATGACGGCGATCTAACAGCGTCACACCTATAAGGCGACGCCGTCGCAAGTGTAAAATTATATATAGAAATCGAATTTTTAGAATTTTAGGAGGTAGACTTATGGAGTAAAAACCCTAAACATTTGTAGTCAGACTTGGACAGTATCTTAGGGTTCTCAAACCCTATTTTACATCAAGATAAGGGTTTTACTTCATTGATTTCATTATGTCTTCCATTGAATGTGTGTATGCTTGCGTGTTTAACATGTCCGACTAAATTTCTTGTGTGTTTGCTTAGATCTATGAAACCTAGTTATTAATTATTGATTGGTTGTCTCTTATCTTAATTGTAATTGGCTTAGGAGTGTAATTAGGCCATCGTTGTGTTTAAATGCTTGAGTAATCTTTGTGAACCTTAGTTTATGAATCACTTAGCGGATTTTGTAGTCTAAACATCCAAAGATAATCTTAAAGTTAGTTTATGAATAATAGTGGATTTCGTAGGCAATAACCTTAAGGTAGTCTCAAAGAGTTAGGGAAAAAGGCACACCTTACGACCTTAAAAACACATCGCGTTAAGAATAAGACTACCCATAGTTAGATAATTAGATAGTAGAAGTAATCGGTAGAAGTACCATCCCCCAAATCCAAACCCCGAGATTTTACCCCAACCTTAGCGTAGTACACTTCTTACTAGCATTCCTATTCCCGTAGAGAACGATATCAATCCCCGAGGCTTACCCAATACTACACTACAACGATTAGGTTCACTGCCTAGGGTGTTCAAAAACTTGCTCGATGAAAAGGAAGTTCCTTTGACCCCGAACGCGTCTTGTACGCGCATCAAGTTTTTGGCGCCGTTGCTGGGGAATAGAATAGGTAGTTAGATTTCTATCTCATTTAGGTTCCCTTGCTTGATTCCTATCAAGTAAGATTTTTGCTCATTTTTAGCTTCCTCGTAGTCTATCCCCCTTCTTCGTGACTTTGTTAGTAACCCCAGCACTTTTCATCATGGAAGGTGATAACCCGCCACCACATCCACCACTTCCCATTGACCCACCAATCATTGACCCGCCAAGAGGCCGTACTCTTGGTGAATACTCTAGACCAAGCCACCAAGGCTATAGGAACACCATTGAGCTTCCCGATCAAGCTCAAACTACGGCCCTGCGATCCGACACCATCCGGTTGGTGCAAAATGGATGTGCATTCCATGGACTTCGTTATGAAGATCCTAATAAGCATCTCAAGGACTTCCTTAAAATCGTTGATTCCATCAACCTTGATGCTACCACACGGGAGACCACGCGCTTGCGTCTCTTCCAATTCTCTCTACGGGACAAAGCTAGTAATTGGCTTGAGCGACTTCCCACCAGATCCATCTCAAGTTTGGATGATCTCACCACTTGTTTACTTGCCCAATTTTTCCCACTCGGGAGAACTACTAAACTTAGGAAGGACATCTTGACATTCCAACAACATCAAGGAGAATCTCTCTACGAGGCATGGACTCGATTCAAAGACTTGCTCCATAAAGTCCCTCATCATGGCATTGATCTTTGGCTTCAAGTCCAAATCATTTACGATCATACCAACTTCCTCACCAAGCGATCCATTGATCGAGCGGCCGGTGGAAGGCTCAGCGATTTCAACGCAGAAGAATCATAGGGTATAATATAAGAGCTTTCCAGTCAAAGCTACGGAAATTGGAGTGAATCCCATGAAACCCCCGTAAGAATGGTTAATGCCATATCAATTCCTCATAAGCCTTCCAACATCACTGAAGAGCAAGTTAGTGCTCTTGAGAGAAGGATCGACTATCTAATTGAGAGGCAAAAGAGAGTGCCTGGACCAATCCATCGAGCAACGGTTAATTCCATTAACTCCGCCAACCACCAAACACCTCTCTCTGAATCACCAAGCCGTGAACAAAATCCCAATTCTGTATGACGCTTCCGTTCTACCTCTCCAATTCCACTCTCACCAAGCTTCAAGGCACAAATGAGAGAATACATGGCAGCCCATTCGGAAAGATTAGCCAAATTTGAAGAAGAGATTTATAGGAAAAGGGAGGAAATGTAGGCAAAAATGGCTGAGATGATGAACTTGGTGAAAGAGTACACTAAGACGAAGGTTCCTGAGAAGGTGTTAGTGAGAAATGATGATCACGCTTCCCCCACTTCGTTTGATAACGCCATTTCCATTGTTTCCGATGAGGGTGGAGTAGTTGAGAAGAAGGAGACTGAGAGCAGCAAGGATAGTAAGGACAAGGATGAGGCGGAGACTAATAATGAACCCAAGATCATTGAATATTATCTTAAGCATGAGATCAATAAGAAAACAATTTTTAACCAAGTAAACAACTTTAGGTACAATGAGGTTCTTAGGAAAGCCCTCTTAGGTGAAATGAAAGAAGAAGAATATGACACCATGCCTATGGGACCTATGTACGAGTTGGTTCTAAGAAAACCAGTAACTAAGAAGCAAGATATCTCAGGGAACCTCGTAATACCATGTAGCATAAGCGAAATCGAGAATATAAATGCCTTAGCCTATCAGGGATCCGATGTAAATATAATGCCGCTATCAGTCTATAGTAAGTTGACTAAGGAGGAGCCAACCAAGACCAATCTTAGACTTTCCTTAGCAAATCACTCATATGTTTATCCCGTAGGAATAGCGGAGGATGTCTTAATTGAGGTGGCCAATATTGTCTATCCGGTAGACTTCGTAATCATAGACATTGAAGAAGATAAAAACATGCCATTAATTCTTGGAACACCTTTTCTGGCCACCGCCAAGGCAACCATCAAATGCGGTGAGAGTATCATGATACTCAAAAGTGGCAAAGGACAAATTAGGATACCTATTGTTCCAAGATACCCTTTGAAGATTATGGAAAAGATAAATGATAAGAATTTGCAGGTCTCTAATAATACTGTTAAGAAGAAAATTAATGAATGGGAAAGAGGGCTTAGAGATTTCATGGGTCAAGCATTAAAAGTTAGGGAATAACTACACCACAAAGCCACAGCCTCATAAGAAACCTAAAGAATTTTTGAATGGAGAAAAGGTGCTTTTGTATAAATCAAGAATAAAAGCATTAAGAGGAAGGAATAAGCCAAGATGGTTTGGACCCTATACAGTGACAAAAACTAATCTAAAAAGTGAAACCGTTATCATATTAGACGACGATGGGAGAGAGTTCATGGTAAGCATACAACATTTACAACCTTATGATGAAGGCTTAGTGAAAGAAAATAAGAACGGTAAGGAAGTCACGTAGGAGCACGACTTCGAGTCTAGCTACAAGACTCATAAATAAAGAAAAGCGCTTCATGGAAGGCAACCCATGCTTAATTGTTTGCTTGTTTGTGTGTCATATATCTTTTCATTATTGTATGTTCTCATGTTTGAATTTGTGAAAATGCTTTATTTTGTCTTTAACCTCGTCTTAATTACATATAAAAGTATTTTACAATAAGATAAGTGTAGGGAGGATTACACACGTTTTTAAAAGAACGTGAACATGAGAACTACGATTAGTGAAATTGATATATATGTGTGTTTGTTAGATTCAAATGCTTGTATCGAGTCACAATGGATGTTTTGCAGGAATTTTTCCAGATTTTAAAGGTGTAATTTTTCCAGGAAAACGCAGCAGACCAGTTTCTGTCAGGACAACCTGACGGTGTCAGGATTAGAACCTGATGACGTCAGGAGGAGCAGAAACATGTTATAAAATTTCTCTCATTTTCTGTGCTATTTATAAACTTTTGGAAATTCTCAGGTCTTAATTTTCCAGAAAATCTGCAAACACCCATTCCACAAGCATTATATCCTAGTATAGTTGAGTCATATATAGTTTTACCGCCGATTTTACGCGAATGTTTTGTCTATGTTCTTAAAGTGTGCAGGTTTTATTTATCAAGAAGAAGAAACATAATATTGGATGGAGCTTATCACGTATACATTCTTCTTGGGAAATAATTTAACCACTACTTCACACAGATCCTACCGAGCTAATCAGGGGAGTACTAGTTTCTTTCTCTTTTAATTACCTTCCATTATCATAAGTTTGATACTTTTGGGGAACATTAGGGACAATGTTCAGTTTAAGTGTATGGAGGGAGAATAAAACGGGAACTTTGAAACTATGCTTATCCTTGAATATTTCTCTTGTACTATTTCATTTGTGTAATAAGCTATGAGAAATATTTGTTAGGGTAATTTTACCGCCAAATTTAATTTTTTTTATGACATGTACGAGTGGGACTTTAGTCTTAATAAAGCGTCTCATGGATAGGAGTTATATGACTAGCACAAAAACCGTTTACCACTCAAATTCCACCAAAAAAATGTGAGGTTCTCCCCTAGATCTATAGGAATTAAAGCATTCACCTTTAATGCTTCGAGAGTGTAACAGTAGTATAATAGATTCTAGAACTTGTTTTGTGATGCATTCCGAGATCGCTAGTGAGACTACACTTGTGTAGTTAGGAATGACTAAATGATAAAAGGCATTAAGATAACCCTTGTTTGATACCCGTATTATAATTACTTCTTCCACATCGGCCGAGTAATTATTCCACACCCTTACAATGTACTCATCTTTAGTACACGATACCTCTAGTTAACCCCTCAGAGCCTATCCTTTTCGCGGTTCTCGTGATGTTTCGGTTTTCCGGAATATCAATGAAGAGCATTGTTTACAATCCACCCCCAAATGTACACCCAAATCGCCTTAGCCTACCTTGTATGCACTCACCTTTAGTGCATTATTTTTATCATACTAAACCCTTAGTTCAATTATCTAGCTACTTGCAAGGTTGCTAAGTCGAGTCATATCTTTTGTACATAATTTTGGGATGATTGGGACTCATTGGTAAAGTAATATTTTATGGAGTGACGGGAAAGAACGTTAAATTCAAATTCCCTTTATTTACGTAATGAAATACTCCAAGTGTTTTGATCTTTTCAAATCAGGTCAAATTAGTTTTAGAGTAATAAAAACTCAAGTGTAGGGATGCTCCTATAAATCCCTTATATTTTGATGTTATCTTAGAGGATGGTAGAGTAAAAGTGTATGAAAAAAAATAAAAATAAAAATAAAATAAAAAATAAAAAAAATGAAGAAGAACATACGGGCTAACATCCTACATATATCTTTATGTTTGTGTTTTTCAAATTTATGTATGTTTGTTTCAAGTTATCTAGAGTTTAGTAAGTCGAGTCTTGGCTTAGCAACGCCATTCTTTTCATGCTTGTAACATAAGATTTTTGACTTGCCACCACTAAAGCGCATATCCAACCAAACCCTTTGTTTCCCTACCGTAAGCCTAAGATTACAACCCTTTTTAAAGACCTCTTAGATAGTTGTTCCTAGGTGCTTACGCCAAAGCGGTGGAGGTTTGATCTAGTCTCAAGCCTATGGTAATCTTTGTACTATGACCAGGTAATGAGTGTTTATCTTCCATTTCCATTTACTATATTTCATATACACCCGAGAGATGAGAGAATCCAAACACCCCTTGTGAGGTGCTAGTATATAATTTCCGTGCTTGTTATGACTATTGCAGTGCTTTTACTTGTTGTGAATTATGTTAAACCAATGCTTCATGCCCCCTAACTTATAAATTGATTGGCCAAAAGCACATTTGCTTGAGGACAAGCAAATACCAAGTGTAGGGATATTTGATAAGGATTTAAAACGTACACTTTTAAGGGGTCATTTAAGCCCTTAATCGCCCACTTTTATATCCGTTACTGCTTAATTTCGTTCCTTTTCACTTTTTAGGTCTCTTGGAAGCAATGCATTTTTGGACGAAAAGGAGTGAATTAATGAAGAAAATGGCAAAGTCAAGATCGAAGCAACTCAAACTGTTGGAATTAAACCTGATGGCATCCCAATTAAAGGGCGACGCCGTCCCTTTATACGAATTAAAATCTCTGACGGCTCAGTACACTTTTTGCTAAAATACACCTGACGGCGTCAGGCTTTGAAGAGGAAGGGCGTGATGAAGACTTTTCATCTCAGACGGCCTAGATCCAGAATCAGACGACGTCTCTGCTGAAGCCTGACGGCGTCACAACTACAACATGACGCCGTTTCATCGATAACTTGGGCAAGACGAAAACCCTAATGACGGCGATCTGACAGCGTCCCACCTATAAGGCGATGCCGTCGCAAGTGTAAAATTATATATAGAAATCGAATTTTTAGAATTTTAGGAGGTAGACTTATGGAGTAAAAACCCTAAATGTTTGTAGTTCGACTTGGACAGTATCTTAGGGTTCTTAAACCCTATTTTACATCAAGATAAGTGTTTTAATTCATTGATTTCATTATGTCTTCCATTGAATGTATGTATGCTTGCGTGTTAAAATGTCCGACTAAATTTCTTGTGTGTTTGCTTAGATCTATGAAACCTAGTTATTAATTATTGATTGGTTGTGTCTTATCTTAATTGTAATTGCCTTAGGAGTGTAATTAGGCCATCATTGTGTTTAAATGCTTGAGTAATCTTTGTAAACCTTAGTTTATGAATCACTTAGCGGATTTTGTAGTCTAAACATCCAAAGATAACCTTAAAGTTAGTTTATGAATAATAGTGGATTTCATAGGCAATAACCTTAAGGTAGTCTCAAAGAGTTAGGGAAAAAGGCACACCCTACGACCTTAGAAAACACAACGCGTTAAGAATAAGGACGTGACAATTCAACCACCAATAAAAGATAACTAGGGAGTAATAGTATTTAGGTAGACACATTTTTAATCATCATACGAGCACACATCAAAAAGACACAAGACTGCCCATAGTTAGATAATTAGATAGTAGAAGTAATCGGTAGAAGTACCACCCCCCAAATCCAAGCCCCGAGATTTTACCCTTAGCTTTCTAAAAAATATAAAAAGGTTAAAAATAATCTTCTTCAACCCCAACCTTAGCGTAGTACACTTCTTACTAGCATTCCTATTCCTCTAGAGAACGATATCAATCCCCGAGGCTTACACAATACTACACTACAACGATTAGGTTCACTGCCTAGGGTGTTGAAAAACTTGCTCGACGAAAAGGAAGTTCCTTTGAACCCGAACGCGCCTTGTACGCGCATCATTTACCGCGTCTTCCTCCTCACATCGACTTGTGCAAAAAGCACCCTCGATGTCGTGATCCACCTCATAATATTCAATTGATTGATAGAACCTATGAATTGTGGAGGAGTACATGTCAAAAAATCACGATAAGTAGACCTATCCTTCTTCACTTCGCGGCTGTCAACTACATCAACCACTATTCCTCCATCTTTCTTAAGATTCTCAAACTCACTCTGAATCAACCTTTGCATATTCTCGTGGGTCTTCCTACTAAAGTAAGGAATTTCCTTTTCAACAGCTTTTCCCACAGTAGAAAGAATAGTTTTACCGATTAAAACATCGTTTTAAAACTTTTAGATCGACTTATGTCAATCTAGCTTTGACGTGTTGGATATTGATAGTAGAAAACCATATAAAACTAAACTACAAGAGAGGGATAGATAGACACAACCACAACGCAAGTATTTATAGTGGTTGGGCTACAAGGAATCCTTCCTTGCCCTACTCCACTCCTCTATTATCCAACTCGAGAGTTCCGTAAGCACTACACAACACAAACTCCTTTCATCAGCGGAGAAGCCTTCACAACGTCGCTTTTACTTTATCTGGTACAAAGCTAAATACCGGGTTCTTCACACAAGGTATAACTAAACCTTCGTCGCCTACACTTTATCCGGTACAAGCTTAGACACGGGATCCATTAACAATAGAGGAACCGCAACCCAATCAACACCTACTTAGCACAACACATCAATGGACCAACGCCCTTACTTACACGACTACTACAACACACTTGAGAAGGAAGAATAACAAGATACACTTCAGTGATCTTGTGGAGATGAAGAATCCTAGCAACTCATGTCTTGAGCGTCCAAGTCTTCTAGATGTCATGATCTCGCCTTTAAGAGGAACCTAGAGAATCACCAAGAAAGAAAGCTACATAGAATATCATTATATCTGAGATAAAGAAATTAGAGCATATAGAGAATATGTGTCTAAGTGGGGTGAGTGAAAAGGGATAAATGGCCATCTATTTATAGGCAGTCTGGCCACTGTTGACTCGGATCTGGCGGATCCCTTTCCAAAGGGATCTGGCCAGTGTAATCCAAGGGATCAGGCACACTAGGTAAACCAGTCCGGATTTTAGGTAACAAATCGAGTTATGCGTTATGGGTTATGGTTCATGGATATGTGATGTCATGCCTGATGTCAAAGACATCTTGGGTCATGAGTCATGGACTTTGGGTCATGGGTTATGGACTATGGGTCATGGGTTTTACCCATTCTTGATGTCATGCATGATGTCATGCAATGGGTCATGGGTTATGGATCAAGCTCCATGGGTTATGGGTTATGGACTTGGTTTTGGGTCATGGATAGTCCAAGTCTTTACTAGTTTACAAGTTACATGTATTTTATAAGATGTAAGCAACTAATGTTACTTAAGTGTATTTAAAAAATGGTTTTAGTTTTATGTAAACTTATTAACTAAACATGTTTAAGGTTTAATTATTTAGTGAAATGAGTTAGTAAAATTTTGCTCAAAGCTTTACGTATTTTATTTATTTTGTTAAAATGATTTATCAAAAAAACATTTTAAGATCGTAAAATATAAATAAACGTTTTTACGGCTTATTTGTATTAACAATCTCCCCCTCTTTGTTGACGACAAAACCCCCTTTTTTTGAAACAAAAAGAGTGTCGAGAAGAAACTAACCCGAATGTAAGCTTTTAGAAAAATAAGTGAAAGAAGGATGTAAGGTGAAGTAAAGAAGGTAAAGAAGTGCCTAGTTGCTCCCCTTTGATGATTGCTCCCCTTGTTGAGGGCGTCAAGTACTTAGGAATACTAAGTCGTGATCATTGCAAGTTTTCGCAATGGTTTTGCTTGGACGAAAGCTCCCTTTTATTGAGGGCGTCAAGTACTCCTAGTGTGTTTTGAAAATCTACAAAACAAAGGTTAGTATGCCATTTTATGGTGTAAAATTTCCTGCAAATGGGCTGAATTTATGCTCAAAAATGTTTTTGTATGCCAAGTTCTTCCAGATCCCTCTCAAGAGGGATCTGCCACGTTAAAATGGAAGGATCTGGGTACCTGCAGCTTGTTAGCAGCAGTAAAAGAAGGAACATGGTATGAAAGTCCATGAAACCAAGTTATAATCACACCAACATGCTCACATAAACAAGAAGCATTTAACCACGTAGATTCATTTAATGAAAACAATAGAAATGATACAACAAAGGTCAAATCTCTAAAACTAAAAAAATGATCTAACATGTAGGATAATCCTAATAGGCTAAACTAGAGGAGGATGACCACTTTTGCTTGCACTTCAAGTTTTCTAGGAGTGGTTAGATTTGTTGACGTCATCAAGACGTTCAAGAAAATGGTAGAACATGAAACATACTTCATCATGTAGTTGATGAACTAAGGTTTGGACATGTTGACAATGATAGCAAGTATCATCGTGACTTGGTTTTTGTGATGTTGGTCCTAAAGGGAGATGGTTGTGGAAATATGTTTGAGGTGAGTTGTCCTACATGAGAAGGTATTGAAGGTATGTTCTAGTTTGATGGACCTACATAAAAAGGTTGAGGATCCACAACTAATGTTGGTGGAGATGTATGTGTAGGTGAAGGAGGTACATATGGGTCAACATCTATATGGTCCGGTTATGGTGGTTGAAATCTTCCCATTACCCAAAGTAGGCCATTTGAGGGTGGAGGAGATGAAAACATGTTTGCTATTGGTGGTGACACATTGATGTCAACACCTAAGTTGTGAGAAGAAGGTTGTTGGGTAGTTATTTTATCAATGGATGAGAATGTTGGGAATGGTGTAGATTAGAAGGTCTAGAAGGTAAGTCCTCTAAAGAGTTCATGTATAAATGTGGTGAAGAATAAGGTATAGTGAAAGAGACAATTCAATGTTCAAAGGGTGAAACTCGTGTAGGTTGAGTTGAGATAGGAATGGGACTGTTTGGTAATGTAGGTTTACTAGAAGATGGTGTCGGTTCAAGAGATGAAGTTGTGGTGATGTTGGTTTGGTGGAAGCAAGTTGTGGTGGAGTTGGTTCAAGAGATGGAGGAATTTGGATATAGTTATAGAAAGGTGTTATAGTAGAAGTTGTTTTGACGGGTGAGAATTCGGTTGAGGATATTTCATACACAATACGTGCAGTTTTTCTTGGAGGGCTTCTAGTGGATGATCTTGCACTTGGTGCCTTAGTCATGTTGAGATGTAAGGTTAAGAATGAAGGTTTTACTACTGAGAAGAGAAGTTTGAGGTGTGGATTAGAAGCATAAACACAAGTGGTTTAAGTAGTGAAGGATCATGAAAAGATATTAAAGCCTAAAGCATTAGAATCATTTAAAATGCAATGATTTGCATGCATAAATGTCAACTACAGGGATACAATCTTCTAGTAAGGTTATTAAAGGCATGGTCTTATACACCAAAACATTGGCTACTCCAATAGTGATGGCTAATTGGTAAAGAGACATCAAATCCATTAAATTTTCTATGATCACCTCTCACAGAAGTTCACACATCTGGAAGTGATGAGAATAGTATGAAACTTTTATGTTTTGATGTACAGATAGTCACAGTTGCTGAAAAAACCATGGAGTTCTAAATGTTTGCTAATCCAATGCTACACAGAACGTATAAGGAGGAAATCTCAAAGATGCAGCTTAAAGATAATTCCAAGATCCTCAGGAAAGACAAAAGAACTTGAAGTTCACAAGTGAAGATCAAGTTAGGGGAAGATTGTTGGGAATTATATCTTGTAATGTTTAAGTCTTGTTTAAAGTTAATTCTGGTAGCTTTAGTAGTTAAGTCTGGTAGAACAGACTTAAGTCTGTTGGTAGTTAAGTATGCCAGTACTAAAGATGTTAAGTATGGCAGAACAAATAGTCGTGAGTTAAGTCTGTTTATGTCTAAAGTAGAATAGTTTATTAGAGTTATATTAGGAATAGATATGTACGTGTAGAGATATCTTAGGAGAAGATATTTTTACCCTTCTACAAGTTTGTTAGTCAATTAGGGTTATTTAGTGTATAAAAGGATTCCTGAGGTGTTAGGTTAATATACGAGTTGTAAGCATTAGCCTTTGAGCAAATTAATAGAAAATTCGAAGTTAGTTATTTTTTGTTTTTTATACTTTGTGTGTTAAGATTCCGCATTAACACATCAAGCTTTTGCAAAGAGTTCTTCATATAGTAAATTGGATTTATTCAAGTTTACTATTAGTCATTCAAGGCTACTTGGATCCATAAACTTTTGGACCAACAAGTGGTATTAGAGCCTGTTGAAGAACTCTGATTTAAAGAAACAAAAAACACCTATAACACTCATCACATCTCACTTATAAACCCTAAAGAATGTCTCATCATGATAACTTCTCAAACCATCTTAGTGATGAAGAGGCCACTGATCATGAAATTGAACCATCAGAAGCAGGATCTAAGAAACAACAACAGAATCAACAACAACAGCTTCCTACAACAACAACGATCTCCAATCTCAAACTTCCTATTCTGAAAAAGGAAGAGTACGACATCTGGGCCATGGAGATGGAACATTATCTAGAATATGTAGATAATGAGGTTTGGAAAGTGATCCAGAATGGAAATTCAAAGAAGAGAATCTCCAAGGGTAAAGATGGCGTAGTCAGGGTTCTGCCACCAATCTCTACTGCAGATATACTTGCTGTGGAGAAAGAAAGAAAGGCTAGAACTCTCCTATTGATGGCCATACCAAAGGAACATCTCAGAAGGTTCCACAGTATGGATGATGCTAAGGAGATAGGGAGGCTATTAGAACCAGATTTGGAGGCAATGCTAACTCCAAGAAAATGCAAAAAGCTGTTTATAAAAAAAAGTTTGAAGCATTTACCATTAGCAGTTCTGAAGGCCTAGAGAAAGGCTATGACAGGTTCCAACAACTCCTATAACAGTTAGAAGCACATGGATCTGAAGTGTCTAATGAAGATGCAAATGATCATTGCCCAATGAATGGTCAAATCTAGCAATGATCATGAGAACTAAAGAAGATGTTGACACTTTGTCAATAGATAACTTGTATAATAATCTCAGAGTTTATGAACAAGACATTAAGGGGAATTCAAAAGCTTCTTCAAGTGACAACAATGGTGCCTTTGCCTCTCAAGGCAGGAATACTAAAACCAGAGTTAAATCTGGTAGTGGTTTTAGTTCTGGTAGCTATGCAGTTTTTACTGGTGTAAAGGATAAGGATGAGGCTGCTGGTTTTGCTGATAAGATCATCTACTCACTGTTTTCTAATAAATCTGAAAAAATTCTAAATGAAGACTTAGATCAGATTGAAGATGAGGAGATGGATATCAACTGGCAGTGTCCTATGATTGCCTTAAGGATGAAGATATTCTTCAAGAAGACTAGTAGGCAAGTGCGTTTTGATGGAAAGAGACCAATAGGATTTGACAAATCAAAGCTGAAGTGCTACAGGTGTCAAGAAAGGGGTAACTTTTCTTAGGAATGCACTATAAAGGAGGCAAATGAAGAAAAGAAACGGAAGTCTTTCTATCCTAGGCATGCTGAGAAGGAAGACAAGAAGCAGACTAGGATGCTAACTTTGGAAGTTGGTGTGATTAACTAGGGAGAGCATCCTACTGACGGGACATAAGTCAATCATGCTCTCATGGCATAAGCTCCAGCAGTGAGGTAACTTTATGTTCAAAAATTTGCACTGATTCATACAATAAACTGTAGTCTCTTTGTGATAAACAAAGGGGTCAATTGGGTGATCAAGAAGTTAAATTACTTGCTTATGAAAGTGCTGTTAAAACATTAGAAAAAAAAAGTAAATAATCTTCAAAAACAAAATGCATCTCTTAATGAAAAGCTTACTTTCCAAGGTAATGAAATATTTGAAAAAGATGAGAAGCTTAGAAAATATAGGAGAATTGGAATGAAGGCAGTTAAAGATAAAGAAGAGTTGCAAAAGTTAGTTGATAAATGGCAAAATAGCAATAAAAATCTGTGGAAGCTAGTAGATTCAGGAATGAGTTCAACAAGTAAAATTGGTTTAGGGTGTGGGATAAAATCAGATAAAGAGGTTTTAGGATATGAAGAAGAAGTAATGGAAAATGTTTTTGTTAATTCAAAAAGTGATTTTGAAGGTAAACCTATATATCATAGATTTGCTAAAACTGACAATAACAAGGGAGTTCGACCACCAATTAAAGATGATTATACTCCTAAACCTGAAAAAGAATATGATGAGTCCTTATTTGACTATAGAAAATGGAAGAACCCTGAGACTCTTGTTGAATTTACTAAATGTCAATCCAATGATAGTAAAGGATTCTGTGGAAAAAGTTCTGAAAGCAGTGTTTTAGAAGATAAGACCAGTGAGTACTCTTCTTGTCAATCTAATGACAGTGAAGGACCCACTAGAAGTATCTCTGAATGTTCACTAGAACTTAAGTCTGAGCCCATAAGGATCTCTAAACCAGTTTTAAAAAGTGAGCCCTTTGTGCCAAAACAAACTGAGCCTGTCAATTTTGTGTCTAAACCAGAAACAGTTAAACCTAGTTGTGTCCAAACTCCTAGGCAACAGACTAAAATTGAGACATCTAAAGTTGATAGAAAAGACTGGAATGGGTTAATGCAGAGAGAGTTTGGGGATGGGTACTCTTTCACAAAGAAGAGTTGTTTTGTATGTGGAAGCCTAAGTCATTTGATTAGAGACTATGACTATCATGAGAAAAGAATAGCTAGGGAGGCTGAGTTAAGAAAGAAAACACACTGAAAATAGGTATGTTAAACTAGTGTGGAGTAATGTGAACATGATTAACCATGCTAATAAGTTTGTTACTAGACCAGTACCTGTTAATACTGGTAATACTTATGTTAATTCTGTTAGACCAAGGGTGGGTACTGGTGTTCAAGTTATTACTGGTAGGCAAAATTTTAATACTGGTAATATTTTTAGAGTTAATACTGGTCATGTTAAACCTGGCCAAGCTAAAGTTAATTATGGGTATATGAAAGTTAAATCACAACCTACCAGTCCATCACCTAGTCCGAAGTTTAGAAAACCACAGGTGAACCAGTTTAATCAAAGACTTCATTATGGTTCTCACTCACCTGTGAGAAGACCCATGTCTCAAAATGCAGCTCAAATGTTTCAATCCTATGCTGCAAGGGGTAATTGGGGGACTGCTGTTAAGCCCTTGGCAGGTTATACTTGGAGACAAACCAGACCAAACTTCAAGTATAATAGTGGACCGATTTCTTTTAATGCTGAAAAATCTAAAGGTCCACAAGGCAGACCTAAGCCTCTACAGGCCTGGGTCCCCAAGAGAAACTAATTTCTCTTTTCTGTGCAGGAACATCCTTATTTTAACATGGTAGATAGAGGAATCTTTGACAATGGAAGTTTTGGGCATGTGACTGGTAACAAGGATCACTTGGAGGAGCTTGAGGAAGTCCAAGGAGTTTCTGTTACCTTTGGAGGAAGCATAGGCTAACCTATGCATAGTTAGAGTTTTATGAAAGAATTCTAAACAATTATGTGTTGGTGTGATTTGGTGGTTTTGTGGACATCTTTTGATTTCTGTGTTTGATACAATACTTTTGGTGTGCTTGAACAATTTTATTTGGTTTCTTTATGGATTAATTCTGGTAGTTTTGAGTTAATTCTGCTTGTTAGACCACATATTCTATTTCTCTTGGTTTTAGACTAATTTTTCAGGGAAATGCAATATCTATCAAATATAGGGGAGGCATGGAAGCTATACTGATGGAAGTGCTACTATTCAGAGTTAAAATTGGTGATGTTACACTTACGTTTGGTTGACTATTTTAAGTCTGGTAGTGTTTTACAATCCCTAGCTGTTCTGTTTGATGGGAGGAATAAGCCTAAGGGGAGGCTTATTGTTTAAGGGAGACTTAGTGTTGTAATTTTTTGCATAATTTATATATTGTGTATTCTTTGTCCACTAATATTTTTGCAAATATTGAAGTCAAACACAAACAATCAGTAACAATTTATTGAAAAGAAGAAGCTTGCAATTATATTCATTAATAAAGGTTGCATTCATAGATGCAACATTACAAAAGAAGGCTTCATCACATCAGATCAACAAAAGATAACAAACAAAAATCTAAACCACCTATCCCATGGCCTTCTTCCCCTTTCCATTAAAGTCGGGCATGCTCTGCTTTCCCTTTTTACCAATCACCTGCCAAGCACGGTGACTAGCAAGGCCAAACACTTGTTCTCTTTTCCCTGACCTTTGATTAGAGCTTGCCACCACCAAAGCCTTGGACGTCACTGCTGCTTGCTCATCATCAATATCATCATAGTAGGAGACATAGCTGGGCATGGACCTCAACTCAAAGTCAGAGCTTGAGTCATCCACATATGGTGGGGGTGTAGGCAGTTCATCAGAAGAAACACCCTCAGCTGTTGGTGTTGGATTTGGGTTCATCCATGTTAAGGTGTTGTGGTGAGGAGGAAAGTACTTCTCCCATTCATTGATGGATGATGAAGTGGCTGATGAATCGGACGAAATCTCTATGATGTCAGGCTTACTCATTGTTGTTAATACTGATGAAGGGTTAGTAGGCAATTGAGAAGTTGAAGGGTGTGTGATGAGTTTGGTTTGTGATTCGAAGCCCCTTTTATAGGCCAAGTCCACTCAAATGTTTCTACTAGAAAAATTAATGCAAGTGAATTTTTAGTTGGTGGAGGAGTAAATATTGAAGATATTTTACTGAAGAGGGTTGACCATAAGAAGATATTTTAAAGGGATTTTTAAATCAATTTTTAGTTTTGGTCGTTAATGCTGGTGGATTCACGATTAAGTCTGGCTCTTAATACTGGTGGTTAAATCTGTTACCATATTTTATGGGGTGATGGTTATCTTTCTATACTTTAAACTTATTCTCTTTCCAAAGATAATTGAAACCCTACCAGTATATATACTTCTCATAACTCTGTTTTCATACGGGTACCAAAACAGAGTCAGTTGTCTATATTATTTGTATCATCATGGTTTCTGCAGTAGGATGTGCTAAGGGTGGTGTGCAGATTAATGATGTCTTGGCTTTTTGTGCTACTTTGTCTTCCAGAGTTTCAGTCTTGGAACAAGAATTTGTTTCGACAAAACAGATTTTGGGAGCTGAGGTGAATAAATTGAAAGAAAATATTCAGAACTTACAGGCCAGGCAGGGTATTCTTGATGAATCGGCTCAAACTCAAGATTCTATGAATAATCTTCATGTTCTTGAAAATTCTTCCAAAAAGAGGAGGAAAACAGAGTTACATCTAAAGAAAGTGATGGTTAAGAATCTTGATCCAATAGTCGATTGGGAGATTTATTGGGATAAATTTGGAAAAGCTTGGAAGGTAATCAAATACAGTGGAAAGTTTGTTGTCCACAATCATCTTGAAGATTTGATAAAATCTTATAATCGACAAGAGTTGGACACTCTGTGGAGTCTGGTTCAACAAAAGCTTAAGATTGCTGAAAATCCAGATGTAAAAGAGCAAGAACTTTGTGCAGAACTTCAAAGATTATATGAACCAGATCCTACAGATGTATATTGGAATTTTCCATATCAAGATTCCTGTGTGTCATGGAAATTTTATGATAAGTGTGATGTTCATCACTTGTACACAAAAGGTGGAGTTGATCTGTTCATGTTGGCAGAAGTAGAGTATCCATTGTGTGCTGAGGTGCTTCAAGTAATGATACTCTCAAAGCTTCACTATGAAAAAGAATCTGTGGCTGCTGAAAAGCTCATCCAAAGGATATGTGATCAATTGTTGGCCAAAATATGTGATCAGATTGAAGAAGAAACAACAGTCAAAAGGTGAAGAATAAGGTAATTTGTTTGAAAGAATTTTAAGATGCTGTTGTGTATTATATATGTACTAAATGGATTTTGAGGGTTTTAACTTGGTGAAAGTACTTTGTACTGTCACAACAAATGGTTATCAGTTCACCATGTCTAACCCACACAAGAACTGACTAATCCATGAGCAACGGCTCTGGTGAAGATATCTCAAATCCGTTTATGGCTGACAATTTGCCAAAAAATTTATGGTGTTCAACTCACCATATCTACGTGGATGAAGAGTTGGCTAGCCCACAAGATCATGGCTTGTGGTAAAGGTTGTGGAAAACCATGACTAGTCCAAAAGGGTACAACTTTTGGTAAAGACTAAACAAATCTGTTGATAGCAGCTGATTTGCTAAAAACATATGGTTATCAATGTACGATGGTCTTATACACCAAAACATTGGCTACTCCAATAGTGATGGCTAATTGGTAAAGAGACATCAAATCCATTAAATTTTCTATGATTCACCTCTCACAGAAGTTCACACATTTGGAAGTGATGAGAATAGTATGAAACTTTTATGTTTTGATGTACAGATAGTCACAGTTGCTGAAAAGACCATGGAGTGCTAAATGTTTGCTGATCCAATGCTGCACAGAACGTATAAGGAGGAAATCTCAAAGATGCAGCTTAAAGATAATTCCAAGATCCTCAGGAACGACAAAAGAACTTGAAGTTCACAAGTGAAGATCAAGTTAGGGGAGGATTGTTGGGAATTATAGTTTGTAATGTTGAAGTCTTGTTTAGAGTTAATTCTGGTAGCTTTAGTAGTTAAGTCTGGTAGAACAGACTTAAGTCTGTTGGTAGTTAAGTATGCCAGTACTAAAGATGTTAAGTATGGCAGAACAAATAGTCATGAGTTAAGTCTGTTTATGTCTAAACCAGAATAATTTGTTAGATTTATATTAGGAATAAATATGTACGAGTAGAGATATCTTAGGAGAAGATATCTTTACCCTTCTACAAGTTTGTTAGTCAATTAGGGTTTCCTTGGTGTATAAAAGGATTCCTAAGGTGTTAGGTTAATGTACGAGTTGTAAGCATTAGCCTTTGAGCAAATTAATAGAAAATTCAAAGTTAGTTATTTTTTGTTTTTCATACTTTGTGTGTTAAGATTCCGCATTAACACATCAAGCTTTTGCAAAGAGTTCTTCATTTAGTAAATTGGATTTATTCAAGTTTACTATTAGTCATTCAAGGCTAGTTGGATCCATAAACTTTTGGACCTACATGTTGGAGTGGGTAAATTTGAGTTTTGGAAGACTAAAAGTACTCATATCTGTCTTTGTTTGCCCGGATCCACAGGTCCCTTTCAAAAGGGATCCGGCTAGCTCTAGCCAAGGGATCCGGTTAACAAAACAGATGAGAGGGGAAAATGATTAGGATCTGGCTATTGCAGCCCTATGTTTCTTGATGTAATGATTGTGACAGAGTGTTTTAAATGAAGAAATCATGAGTGGTTAAGACTAATTATGAGAGGCTGCTATTAATGGACTTTAGTAAGAAGAAAGGAGGTTAAGGAAGACCAATAAGATATTAAGGGGGAAGATAATCATATCACTAGGTGTAAAATGATTGTAGGATTCAGGGAAAATTGAAATAGAAAATTTAGAAATCCTTTAAAAATTATACGAATGAAAAGATTGATTTTGGAGGTTTTTGAGAGAGAGATGGTTGAAATAAATTTATGAAAAATTTATTTACTGTGTAGGTAAGTGAACTGGGTTCAAAGAAAGATGTTGGGAGAAACGAAATGAAAAGGTGGTAAGTATTTTAGAAATGATAAATCATAAACATCTTAGAATAGTCCTAAGTCATTTCTAGGAGAATAAGACGATTACTAATACCAAGGATACCTTAAATGTGCCTAATGGGGCATAATCAACTTTTGTAATAAGGTTTGGAAGTTTGAGAGAGATGATAAGTGATATATTCATATCTTAGTTTTCCCGGATCTGCCAGATCCTTTATAAAAGGGATCCGACTCGTTATACCTAAGGGATTTGGCTTCCAAGACAATATTTCTTCACAATGAGCTCGCTAAATTTTGCTCACTTATCGAATATACTCTCTAGTGTTCCAGAAATAATTATACATAGATACAAGTCTAGCATAGCACGTACAACATGTAAGATACACATATAAATACTCAAAATAAATTAAGCTCAATAATGGCTCCTTTTTTACATAACACTAATTGGCAGAGAAAGTACTATGATTACCGCATACATGTTAAACAAAAATTTATTCCTATCTAATTTCCGTTATTTTACTCATCATTTTCAGTTGTTAGATCATCAAAAGGTGTATTGTTGGTGGATGATTCTGGAATGAAGAAGGATGATATATAGGAATCGTTTAAGGGTTTCATCACTCTATCATTGAGGGCCTTGGAAATGTGGATGAAAGTGTATGAAATGATTATAGAGACGGGTTAGGTACATCCCATAGGGTATTAGTTTGTTTTTTTCCTTTGAGATGTACAATTCACTTAACGAAGAAGTAAGCAAGATTGTACGGTTGTTGAGTTAGAAGAAAGTAGATCATATGAGCACAACACGCTAGAAGTTGCTCACGATTTCCCGTAAGACTCCAAAAAAGTTCACATAGGATAACCGCCATTGATTTAAGCTCATAACGGATCTCAAGTGTATCAATTATGTTTGGATGATGAAAGTTGGAACATTGATGAGTACGAAGGAAATGAAACAATTCTTGTGGGGAAGGTATGTAGGAGCAATATGGGCTATTTTCTTCACGATAGTTAAACAGAGATTCAGAGACCAATCCTCAGTTAGGCACATTGCCTATGACCTGAGATTCGGAGGATTCTAGCAAATTGCTGAAGAGTTAGAACAACTTTTTGGTTTTTGATCCAAAACCATAGTGAGAAGGGGCGATCCTCGTTACGTACGAGTTCAACTTGACTAAAGAATTTCAACATGAATCGTGGACATATTTATTCATTGATGGTGAGAAGACATTCAAAGCCTATGGTAAGAAAACATGTGTTGATGTATTTATAAAAAATAATAGAGGGGTCAACAACATGACCTTCATGAAAGAAACGAGTTTCAAGATCATAAAATCCACGGACATGGTTACCGGGAGTGTTTGGTTCATGTGAAATGTCTGGGATGTATGAGTTTGTTGCTTGATGATCAAAATCATATTTGTGGGACATGTTGAGACCTATACACGTGAATCAAAATAATATTTTATGTAAGTTGTTTATGTGACAACCCGTACTTTCAGATCATTTCTAGACGCGATACATGTCTCATTATTTCAACATTTTTAGTAAACTTGGTTTACTCGTTTCAAATTCGCGTAACCTTGGAGGTTTAGCGGCGAATTCATGATCATGACATCACGTACATTTCATATGGACTATGAGTAGTCTACATTTCATGGACATCATGTGCATCTCATTAGTTCATTCACGACATTTCATTTCACTTCAACGCGTAATTTTTATTTAATAATTTTTATCGCGTGAGTTTCTATTTTGATTATTCAATCCGTTACTTTCAAAAATGATCCCGAGGTATTTTTAAACTTATATTTAGTTCATAAAAACTATATTTTTAGTTTTCCTAGTGTTTCAAATTTATTTGGTATTTTAATCGTTAAAGTTTAATTATTACGTCATTTTCTTAAAAATTTTACGATAATTATTTTATCACCCGATTTTCACAAGGAAAGTATTTTTACAATTTTTATCACCTCAATACATTCTATTTTGACCTATCAAAAACTTACTTGTACTAAAAATCTACCATTTACCTTATTACTTACACTTTAGTCAAAGTTTACAAATAATATACACAATTATATATATACATTGTGAAAAGAAAAAAAAAATAATACTTGAGAAACATAATCCCCCCATATCCGGCCTATGGGGGGGATGAACCAAGATATGATAGATTTTTTTTTTTTTTCTTCTTATGTATACTTACACTCCATCTCATTTCATTCATCACCTACACAACTATAATTCAAGATCACATAAACTTTCTTCTCTCTTTTATTTCCTTCTCCAAAACCGGTTACACATTCAAGAGATCAAGGGGATCAAGATTTTTTTTGCAAGTCAAGTGTGTTTATCAACCTAGTTTATATCCTTTTTATGGTTTTGAAATAAAAACCAAGGATATTTAAGTTAATCCTTGTTACTTACACCTCTTCATTTTCACTAGTAAGCATATTCTTATCATTTTTATGTTTCCTCTTCATTTTCATATGTTCCTTTTCATTTTTGGAGCTTATATGCATGTTATGTGATTTATACCATTTATTTCATGATTTTAAAGTTATATATACAATATGGTCATCCTATAATTATTCCCAAGTTATTCTTTGGTCTTGATGGTGATTAGGAACCCATGACACCCTAAGAAGGTGTATGGTAGGATTAGATTAGCTTTGGAGTTGATTTGAAGGGATTAGAATAGGTTTTGTCCGAGAAAAACTATTTTCGATAACTATATTTAAGGTTCTGTCCTTGTTTCAGTTTTCTGGAAAATCCGACATTTAGTACGAAATTTTGGCCTTGATATTTAGAAAATATATTTTAAAACGAATCCGTGGCCTTTTGAACGGATAAAAACGGAGTTATAACGAAGCCGTGGTGAATTTTTAAAGTTTGACGACGAAACGTACATTTTTCAGAAAATTTCAGCAAGCAGTTTTTACATATTTCGGGTCAAAAACGAGCCTTAAGCTTCACAAATTATTTCGACTTCTCAAAAATATATTAGTTTACTTCGATACGAAGCTAAGGACATATTTTACGTAGAAAACGGATTTAAAACGACAAATATATGCACGTTTTTATAAAGTTGCCGTAAATATTATTTTCTGAAAAACTATATTATTTTTACGTTACAAGTATTTCGTTAGCTGTAAAGGCTATGTTTGCGGCTGTTTTTAACAAGGTTGTAGAACTTTTTATAACGAAATGTCTTCTAGTAAAATCAAGTTCACCGGCCATATTTTTCAAAACAAAAAGCCGTTTGCCAAGCGGAGTCATAGTAAATTATTTACGGATGTTCAAACTTGGCCGAAACTCATTTTCTGCACACAATTAGCAAAAACCACCATCTTTAGCCCTTGATATCTTTATGATCGAGACCTTTTGAACGAAAATTCCTGAACTGAAACTTTTAGATATCGATACAAACTTTCCAAAACCGTCGAGTTCGTTCTCTAACGATCGACGTACACTATTTTACGGCTAGTTTTCCAAAGCCATTTTTGTTAATTTCAAGAAAATTCCGACGACATTGTTTTGCGACGAAAAGTAGCAATTTCACCAAAAATCGTTATAAAACCATTGTAGGATGACATTTTGACGTAAAAACTTGTAAAGTCATTTTTGAAGGGTCAAGACGTCAAAAGAGTATTTTTCGACGACGAGTAATATTTTCAAAACCCGTAAATGGTATAAATAACATACGAAGTGCATGCATAACATTACATTGCAACTCATTACATATCATATCATTCGTAATAGGTCATTTACGAGATTCACGCCATACCTCAGTGTATCCACTTTTGCCATCGCATTATTGTCCATGTGAGTTTTCATAGCCCCTGCTTTTACTGGTTTACATAACTGTTTTGGGGGAGATACATGCTCAAATTGTTTTCATTTACTTTCACAAGTACATTAACTTTTATGGATTACCGTGAGTTTTCATAGCCCCACTTTTACTTGTTTTCATAACTGTTTTGGGGGAGATACATGCTCATCATCTTTTATGACATTCATATCTATTTGCAAACTACATGCTTAACTGAACTTAATGTTTAGTCATATCCTGTATCATTATCATTGGACTGAATGTCTTGGGATTATCATTGGACTGAATGTCTTGGGATTATCATTGGACTGAATGTCTTGGGATTAACATTGTGCTGAATGTCTTGGGATTATCATTGTGCTGAATGTCTTGGGATTATCATTGACTATACATATCTTGGCAATGGGTTGTGAACACACAGGTTGCAAGTTTTGTATGGGCGGGACTTGGAACTGAGTGGATTCACAATGCCTTTGCTGCATAAACGATTTCTAAAGGCTTTACATTTCAAAACAAATTCTATGAACTCACTCAACCTTTGTGTTGACACTTTTAGCATGTTTTATCTCAGGTATCTAAGGCATTCACTTCATGGCATGCATTTGGACACATCATGGAGTCGTGGTGACGACGCGTCTCACTTGGGTTTTACGTACTTTAAAACATCGTTTGAATTGTAATAAACTTATTTCCGCACAAGTTGATTTACATTTGGGACCTACTTTGTAAACTCTGATTATTTTATTAAATCAAGCGATGTATTTTCCAAACGACACTTTAGGTCGTTCAATATAACTGTGATTATGATGCTATGACAGTCAATCCCCAGGAATTCCATTCCGCTGCAAAACAGGTAATTTGGGGGTGTGACAGTTTACATAACAAACATGTTTCTAATAAACTCTTTTGTATTTAGAAATCTTCTTTGGAAAATAATCGCTTTGTTTTAAGGTGTGTTATGAGGTTTCTAAGAGGATTAATAAAGGTTGATTGACATTTTATATTTGTATTAATATTGCTGACCTATTATTTCAACGGATCTTTTGGAGAAGACGAGGAATAACTTTTGGTAAGAATGTTTTACCCTTGCTCATTAGAGGAGGATCTTTGATTAAGATTGAGAGGGGTTTTATGAGGGTATAGTTATTTAAAAAGGTGAATGGAACTCTGTGATTTGAGAAACCTAGAATGAAGGGGTAAGGTGAGATGTTGTTTAAGCTGATGTTTGTCATGCCGGTTCTTCAGGATCCCTTCTAAAATGGATCCGGCCCGTTATAATGAAGGGATCCGGGTAGACAGGAGGTACATAAATATTTTGATCATTTGGTTTTACTATGTAATGGTTGTTACTAATCCTTTGAGATAACTTAAGAATATATGGTTGATGATCCTAAGTAACTAGAACTAGAGTTTAAGAGATTTTGACAAGAAAATGCTTAATTTTCATTTTCTTTAATGGATAAGGCAATAAATGGACATGAATGAATATATAAGAAGTAGATATACATGAAAATGGTTAAATCATTGCAAGGGTGTTTGAGATGGGTGTAGATGAGAATCACAAGTGTGATTGAGATGATGATTAAGGCGTTGGAAAACTTTTCTGATCCCAAGGTAACTAAAGTAGAAAATTTGTTAATACTAAAGAGTGTGCGGAATCTGCTCTTGAATACTTAGAAGAATGCAAACAAAACAATGCAAAGTATGAACATCAATAACACCAAAAGCTCCAATATTATTAATCTTAATATACGAGTACTCTGTGTAGTACTAGGGTTTACAACCTTGAAGCTATGAAGAACTCTATAAAAAATGTATCAAACATCATAACCTAGGATCTCGTTCTATACACTAAGGAGTCCTTTACAAGATAACTACAAATCTTCTAACAATATAGAATATACATATCTTTCTAATTATATAGAATATACACTTAATAACTTTATACATATCACTTCACACATCTTTCTCACTTTGGCAGTAGTAATCTTCATGCGGCAGTCTTAAGTTCCTTCAGCAGTCTTAAGTTAGTACTGGCAGTACTAACTTTACTCTAGCAGTACTAACTCAAGTTAGTACTAGCAGTGTAATTTTGAACTTGGCTTGGCAGTACAAACATATGAAGACTTTAATTCCGAACAATCCTCTCCTAAACTTATGATTTACCTCCAAATTACTAAGTTTCTTGAATTAAACCCTCTAAGAGGATTCTTCCAAAAACTTCATCGTCTTGGTCTTTCAAACTGCATGAATATCTTCTTCAGTAGTTTTCTTGGCATTTCATTTTGTTCATCCACTTGGAGTTTTGTAGACAACATCAATATGAGAGTTCCTTTTGACAAAGGATATTCTTCCTCTACCAGCATGTAGATATCCATTCATGCATTTGTAGAAACCTAATGTACACCACATGAATCATACAATTTCCATGTCAGATTATGAATACCAGATTGAAACTTCCATAACTCATCATCTTCATCCGGTTCAAACATCCTCTTCAAATCTACCCATAGCACATTTTGTTTATCATCTGCTGGTGCTGCTGAGTTGAATCTTTCTTTGACTAGACTCCACAACTTTTCTAAATCTTCTTTGTCAAATGCTTTCATCAAATCATCAAATAACTGATATACTTCAGTATGATTTCCAACTCTGATTATCTTCCAGTACTGTCTTGTGCCTTCTGTGTAGATCTCCCAGTCAATGATTGGATACTTGACTTGTAAGGCTTCAAAATTCATCCCTTGATCTGGAACAATAACCATCATCTATTGTAGCTCCTCCTGTAATAATTTATCATATTCTTGACCTGCTTGTTCCTCAACTTCTTTGACAGTCTTTTGCCTTTTTAAACTTCTAGCTGCAACTGGTCCTTCTTCTCCAGTGTCTATTGGAAAAAATGTGTTTACCCATTTATAAACCTTATCAACCAGTTCCTTGATCTCCTCTAAGGTTTTGCCTTTGAAGTACTCCATCTTGTATTCAGCCATATTTTTCATGTAAGTGCACAAGATCTTTCTTTGTTGAGATCTAGTAGGTGGTTTGTTCCTTAATACTTTAGCCCTCTGTTCTGCAAAGAACCTCCTCCTTGCAGCAATGAGTTCCACCAACAACCTTGACTTCTCTTCAATAGATAAATATGCTCTCTCCTCTGCTTAAAGTCTTTGTGCTAATTCAACACTAGCATCCATTTGTGCTTGAATATTATCCCAATTTGCATGATGTTCTTCACCACCAACTTCTTATGCAAGCTTTTGTCTTTCCAAAAATGCTGCATGTTCTTTCTCTTGTGACTTCTGAGACAATTCTTCATCAAGACTTATTTGTGCTTGAACTCTCTTCTTGATCTTTCTGGGTTGCTCAGACTATGGCATAACACTTTTTCCCTTATCTTTTGGTGCACTCCTTTTGATGTATCTCATTCCCTTATCTCTTGGACTGATAGTACTAACATCAGCAGTTCTTGGACTAGTAGTACTAATAGTAGCACTGGCAGTACTAACTCCTTGAGCAACAACAGCAGTACTAACATCTTCTGCAGCAACAAAACCTATTTCAACATCCATATCAACACATGTTTCAACATCCATGTCATCCCAATGCCTCCCCTTAAACTCTGCATCAGGCTGTACCAACGAAATATTTGGGTCTTGGTCAATGTTTGCTATCTTCCTCCCCTGTTTGGAAGGATCCTCTAAGTCAGCTTCATCATCAGATAGGACAAGTCTTGCTCTTCTTCTAGCCTGGTTGGACTTTGCTTTGTGCTCCAACTTTTTTTACCCTCATGATCAGTTTACTATAAGGAGTACCATAGAGCTTCTTGGTCTACTTCAATTCAGTCTCCAAGCTAGTGACCCTGTCTGACAAATTTGTACAATATACCATCACTTCAGTTAGTGTCATACTGCCCTCATCACTTCCAAGTTTGTTACCTCTTGGGAAAGGTGAATCACTGGGCATGCTAGATACCCTTTCACCTAGTATGAACATGAGTATCCCCCATGGTAACTTGTTGCCTGGGACCACCTACTAAGCCAACTCTTAGATAACTAGGGTCAGCTGGTGTTGTCATGGGTTGGGTCTTACTTATGTTACCACTGGCCTATCCTGCTTCTAAGCTAGAGAAGTAGTGGGAGCCCTCATCATTCTATCATCCTCATCAAAATAGACAGCCTTATCTCCTACAAGGGAAGGAGTAGGATATCTGGGCTAAGGAACCACATATTCCTGTCTGGTTCTTCTCCTATAGGTTTGTATAGGTTGTGGTTGTGAGGTTGATGGAGCACTGATGGGTGTGTGATGGGACTCAACTATGTTTGTTGATCCTTCACCCTGATTAGGTTGATCATGAACAAGCATAGTTTGAAATAATGCTGTTTCAACCCAGAGTAACCCTTAACAACCCTCTTCATATTGCTAAAAAGTTTTTGAGAAAGGGTAGAAGCAGGGTAAATGTTTGTGTGAGGTAGAAACAGATTCTTGTGTTTGTTCAAAAATAGTTGAATAAATTTTGGATACATTAAAAATTTGTGCTTACTATCCAAGTTTTTAACCATACCATCTAGAATCAATTTAGAAAAATTAAAAGTCCTATTTGTGGCCAAGCAAATAATAGCAGTGGCTATATTGCTACTGAATTGTTCCCAAGAAGTTTTATTAGGACTTAAACAATGGAGGATGGTATGGATGAAAAATCACCATTATAGGGAAAAGTACCCTTTTTTAAAGGTCAATTTAGTAGAATCTGGCACATACCCTATCAATGAAAGTTGATCAAAAATTTCAGTATCTGGAAAAGAACTAATACCATCATCATCTGCTAGTTTGAGATGTCTCCTAACAGATGATTCAGTAATAGTTATGACTTTGTCATCTACTGTTGCAGTTAACTGTTGTTTCCCATTATCAAGTGTTCTGACCAAGGTTGTCAAGATCGGGATCTTACCCAGGATCGTTTTCGTCTTTGCAAGATCGTGATCGTAAGATCGGATCTGGATCTTAAGATCCTACTCTAATGTTATTTCTTAATAGTTTATATAATTTTATACAAATCTACAAATTTTAATACATTATAACCACAAAATACTATGAATGTTTCATATAAATGTTGTCCTAAATTATGATTATAAAATGTTTAAAAAGATTAACATATTGTTTTTTGAATTCTACAAACAAACAACCCATACATTTGTATTTTTTTAGTTTGTAATCCAAAAAAAGTAAGATCGGATCGGATTAGATTGTATGGTCAAGATCGGGATCCTATAAGATCTTAAGCTTGCAAAGATCTTATGTAGGATCTGGATCGTTTTTGCTTTGCAGTATCGTAAAATCGTAGGATCCAAAGATCAGGATCGGGATCCTGACAACTATGGTTCTGACAGTTGCAGTCCCCCAGAACTGTTTGATATGAGAAACATAGATAGTGGAATTCATTAAGAGAGAATACCTTATGAGAGTGTTATTAATAAAATCCACTACGATGAAAGTCTTCACTTCCCGCTAGTTTTTCTAAAAACGCAACCATGTTATGCCTATCAAAAAATTCCAAAGGAGCCATTAGTGATTGAGAAAATTTTGATTATAGGTAGGTTATGATCATTTATGATAGTAAGAGCATTTGGAAAAGCCAATTGAGATTATATAAAGACCACTTAAGGTTTTGATTGGATCGACTGAATAAATCGTTTCTTTTTCTTGAAGAAAGCTTATAAATTAAAGAAAGATTGTGAATTTGCCAATTTAAGAAACATATAAGCGAAGTAATGGTACCAAAACATCTCAACGGCTATATTTAAATAACGGTTATTCCCCAAACAGTACTAACGGTTACCCAACAGTACAAACTTTAGCCTAACAGTACTAATATTAAGCTAGCAGCACTAACTTTTACCCAACAGTGTTAACCCAAATTTCTTTCATAAACAACACAACACCCAAAATTTTGAAGGGATTAAATGTAAAGGAAGACACTTAATCATTTCGGTTGCATTTAACCTCTGGTTGTATAAGAACCAATGATTTCAGTATAAATACTAGCGAGATCATATAGACTTGACAGGATTTCCAGCTCGTGGCAGGTGTTGCCTCTAAGACAAATGTATTAGATTTATGTTTGCTCGTTGTTCTCTAAACCAGATGTCCATAGACTGATCACACTATACAATGATAGGATAGTAAAGAGTGAGTTTGCTCAGTTACTATCTGACTAAATAAAAGCCATCAATTCATGTTCAGTACAAACAGACATAGGACTGATCTCAAGAGAAAGATTTTAAAGGACTTCCCTAAATCTTCTCTATCATTAATCAGTTCCTTCATTACCAAGCAACAACTTTGCACCAAATCACAACCTTTGTTGTCCATCATGAATCTCACATAACACCAATTCCAACCATACTGCTTTGCTTATCCTGCAAGTGTTAGTCTAAAACCAAGAAAACACAATACCGAACATTTTATTCTTTAACAGTATTAATTTACACTAGCAGTATAACCTAACAGTCTTAAATATAACCAGCAGTACTAGGTACACTTAGCAGTACAAACTTATACAACTAATAGTACTAATCCAGTACAAAATATTACAAAGACACAAAGAGATTTTAAGGATTTACCATGCCAATACTTGCAACCAAGTACTGAAACCTACCAACATCAAAGGCTTTTGTAAGTAAATCTGCAAAATTTTCATCTGTGTGTATTTTAACAACTTGAATTGACCTTTTCTCATTGCAGTCTCTTATAAAATGATGTCTAATCTCTATGCATTTTGTTTTAGAGTGTAAAACATGATTCTTGATAATACATATAGTATTGTTATTTTCAATATTAATCATGGTGTGCATAAAATTATACCCATAATCCAACATTTGATTCTGAATCCAGAGTACTTGTTCACAGCAACTAGCAGCAGCCACATATTCAACTTTAGTAGAGGAATTGGTAACCACAGTTTGCTTCTTGCACTGCCATGATATCAACCTACACTGTAACACCCCAACCCGATAAGGGTAGAAGTATCACAGTATGGTGTCATATTAGAACATACATAATGAACATAAATCAAACAGCGGAAGCCTTAAAATAAATCTCAAGAGAATTCAAGTCAACAAGACTTATCAATACATAAATACAAAAGGAAAAACTCCAAAATGAAAATATAATAACAAAATCAAATGAAGTCTAAGATGACTAGGCATGGTCTCTATATCAGCTCATCTCTCAAACCCAAACAATCCCCAGCTCCTAGCTTATGTACCTGCCGCAGGAAAAGAAATGCGGTTGAGCTTAAAAAGCCCAGTGAACATATATAACGATACAATAATAATAAAAATGAACTGAGAACAAGGTAAGGAAGGTCAGTCAATAAATATGGTATATCAAAGGAACAGAGTAGGGTAAATGAAACATAGGAAAAGGGGTCAGTTATCCACCACGAGCCAACAAAACAAATCAAATCAAATCATATATCGATGGTAGCCTGTAGTAACCAATAGTAACCATAACAGATATAAAAGACATGGAGTGATCAGCTCCCAGATTGTGAAGACACGTATTGCACATGACATCATTCACCAGACAAATCATAATATATCAGATAACAGAACAAATCTAGGATGCATCCATACGCCCCTGCATACAAATAGTGGCCATACAAAATATATCGAGCTCATAATCAGATAACAGAAAGGGACGGTGTGTAACATCACTCGTATAAACTAGAGTCATGCCATTGGTGCATCAATGACACGGACATGGAACTCCCATGCCTAGTCATAGCTCGGGTCTCAAACCGACAGGTCAAAGCAAGGTTTTATTATAGGTTCAAAAGTCAAAGGTTCATATCAAAGTTTATAGCAAAGGTTCATAATCAAAGGTGCATATCAAAGGTTCATAATCAGAAGGTTCATATCAGTGGTTCACATTAAACAGTTCACATAGGAGCTTCAATCAAAGGGAGCATAGCAAAGTTATAGGGAAACCTTAATAAAAAGGCTCAGAGCAAAGGATAATAGTTCAAAACCAATATCGAAAGATGTAAACGAATCATGAGAAACCCCTACTGAAAAGGGATAGAATATATGTACCTTATTCGAAGCAATCAACAATGAAAGTAAAATCGAGAAATAAGATCAATCCCGTCGCTCGAAACCTATATGAATTAGATAACGCTCCATAAGAATCAGATTACTCGTTTTGAGACGGCTTTCCCATTTTTAGCAGGTTTCCACTTTTAGAAATCTTTCCATTTTAAGTAACTTTCTATTTTACACAGGTTTCCATAATTAGTAACTTTTCATAAATGACAGGTTTCCATAATTAGCAGGTTTAGTAATTAATGATATAATTAAAGTCAAGTTAGGTTAGAATGATGAAAATGAGTATTATCATAGTTTAAGGATCATTTATGACAAGTTACAATAATGTAGAGTCTAAAGGGTCATTTTTACAAAGTAGAGGGTCTAAAGTGTAAATATAGCAAATTTACTCATTTTACTCATTTAGTCCACGTCTTTACCATGTTAACAAATAAACCTTCAAGTTTTATAGATTATAAAACTAACCCTTAACTTTTATTTAATCGAAAATCTCATGAAACTCTAGATTTAGATTACGATTATCATTTACGTTTTACACAATTTAAACTTGATGACCACAAGATTTTACGACACCCTTTGTGATTCCATTTTAGGTCGTGACACCCTCAACCCACAAGTAAACCCATTCGACACCTTATGAAACCAACGAATCCATTTCCCATTTAATAGCTCAAAATGCAAACGTATTTTATTAACCCATTTTAGCATGATACAACCAAGCTGAACCATTAATATGTCGTATGATGTGAGGTCAAAATAGATACAAGACAACATGCACATGGGTCAAATACATGGCCTATCCCATTTGTTAATTTGCGTTTTTCATTTATGACTTGAATGTGATGAATATTTGAACCTATACATGCATGTTCAGTAGGTCCCAAATCAGATTCATGTGTCAAGATATATGGCCTTTTCTTATTTGATATATACATACATGCTTTTAGGTGATTATATTTATCTCTTCATGTGGTGCTTCTCATGCATGCATCTGGATTAGACCCCACGACAGAATCAAGGAAAAAGAAAAACAATGGAGGAAAGAGATGATACCATACCCTCGTAGTGTACGGAAGTAAAACGAGAAGCCAAGGGTTTTGAACCCCACGACATCCGCAACAATCACGACAAAGAGACCCACGAAAAGCCGACCCACAACAGCCTCCTTTGGCTTAAAACCTCACGACAGAAATTTAAAACCCACGACCCAACTTCTTTTTGAACCGAACACGATCACGACACCCTTGAACCAATAACACACGAGCACGAACCTTCTTGAAACACCCTTCTGGCTATGAGTTTCGAATGGAATGGGGAAAAATGATCCCTTGCCGTCACTTTTGAGTTGGGAGGATTAGGGTTTTGTGGTTTTATTTTGAATAAGTAAAAGGTCATTATAATATGGGATAAATGAGAATTAATAGGAGAATAAGTGAGGTGATTTGGTTTAGGCGTTTAATTTGGACGTGGATGGGGAATTTTGATGACCAAAATCAATTTCCAAAATTACCTTGTGATGATTTATATTTAGTTTAAATAATTTGTAATTTGTATCTTTTATTTAGTCTAGGTAACTTAGTAATGTGTCATTTTTATTAGGTAGACATAAGTGAAGTATTTTAATCTTAGTCTTGCATAAATAATTTTTGATTCAATGTTAAACGTATTTAACGAGGTTGACGTGTTTTACGGGTTGTCGTAATTATTTAACTTGAGGGGCAAAATGGTCATTTAACACGTTCACGATTTTTAGGGTTTTACAACTCTTCCCCTCTAAAAGAAAATTTTTCGTCCTCGAAAATTGATGTGAACACGAATGAAAACGACGGAGACATACCAGATTACAATGAAATGAGGGTAACAAATATCAAACTGTAGAAACTTTACAAAGATGAACGCGTGCTGTGACAACTCGTAATTTCAGGACATTTCATATAGACTAGATTTAGTCTACACATCATTAGTAACATCATTTCATATCAATTTATGCATGGGTTTTGCATTTTACATTAAATGTTTATTTTCTTATTAAATAAACGCTATCGCGTAAACATTATTTGAACATTTGATCCGACACTTCCAAAAATAATTCCGATACATTTTTGCACTCAATTTTTGTAAGAAATATATTTTTATAATTTTTTATGGCTTCAATATATTTTATTTTGACCCGTTAAAATTATATTTTTAGTTAACACTACCCTACAAGCTCAAATATTTACACAAGTTACCACTTATTCCTAATTAACTACACATTTACTCTACATTAATACACTTAATTGTTATCAAATGCATCTAGTCGTTTTTTTATGCATGTGTCGACCTCAAGGTGACTCACTCATTTAATTACAAAATATCTTATACATATATTCATAGAGGAGAGTTATTTTACATACCAAACTTATCTCACATACCAAGGGACTCATCTCCACCATCCATCTAAAAAGAAATCAATGGCTTAGATTAAAAGCATTTTATTATTTCACCTATTTTTTATAATTTAAATATCTCTTAAACCGTTAATCGTTAAGTGGAAATATTTACACCATCGCGACGAGCATTTAATTATCTTTCTATAGACGGGCACTTTGATATACTTTCGAAAAAAGAAAAAATTTCGTTTTTTTCACCTTTTTTCGTTGTTTTTTTTCGTTATTTTACATTACTGAAATTTGCATGAAAAATATCATATATGATAAAACACTAAATTGAATATATGATATGTAATATCATATGTGATATTACACTAATATCACATGTGATATTAGTGTTAAATCATATATGATATGTAATATCATATGTGATATTACACTAATATCACATGTGATATTACATATCATATATGATATTACACTAATATCACATGTGATATTCAAATTAGTGTTTTATCATATATGATTTTTTAATGCAAATTTCAGTAACGTAAAAAAAGGAAAAAACTTAAAAAAAACGTGAAAAATACGAAAAAAAAAAAATTTTGTCGAAAATATATCAAAGTGCCTATCCATAGAAAGATAATTAAATGCCCGTCGTAATGATATATTTTTTTTCGCTTAACAATTAACGGTTTGAAAGATATTAATATTTGAAAAAAAATGATATAAGTGGGTTTTTTAAATTGTTGGGATTAATCTCATCCATTAGATCAAATGAAAATGGAGGGTGGAGATTGATCCCTTAGTATGTAAATAATCTTTTGTCCTCAAATAATCTTAAATCATATTCATATTATACTTCAACTTCACATACAAACTAATATCTTCTAAGTGTAAAAGATCAAAAACTCTCTTCTTTCTCTCCTTCATCCATAACCGGCCATTGAAGCTCCAAGAAGAAGAACACAAAAATTTTGCTAGTTAAGTTCAAAACAATCTAGACACACTCTTGATTAAGGTTGTGAAATAAAAACCTTGGGTGTTTATGATTAATCCTTTGTTCATAAAACCTCATCAAGTAACTAGTAAGCATTTCATATTCATCATCATCTTTCATATTCATGTTGTGTTCATTTTATCATGTTTGAGTAAAGCATGCTATTTATATGGATGTTTATACCACTTAAATTGTTTTTATACTACTTTGGGGGAGATACATGCTCAACTACTTGCTTTATTTTAACTTCTACATGTTACTGTGAGTTCCATAGCCCCATTTTCAATTGTTTTATACTATTTTTGGGGGAGATACATGCTCAATTACCTATTTTTTTACTTTCAAAAGTACTCAAAACTTTTACATATTAATGTGAGTTCATACCCCGCTTTTACTCGTTTAAATTCTTACAAACTCTTTGGGGGAGATACATGCTTAAATACTTGTTTTTACTCTTGCGAATACTCAAACCATTTATATAATTGTGTTACACTATACTTCTTATACTCTTTGGACATTATGTGTGGTTTACTGCGATATGTGCCTTAATGTGCTAAACTTGTTTTCAATTATGCCTCAACATACATACTTTAGCAACTGGTTAACTCCTGCGGGAGCCGGCGGAGAGGTATTGATGGTACTATCGGGCTGACGCCCCCACCCTTGTGTCCCTGATGACTTGACCTGGGGTGAATATAATCCGTTATTCAATGAGACACAACAAACAATGTAGACTTGTCAAGAGGTTCAGTTGGCTGTGATTCTTTGCATTAAGTACTAGTATATATCGTATGCACATATGTCCTACTTACAAACAAGATTGACAATTCCATATTTTGGCAATGGGTTGTAAACACACAAGTTGCAAGTTTTGTATGGGCGGAACTTGGAACTGAGTGGATTTACAATGCCTTTGCTGCATAAACGATTTTGAAAGGCTTTACATTTCAACACAAACTCTATGAACTCACTCAACCTTTTTGTTGACACTCTTTAGCATGTTTTATCTCAGGTATCTAAGGCATTCACTTCATGGCATGCATTTGGACATATCATAGAGTCGTGGTGACGACGCGTCACACAGGGGATTTATGCACTTTAAAAACATCGTTTGGCTTGTATCAAATTTATTTCCGTACATATTGATTTTCATTTGGGACCTACACTTTGTAAACTCTGATTATTTTACTAAATCAAACGATGTGTTTTCCAAACGACACTTTAGGTCGTTCAATATAACTGTGATTGTGATGCTATGACAGTCAACCCCCAGGAATTCCATTCCGCTGCAAAACAGGTAATTTGGGGGTGTGACAGATTGGCATCAGAGCTTCGGTTATAGAGAACTAGGTTGCATCATTGACCCTAGACTATAACTACATCATCATAGCATCTCATCATATCATTATAAGTGCATACTCATTATACATGCGGGTTTATGACTTAACACCAAACATCATATGAGTCGATTAGTCCAAGCATTGCATAGTTACTCCTAAATTATACATAGCCTGATCACCTATGTCTAATTCAGGAAGAATCATGCATTGAAGGGAGTAGTAGTCTTATATGTGTAAGCAATTCCGTAATCGAGCCAAATTTTCAAAAGATTTTCTTCAAACCACTTGTTTCCAGTTTGATCCGAGTGACAGTTCTTGTTTGATGAGTTGCAAAGATCAAGCTAGAAACAAGTTGTTACCTAAACCGATTTAGCCTAATCGTATGACAGTTCTTGTTTGATGAGTTGTGGGATTAAGTAAAAATCGGTTACCTAAAAGTCTTTTGAGGGTTTTGCTCGAGAATGGGAAAGTTTGCCACATCAAACCCTAAACCGGAGAGACCAACACGAACTGAATTCAAAGACTGAATTCCTTTTTGGGTGGGCGAATGTGACAACTCGTAATTTCAGGACATTTCATATAGACTAGATTTAGTCTACACATCATTAGTAACATCATTTCATATCAATTTATGCATGGGTTTTGCATTTTACATTAAACGTTTATTTTCTTATTAAATAAACGCTATCGCGTAAACATTATTCGAACATTTGATCCGACACTTCCAAAAATAATTCCGATACATTTTGCACTCAATTTTTGTAAGAAATATATTTTTATAATTTTTTATGGCTTCAATATATTTTATTTTGACCCGTTAAAATTATATTTTTAGTTAACACTACCCTACAAGCTCAAATATTTACACAAGTTACCACTTATTCCTAATTAACTACACATTTACTCTACATTAATACACTTAATTGTTATCAAATGCATCTAGCCTTTTTTTTATGCATGTGTCGACCTCAAGGTGACTCACTCATTTAATTACAAAATATCTTATACATATATTCATATTATACTTCAACTTCACATACAAACTAATATCTTCTAACTGTAAAAGATCAAAAACTCTCTTCTTTCTCTCCTTCATCCATAACCGGCCATTGAAGCTCCAAGAAGAAGAACACAAAAATTTTGCTAGTCAAGTTCAAAACAATCTAGACACACTCTTGATTAAGGTTGTGAAATAAAAACCTTGGGTGTTTAGGATTAATCCTTTGTTCATAAAACCTCATCAAGTAACTAGTAAGCATTTCATATTCATCATCATCTTTCATATTCATGTTGTGTTCATTTTATCATGTTTGAGTAAAGCATGCTATTTATATGGATGTTTATACCACTTAAATTGTTTTTATACTACTTTGGGGGAGATACATGCTCAACTACTTGCTTTATTTTAACTTCTACATGTTACTGTGAGTTCCATAGCCCCATTTTCAATTGTTTTATACTATTTTTGGGGGAGATACATGCTCAATTACCTATTTTTTTACTTTCAAAAGTACTCAAAACTTTTACATATTAATGTGAGTTCATACCCCGCTTTTACTCGTTTAAATTCTTACAAACTCTTTGGGGGAGATACATGCTTAAATACTTGTTTTTACTCTTGCGAATACTCAAACCATTTATATAATTGTGTTACACTATACTTCTTATACTCTTTGGACATTATGTGTGGTTTACTGCGATATGTGCCTTAATGTGCTAAACTTGTTTTCAATTATGCCTCAACATACATACTTTAGCAACTGGTTAACTCCTGCGGGAGCCGGCGGAGAGGTATTAATGGTACTATCGGGCTGACGCCCCCACCCTTGTGTCCCTGATGACTTGACCTGGGGTGAATATAATCCGTTATTCAATGAGACACAACAAACAATGTAGACTTGTCAAGAGGTTCAGTTGGCTGTGATTCTTTGCATTAAGTACTAGTATATATCGTATGCACATATGTCCTACTTACAAACAAGATTGACAATTCCATATTTTGGCAATGGGTTGTAAACACACAGGTTGCAAGTTTTGTATGGGCGGAACTTGGAACTGAGTGGATTTACAATGCCTTTGCTACATAAACGATTTTGAAAGGCTTTACATTTCAACACAAACTCTATGAACTCACTCAACCTTTGTGTTGACACTCTTTAGCATGTTTTATCTCAGGTATCTAAGGCATTCACTTCATGGCATGCATTTGGACATATCATAGAGTCGTGGTGACGATGCGTCACACATGGGATTTATGCACTTTAAAAACATCGTTTGGCTTGTATCAAATTTATTTCCGTACATATTGATTTTCATTTGGGACCTGCACTTTGTAAACTCTGATTATTTTATTAAATCAAACGATGTGTTTTCCAAACGACACTTTAGGTCGTTCAATATAACTGTGATTGTGATGCTATGACAGTCAACCCCCAGGAATTCCATTCCGCTGCAAAACAGGTAATTTGGGGGTGTGGCACGTGCCGAGAATTCAAACGTATCAATTCGAATAACGATGAAGGTAGATTAAACGTATAGGCAGAATGATCCTAAGGTTTTGCTAATCTCAGTCAATCTCAATCAGGTGCTAGAAATTCTAAGCTTCTAAGGCACTCCTCAAGACATCCTATGATCACAATGAGGGCACGTCATATGATTTAAGTATTATCACGTTGCCCAAGTGTAATAACACCCGCATCATATGAGTATACCTTCATGATGACCATACTTTATCTCAAGTTGTGAAAATCATCCTATCAACCACCTAACGGTCCATTCTACATCTTAAGGTTGGTCCGGTAGAATCATCACTAACGAATTCGAATTCAGAGATGCAGAACATATAAGGAACGTAACGGAACATAGCTAGTACCATCGAACTAAAACACGTTGGAATAACATCAGATCCTCCACAGTTCATCAAATCTTCCAGAACAAAAAAATCATCCAACATACACAGAATTTATACAGAACGGAAAACCATTCAAAGAGAACAAAATTTATTCAAGGGATTTAGAACACAACGCGAGGTAGTAGTAACACCGAAGAATCAAGCCCTGGGACTCCGTCATCCAAACGCGCCCAATCATATGAAGCAGATGAATCTCCTCAGCATCTCAACGGTTGGACTGTTGACCACAATATGCCCGAATCTTGGTAGTAGTTTCATCGCATGACTAGAGTACGCCGGTCATACTTCTTCTGCTCATACGTCTTCCAAGTGTCCACAAGATGAATCTCGTCTCCGTCTTTGCGACTCTGGTTGATTCGTCCAGCTTCCTCCAGCAGCATCTTGATGTCCTCATCAGCATTGCAGTCGGGTGCGGCTTCTGCTTCACGAGCCTCTCCAGCTCAGAAACTGCTGCAGCAATCTAAACGATCGATAAAGGAATGCGCGAAGATAGAATAACAAAATGCGAAAAGACAAAGGTTGAATCAGTGAAGACAAAAGAACATCGAAGTCAAACCTAGACGAATATCCAAAGAATCAGAAAAGATCGAAATAAACGGAAGCCTAATGTCTACCCAAGTCCTCACAAGTCAAACCTAAGCTCTACGGGTCAAATCCTAGGGTCCATATGTCACAGGTCCTGACTACAAGTCATAAACCTGGGCTCTGATACCATAATTGTAACACCCCAACCCGATAAGGGTAGAAGTATCACAGTATGGTGTCATATTAGAACATACATAATGAACATAAATCAAACAGCGAAAGCCTTAAAATAAATCTCAAGAGAATTCAAGTCAACAAGACTTATCAATACATAAATACAAAAGGAAAAACTCCGAAATGAAATATAATAACAAAATCAAATGAAGTCTAAGATGACTAGGCATGGTCTCTATATCAGCTCATCTCTCAAACCCAAACAATCCCCAGCTCCTAGCTTATGTACCTGCCGCAGGAAAAGAAATGCGGCTGAGCTTAAAAAGCCCAGTGAACAGATATAACGATACAATAATAATGAAAATGAACTGAGAACAAGGTAAGGAAGGTCAGTCAATAAATATGGTATATCAAAGGAACAGAGTAAGGTAAATGAAACATAGGAAAAGGGGTCAGTTATCCACCACGAGCCAACAAAACAAATCAAATCAAATCATATATCCATAGTAGCCTGTAGTAACCAATAGTAACCATAGCAGATATAAAAGACATGGAGTGATCAGCTCCCAGATTATGAAGACGCGTATTGCATACGACATCATTCACCAGACAAATCATAATATATCAGATAACAGAACAAATCTAGGATGCATCCATACGCCCCTGCATACAAATAGTGGCCATACAAAATATATCAAGCTCATAATCAGATAACAGAAAGGGACGGTGTGTAACATCACTCGTACACACTAGAGTCATGCCATTGGTGCATCAATGACACGGACATGGAACCCCCATGCCTAGTGATAGCTCGGGTCTCAAACCGACAGGTCAAAGCAAGGTTTTATTATAGGTTCAAAAGTCAAAGGTTCATATCAAAGTTTATAGAAAAGGTTCATAATCAAAGGTGCATATCAAAGGTTCATAATCAGAAGGTTCAAATCAGTGGTTCACATTAAACAGTTCACACAGGAGCTTCAATCAAAGGGAGCATAGCAAAGTTATAGGGAAACCTTAATAAAAAGGCTCAGAGCAAAGGATAACAGTTCAAAACCAATATCGAAAGATGTAAACGAATCATGAGAAACCCCTACTGAAAAGGGATAGAATATCTGTACCTTATTCGAAGCAATCAACAATGAAAGTAAAATCGAGAAATAAGATCAATCCCGTCGCCCGAAACCTATATGAATTAGATAACGCTCCATAAGAATCAGATTACTCGTTTTGAGACGGCTTTCCCATTTTTAGCAGGTTTCCACTTTTAGAAATCTTTCCATTTTAAGTAACTTTCTATTTTACACAGGTTTCCATAATTAGTAACTTTTCATAAATGACAGGTTTCCATAATTAGCAGGTTTAGTAATTAATGATATAATTAAAGTCAAGTTAGGTTAGAATGATGAAAATGAGTATTATCATAGTTTAAGGATCATTTATGACAAGTTACAATAATGTAGAGTCTAAAGGGTCATTTTTACAAAGTAGAGGGTCTAAAGTGTAAATATAGCAAATTTACTCATTTTACTCATTTAGTCCACGTCTTTACCATGTTAACAAATAAACCTTCAAGTTTTATAGATTATAAAACTAACCCTTAACTTTTATTTAATCGAAAATCTCATGAAACTCTAGATTTAGATTACGATTATCATTTACGTTTTACACAATTTAAACTTGATGACCACAAGATTTTACGACACCCTTTGTGATTCCATTTTAGGTCGTGACACCCTCAACCCACAAGTAAACCCATTCGACACCTTACTAAACCAACGAATCCATTTCCCATTTAATAGCTCACAATGCAAACGTATTTTATTAACCCATTTTAGCATGATACAACCAAGCTGAACCATTAATATGTCGTATGATGTGAGGTCAAAATAGATACAAGACAACATGCACATGGGTCAAATACATGGCCTATCCCATTTGTTAATTTGCGTTTTTCATTTATGACTTGAATGTGATGAATATTTGAACCTATACATGCATGTTCAGTAGGTCCCAAATCAGATTCATGTGTCAAGATATATGGCCTTCTCTTATTTGATATATACATACATGCTTTTAGGTGATTATATTTATCTCTTCATGTGGTGCTTCTCATGCATACATCTGGATTAGACCCCACGACAGAATCAAGGAAAAAGAAAAACAATGGAGAAAAGAGATGATACCATACCCTCGTAGTGTACGGAAGTAAAACGAGAAGCCAAGGGTTTTGAACCCCACGACAGCCGCAACAATCACGACAAAGAGACCCACGAAAAGCCGACCCACAACAGCCTCCTATGGCTTAAAACCTCACGACAGAAATTTAAAACCCACGACCCAACTTCTTTTTGAACCGAACACGATCACGACACCCTTGAACCAATAACACACGAGCACGAACCTTCTTGAAACACCCTTCTGGCTATGAGTTTCGAATGGAATGGGGAAAAATGATCCCTTGCCGTCACTTTTGAGTTGGGAGGATTAGGGTTTTGTGGTTTTATTTTGAATAAGTAAAAGGTCATTATAATATGGGATAAATGAGAATTAATAGGAGAATAAGTGAGGTGATTTGGTTTAGGCTATTAATTTGGACGTGGATGGGGAATTTTGATGACAAAAATCAATTTCCAAAATTACCTTGTGATGATTTATATTTAGTTTAAATAATTTGTAATTTGTATCTTTTATTTAGTCTAGGTAACTTAGTAATGTGTCATTTTTATTAGGTAGACATAAGTGAAGTATTTTAATCTTGGTCTTGCGTAAATAATTTTTGATTCAATGTTAAACGTATTTAACGAGGTTGACGTGTTTTACGGGTTGTCGTAATTATTTAACTTGAGGGGCAAAATGGTCATTTAACACGTTCACGATTTTTAGGGTTTTACATACACCCTAGGAACTGACAACCTCCTATTTTAGATTTCCTATTGTAAGATTATTGATATCATAACACACAATGGATTTGATGTAGAATTCGTGAGTTAGAGAGAGAAAGAGATGCGAGAATGGGATGCTAAAGAGAAAAACAAAATGTGGAAGGTTAGATTCCAAATGAACATCCAACCCTCTCCCTTGTGGGGAGAGGGCTATTTATACAACTTACTTACGCCCTTCTTGGGGCTGTGGAACAGGCATACAGTGGGTAAAGGCCCGTCCTTCTTCCACAACGTTACTTACACTAATCCATAACTACTAAATAACGTTAAGTCTACGAGCTAACATATGCTAGACTATAGTTAGGGTGACTGACTCTTCTATATGGATTTACTAAATCCTAACAATCTCCCCATAAGGTAGGTCACCACATAAATTACATTTTTGAATCCTAGCATTCTATCATTAACTTCATATCCGAGCTCGTAGACTTTAATACTTCAAGATAGACAACTTTGCATCTTTAGTAGTTTTTCTTGACATGAATGTTTCTTTGTCTTGTGATCACAAGCTTTCTTTGAGATCATCAGCCATAGTGAATCTCCAACTCATCCTTTGAAATATGGCCGTCATGTGAAGTTTTGACTTTTGGACCAACATGCTCACACTTTTCTAGATCATGATATTCTTCATTAGAGTGGCGGAAGCGATGTGATATGACATTGGTTATCATGATTTCTTTAAATGCTAGTGTGAAGTGTGAGCATGTGGCTATGAATTGATGTTATATTTGCCATCAGCTGCAACCGTCAGGAGTTCCTGCAAATAACAGTTAGCAATAAACACACGAAAGTGTCTTTGTTCAATTTTGTTGAATAGGGTTGCAAGAACCATGGTTCCCCGTTGATCAATATATATACTGCCTGTGATCAGATAGAATTCCGAAGAATCTTCTTGACAGGGTTTCGCAGCTGTACTAGCCGTTCTCCAACCGGAGCATCTCAAAGTATACAACACGGAGTGAGTGAACCAACGAATTGACATTCACTAATTGATGAGAAATTGATTTGATAACCAATCGCGTATTGTTAAATAAAGAGTTTTTGCAATACGCTGAAAGTTTTATGAAAAAAATCAAGATTCAATAAAAAATACTTTTGTTTGAAAGCATTAATGCATAGTCGATGTGCTAGAAAAACAATTGTTGAGCACATCGAAAGGTTTTTCCAAAAGTATACATCAATTCATATCCTGGAACAAGGTTGATTCAACAGTGAATCGCCCCATCGTTTCTTTCCAGTTGTCACAAGCTTGATCCATGAAGGATCTCACATGTCACCCACCAAGATCTTGTTTGATGTTGGCTCTAGAAGGATTTCCATCTTTATTGTGAATACTGTATGTATCACTCGGATGTTCTGGCAATACCACAAGGATAATGCGTAGGACTCTCAATATATATATATATTCTTACTTTTCACATTGTGTGAAATATCAAGTCTTCATGAACGTGTGTCCTAATGAGATTTGTGGATGATCTCTTGGCTCTAGACTCAATAGTGCACTTTGGTTTTCCTATGGAGAGACTAGGGAGAAGGTCTCCTTTTTCAATATCAACTATCTCTAAGAGAAAGTTGATAGATTATAACGGTTCCTCGTGAGAATGAAACAAGTTCTTTTAAGAGAACTTGAGTAGCTTGGGAGGTTTAGTGTAGTGCGTCACTGGGTCCCTGACGTATTGTCTTCAATACCAGCGTTACCTTGATAACCACCAGTAGCATATGTATTGAACCCAGTTTCTGCCCTAAGGTTGAATTATTGGAGGGCTATTTCTTTTGACCCTTTCACTTTTCATTTATTTTTTATTTTTTATTCTTCAACCCCTTCAGTTCTTACCGAAACTTCATCACTAGAACCTTGTTGGGTTTGTTCCAGTCCTAGCGCTATCTCAGTCGACACTCTTCCCTTATTGCCACTTTTCTCCTTTTTTCATCATACTTAAGTACTTCTACACTATCTAGTGGATTGTCCCTCGGTAGATCCCTCCGGCTCTGGCGGGATCGCGGGAACGATTTCCTAACCTTAACATCCTTATACCTTCGGTAAATTAAATACAAGGTCGGTCTTTGAAGTACTTCCATGATCAAAATTGCCATAGAAAACCATTTGAAAATCAATCGAGGTACTTGTGATAAAAACATTAACGCTTTTGTACCTCGATAGTTTAGATGATTTTGAAATGCCCCCTCAATATGTGCATCGATTTATGAAAACATTTAGCACATATGGGAGAGAAGCCTATACTTTGAGTCATACAAGGTCACATTTTATTAGATTTCATATTTATATCACATTCTCTCCCCCAATCAAAAATTTCAAATCCTTTGAAATTTTGAATCCCAAGTGATTTAAATATGGTTTTAAAAAAAACTTGGGAGAAAATGTGGTCTGATTCAATATTTTCTGATAAGAAACATTACTTTGCTCCCCCTCAATTCGAGAGGGAGTTTACTAATCACAATTCACCACTACTGTCCACTGCAAAGTTTTTATATATACACAAATTACAATAGCACACCACATAAAAGTTCTAATTATTATAGAGAGGATGTGATCATTTGGTTCTCTACATCAGTTTGTTGTTTCCTTCACGAACTCTTCCACCTACAAAACTTTCCAAGCTGTGGAAGATTCTCCTTGTCTTGAACCTCTTCCTGATGGCAAACAAGAATGCCTCGCTCATTTCCACGTCCTTGTCTGTCCAGAACAGAGTACTCCTCCCTGGTCGCATCTGGATCTTATACTCTTTTACCTTGTAATCCAAAGCTTCTTCAATCTATCGTAGAGGAACCGGATAGGTTAACCCGCGTATGTCGTAAAACATACATTAAACTTAAACCGACTATAGACTACGCTTAGTCTATATGTTTTATGCATTTTGATTTCTTTACATGCATATTTTATAAGTCAACACTTTTATTTTTTCATTTTTATAGAAACCTTGCACGTTTTACATTTTTAACTTATTCCGCATCACTTTTACACCTTATCCATAAATACTCTTACACTTAACACAAAAACTGCACAAATAGTAAACACCAAAACCCTCACCACTATCCCCAACCCCACGCCCCAACTCACTCCACACTTGTCCAAGTGAGACTTCCATTTAGCGCACTTGTCCTACACCTCTTGCATGTGTTCCTCATATATAAAAGACACACACCACTTCTCTCATTCATTTTACACGCCATCCCTTTTGATTTTTGGTTAGTTCTTTGCTCTTGTGTTGAAGATTAGTGATACTAGTTTAAGATCTTGGTTCATTTCCACTACAAACAACTTCAATCTTATCTTAATCTTGGGGTTTTCTTGAAGTTTTTAGATCTAAGGGTTATAAGGGTATGAATTTTTATTGGAAGCTTTGGGTATTGATTTGTAAGGTAAACATTTATAAATTCATTTTATATTTTATACATACTTTTATATATTATATGCATTTGTATTGATTGATTATACCTTTTACTTAGGAAACATAGCTTGAAAACCCTAGAAATCATGATCTGATCACTATATTTTGGGACAGTTTTAGATCAGTAGAAAAAAATAATTTATTCGGAAAACTCAGTTTGTTTTTATACTTAGAGAAAAATATTTAGTTTTAGGTCTATGTCTTTGCTTTGATTCCCCGGGTAGCACGACCCGTAATGATACCCGATGATTTAACTAAAAAATAAACGGTAAACGTATCCTAGTTTTGTACATCAGATTTCAAATGGTAAAAACTCCAAATTGTTTTAGAGAACCACCTATTTGGGTAAAAAAAGAAAATATAGTTGACACTTTAACTTAAACGTGACTTTTTGAACCGATTAAAACGGATTTGTACATCAAAAGATAAGGCCTTTTTGTGGGACTGTTTTGAGCAATTAATTAACAGCTTTGACACTTAAGGGTATTTGATTAATTTCAGATAGTTTATGTAAAATTTGGAACAATGGGGCCTATAAATCTAATTAGTAAACTCAAATACCTTTTCGTAGACATAAAAATCGAGTCATAACCCTTTACGGTTTAGGAGAAACGGGCTTTTAATATTGGGTAAATTATATAATAACCAATTAACACATAAAGTTAGGGCCTATACACTTTCGGAACTTGTTACAAAAATTTGACCTCGTTATTTTATAAACTTTTAAACACTAAGTACAATGGTATAATCAATGTAAGAAATTTATAAAACTCATTGCATATTTACATTACTATTTATAATACCTAATACACAACATTATATTTTAGGTTGCTCCTAAAGTTTTCTCGGCTTTCCATTATCTTATTTGCACTCTTGTTATCACATTTCTTAAGGCGAGTTTTACAGCCCCACTTTTATTTGTTTACTATTCATTTTTAAATTCTTTGGGGTGAAAATACATGCTCGTTTACTTATTTCATGCTCAATTACTTTCTTTCGGACACAAGTACTTTAAACATTTACGATTGCCTAAGCTACACAACTTTCCATTAAGTCCCCACAATCAGGAACTGTTAATTACGTAGTAAGCGAAAATGTTGTGAATAGATATATTGGGTTGAAACCCCCGATCTGGGAGTTGTCCTACTTAACTGGTTTGTCAAACGGACGCATTATTATTTGAGGTACTTGAGTATTCTTGGAACGTAACACTTACAAGGGCACCAAAAACTAGAAAATATTTAAGGCTTCGAGGTCATGAGCTTAGTGCAAAAGTAATAAATTTTTTATGACGTTGTGTTTGTTACAATGGTCATACATACTGAAATCTTGTGATCCGTACTTTGACAATTACATTTACTTAAACCTATGAACTCACCAACTTTGTGTTGACACTTTTTAGCGTTTATTTTCTCAGGTCTGTAAGGCATAACTTGGATTGGATCATTAAAGTCACATGGCATGTTTTGAAGACTTTAGTGCACTCACATTTACCATTCGATAATGTTTTAAAAATGTTTATGTATCATATCATATGGGGACCTATATTTTGTAACTATGATATTATTTATCGAATGTAATCTTTTAAAAACGTCTCATTTAGAGGTTGTTTTCTATAGCTTGAACTTTGTGCTATGAAGTAGCACCCTTAGTTGCCTTCCGCTGCTATACTAATTTTGGCGGTGTTACAGACATAATGGTTGTTGGGAATTATATTTTGTAATGGTTAAGTCTGGTAGCTGTAATAGTTAAGTCTGGTAGATCAGACTGAAGTCTGCCAGTACTAAAGATGTTAAGTTTGGCAGAGTAAAATGTCATTGGTTAAGTCTGTTTATGTCCAAAACAGAATAGTGGTTAGAGTTATATTAGGAATAGATATGAACGTGTAGAGATATCTTAGGAGAAGATATCTTTACCCTTCTACAAGTTTGTTAGACAATACACGTTTTGTAGAGAGAATTTCAAAGAAATGAAATGAAGCAGAGAATAGAATCTTAGAGAATAAAAATCAGTAGATAATTTTGTTCAATTCTAATGTTTGGTAACAACACAGACTTGACCCGAGAAATGAATTTTTTTATTTATTTAAATAACATTTTGTCATATAAGGGACACATGTATTTGTTTGTTGATTTTTTATTTAAAAATTTTATTTTTTATTTTTTCTAAATAACAATTCTTAAAAAATATTAAAAAAAAAATTATTATTTAAAAAAAATATATCTTTTTTTTTTAAATTTATTTTTTTAAAATTTATGTACTTTTTAAAAAAAAATTATTTAAAAAAATTATTTTTAAAAATGTATTTATTTAAAAAAAAACTTGTTTTTTTTAAACAAATATTTTTTTAAAATGTATTTATTTAAAAAAAAAATTTTAATATTCTTCCAAAAAAATATTTAAAAAAAAATTTAAAATGTATTTAAAAAAAATAAAATAAAATAATAAAACATGTTTTTTTTTTTAAATATTTTTTGAAAATGTATTTTTTTTTAAATTATTTTTAAAAAAAATTTTAAATTAAAAAAAATTATTTTTTTTTAAAAAAAACTTAAGTTTGGAACTAAAGTACAAATATAAGTAGAAAAAGAAGAAAAAAAACGTATCATGAAAAAATATTACAAATACAAACAATTCTCATTTCTCAAATTTTCCAACCAAAAGGGATGGAAATGAAACTCTAAAATTTACACTACCAACTCTTTACCAATTCTCCCATATTCTCCTCAATTCTCCACCTTTTAATTTCTGTAAGCAACCAAACAATGGAATTCGATTCATTTCCATTTCTCTTATACCATTTCTCTCTACCAAACACACCAGGGTTTCCTTGGTGTATAAAACGATTCCGAATGTGTTAGGTTTAAAAATGATTGGCGAGCATTAATTTTTAAGCAAGTTAATAGAACATACGAAGTTAGTTTATTTTGTTCTTCATACTTTGTGTGTTAAGATTCCGCATTAACACATCAAGCTTTTGCTAAATAGTTCTTCATATAGTAAATTGAATTTATTCAAGTTTACTATTTGTCATTCAAGGCTACTTAGATCCAGATAATTTTGGACCTACAAGTGGTATCAGAACCTGTTGAAGGACTCTGAATTGAAGAAACAAAACACACCAAGATTACTCATCTCATATCTTTTAAAAACCCTTAAGAATGTCTCTTCATGATAACTTCTCAAATCATCATAGTGATGAAGAAGGTTATGAGCGGGAAACTAAAGTATCAGAAGCAGGATCTCAGAAACAACAAAAGAAACAGCAACAACAACTTCCTGCAACAACTATCTCCAACCTCAAACTTCCTATTCTGAAAAAGGATGAATACAACATCTGGGCCATGGAGATGGAACAATATCTAAAATATGTAGATTATAAGGTCTGGAAAGTGATCCAGAATGGGAATTCAAAGAAAAGAATCTCCAAAGGTAAAAATGGAACAATTAGGATTCTTCCACTAGTCACAGCTGCAGAAATACTTGCTGAGGAGAAAGAAAGGAAGGCAAGAACTCTCCTAAAGATGGCCATACCAAAGGAACATCTCAGAAGGTTCCACAATTTAGATGATGCTAAGGAGATATGGGAGACTATTAGGATAAGATTTGGAGGAAACGCCAACTCAAAGACTAATGCATACAACTCAAAGAAAATGCAAAAGGCTGTTTATAAACAACAGGTTGAGGCATTTACCTTTAGCAGTTCTGAAGACCTGGAGAAAGGTCATGACAGGTTCCAAAAATATGGTGTGATAAACTGGGTTGAGAAGGAAGACATGAATTAGACAGGGTTGCTTACTTTGGAAGCTGGTGTGGTTAGCTGGGGAGAGCATCCTATAGAGGGGACAAAATTCAAGCATGCTCTCATGGCCCTAAGCTCCAGCAGTGAGGTAACTTTATGCTCAAAATTATGTACTGATTCATAAAATAAATTGAAGTTCCTTTATGATGAACAAATGGTTCAAATGGGTGATCAAGAAGTTAAATTACTTGCTTATGAAACTGCTGTTAAAACATTAGAAAAACAAGTAAATAATCTTCAAAAACAAAATGCATCTCTTAATGAAAAGATTACCTTCCAAGGTAATGAAATATTTGAAAAGGATGAGAAGCTTAGAAGATATAGGAGAATAGGAATGAAGGATGTTAAAGATAAATAAGAGCTGCAAAAGATAGTTGACTCATGGCATAATAGTAGTAAAAATCTGTGGAGGCTAGTAAATTCAGGAATGAGCTCAACAAGTAAAATTGGTTTAGGGTATGGAATAAAATCAGATAAAGAGGTTTTAGGATATGAGGAAGAGGTGATGGAAAATATTTTTGTTAATTCAAAAAGTGACTTTGAAGGTAAACCTATATATCATAGATTTGCTAAAACTGACAATTACAAGGGAGTTCCACCACCAATTAATGATGATTATACTCCTAAACCTGAAAAAAAAAATATGATGAGTCCTTATTTGACTATAGTAAATGGAAGAACCCTGAAACTGTTGCTTCTCAGGACTATTCCATTGAATTTACTGACTGTCAATCTAATGACAGTAAAGGATTTTGTGAGAAAAGTTCTGACACCAGTATCTCAGAAGGTAAAACCAATGAGTACTCTTCCTATCAATCTAATGACACCGAAGGATCCACTAGAAATACCTCTGAATGTTCTTTAGAACTTATGTCTGAGCCCATAAGGATAACTAAACCAGTTTTAAAAGATGAGCCTCATGTGCCAAAACAACCTGAACCAGTTAAACCTAGTGTATCTCAATCTACGCTAAAATCAGATTCACCTAGCTTTGTTCCTCAAAGGACAACTCCTAGGCAGAAAATAGAGATAGATAGCACTAACAAAATTAACTGGAATGCTAGAATGGAAAAGGAGTTTGGTATAGGTTACTCCTTTGATGTTAAAATATGTTTTGTCTGCAATAGCTTAAGCCATCTGATTAGAGATTGTGACTTCCATGAAAAGAAAATGGCTAAAGAAGCTGAGGAAAGAAAGAAAAAGGTTGTAAACACTGGGAATTGGGTAAATAAACTAGTGTGGAATAATGTGAACATGATTAATCATGCTAATATGTTTGTTACCAGACCAGTACCTGTTAATACTGGTAGTACTTATGTTAATTCTATTAGACTAAGGGGGTGCTGGTGTTCAAGTTGGTACTAGTAGGCAAAATTTTAATACTGGCAATATATTCAGATTTAATACTGGTCATGTTAAATCTGGCCAAGCTAAAGGTAATTCTGGATATAGATCTCAACCTATCAGTCCATCACCCAGTCCTAAGTTTAGAAAACCACAGATGAAGCAGTTCAATAAAAGACTTCATTATGGTTCACATTCACCTGTAAGAAGACCCATGTCTCAAAATGCAGCTCAAATGTTTCAATCTTATGTTGCAAGGGGCAATTGGGAAACTGTTGTTAAGCCCTTGGCAGGTTATACTTGGAGACAGACCAAACAAGATTTCAAGTATAATAGTGGACCAGTTGCTTCTAATGTCAACAAATATAGAGGTCCACAAGGCAGACCCAAGCCTCTACAGGCCTGGGTCCCCAAGAGAAACTAATTTCTCTTCTCTATGCAAGAACATACTTATTTAAATATGAGCAATATAGGAATCTTTAACAATGGATGTTCTGAGCAGATAGCTGGTAACAAAGATCACTTAGAGGAGCTTGAGGAAATCCAAGGAGCTTTTGTTACTTTTGGAGGAAGCATAGGCTAACCTATGCATAGTTAGACTTTTATGGAAGCATTATGAACAATTGTGTGGTGTGATTTGGTGATTTTGTGGTCCACTTGTGATTTCTGTGTTTGCTATAATATCTTTGGTGTGCTTGAACAATTTTATTTGGTTTCTTTATGGATTATATCTGATGATTTTGAGTTAATTCTGTTTGTGAGTGCTGCATATTGTATTTCTCTTGGTTTTAGACATTTTTTTCAGGGAAATGCAATATCTATCAAAGATAAGGGAGGTATGGAAGCTATACTGGTGGAAGTGATAATGTTCAGAGTTAAAACTGGTGATGTCATACTTAAGTCTGTTTGACTATTTTAAGTCTGGTAGTGCAAAAATATTACCGTTAGTGCTGTTTGAGGGAAAATTTATTTTTACTGTTTAAATTGTACCGTTACCTACTCTTAGGCGGTAAGAAGTATATATATGGATATTATTTATCTATTTTTATCCATTATTTACTTTCTTTAAAATCTTTAAAAGTTTCAAATCTTTTCTCTCGATAAAATTTGTTCCACCAGCATTAACCCTAACTTGCGCCGCACTACCAGTACTTGTAATTCACCACTTTCATGGCTCAATTCAAGTTTAACGACAAGCACAACCAAGTGGGCTTTCTCAAGAAACCAAAGGAAAGCACCGGTTTCGAGCAAATTGTGGATTTCTTGAAAGGATCTCATATTCGGTATGCACTTACTCATAATCCATTCATTTATATCTCTGTCATTAAGCAGTTTTGGCAGTCTGCAACTGTTATAACTCTTGATGATGGAACTATTTCTTTAAAAGAAACTATTGATATGTTGGATTATACAGTTACTAAGGAATCAGTCAGAAGTTCTCTTCAATTGGCTGATGCCTCAGGAACTGCTATGCTATCAAATGATGAACTTTTCAATGGACTTCAAAGTATTGGATATCTTACTGATGGTTCTTTTACTTTCTGGAAAAGTTACTTTACTCCCCAATGGCGTTTTCTTGTGCATCATCTCTTACACTACTTGAGTTCTAAAAGTGGTGGATGGGACCAATTTGGAAGCACTATTTATTCTGCATTGGTTTGTCTATCCACTGGTAGACTCTTCAACTTTTCAAAAATGATTTTTGATGTCATGGTTGCACATGCCAATAAAGAGAAAAAGTTTTTAATGTATCCCAGATTTTTGCAAATGATTCTTAATATTGAAACAGCCAACAAGCAACAATACATTGTTGTGGCTTTTACCAAAAAGATTTTTGCAAACATGAAAAGAATTTTTGAAGGGGTTGAGAGGCATTTGTTGCCTGCTATGTTGTCTGGTGTTACTAACCTTGTAGGTACATCCGCTGCTGCTGAGTCTGAGGAACAGGATCAACCACAAGAGCCTACACAGAGGGTACCCACTCCATCACCTCAAAGGACTCCTACTCCACCTCTACCTTCCCCACCATTATATGAGGAAGAAACACCTGAAATTCCTCATTTTAGACCTTCAAATGCTCCTGCATCAGATCCAACAATTCTATCTCAAAAGGAGCTCATTAGTCTATTTCCTCAACTTCTAACCAGAATTAAAAAATTAGAAAAGGATCTTTAGAGGTCCTCCAAAGCTCAAGTTGAGACTGTGGTTAGATTGGTTCAGAAAGTCAAGAAGTTAGAAGCAAAATTCAAGGCTAAAGGAATTGAGATCACTGATTCTGAAGAGGAAGAAAATTCTCCCAAACAGGGGAGGAACTTTGAGGAAGAAGGGGGATATGAGTTTAAGACACCTCCTAGGAAATCGTCTAAGGAGATCATCAGTCCAAAAGATTGAGAAGAAGCTAAAATTCTAGCCAAAAGCTTCAGTCAGAAGAAAAGTGAACCAGAGAAAGAAGCTACAGGTTCTTCTGCAGTTAAGTTTGGCGATTTGGAGTTTAAGTCTGGCAATGAAAATGTTAAGTCTGATAAATAAATTCCTCAAAGAGAAGGCAAGGGAATACTGCAAGAGTCTCCTAAGCCCAAAAGAACCAAGAAACAAATCAGAGAGGATGAGGCAAGTCTTGCAGAGATTGCCAGAATTAAGGCTGAGGAAGAAGCTGCTGAAGCCAAGCGTGCAAGACAACAAATGGATGATGCATACTTAGCCATAAATTTGCAGTTTTAACCTGAGGAATTAACTGAGGAACAAAAGAAAAGATAGGCTGAGATCTTATAGTCTGCTATGTACTACACTGATGAAGATTGGGATCTTATTAGAGCTAGGATGGAAGTTAACAGGGAAATTCTACCTAACATTGGAGATGAAGACTTTGCAAGAAAAATGGTAGATATGATTAATGAGAAAAAGAAGAAGTTAAGAGAACAAAGGTACAGGGAAAGGAAAAACAAGCCTCTCACCAAAGGAGAACAGAGGGAGTATATGATCAAATTCATCAAGAGCCAAGGTCAGGAAAGTTGGAAGATTGCTCAATTAAGGAAGCTGACATCTGATGAGCTTAAAACATAATTTGAGAAGGTGATGAATCAGGTGAATAGGTTTGTTCCAATGAATTCTGAGCTGGAGGTTTCAGTGACCAAAAGAAAAGGATTTAATCTCCAATCCGAAGAAGCCAAAAAATAGAGGGTGGAGGAAGTTGCTGAAGCAGAAAAAGTTGAAGATAAGTCCAGTACTGTGAAGAAGCAGGAGGAAGAAGTTGCAGTCAAAAAGCCTGCCATCAAATGGACTAGAAGGAAACATAGGGGAAAGAAGCCCACTAAGAAAGATAAGTCTGACATGAAGAGGGAAGCAGAAGAGTATATGGAGGACAAGGTTGAAGAACCTTCATCTGAGGAGTTTACTATGGGTACAATTCCTTAGGGTCTAATGGCTACAAAGGTTGCTAATATCAAGTTCATCAAGACTGGTGACAAGGCATCTTATCAGTTGATAAAGGAAGACTATACCAGCACTGTATATGCTAACTTTGCAGGTTTGCTGAGTGATGTATCTAGGGATGACTTGAAGTGTTTGTATACACTAATGGTGGAAAAACATGGTGAGGAGAGGCCTGAAGAAGATTATGAGAGAGTTCTCTAGGGAGATTTGAAAATCATGTTTGAAGCACCAGATGCTAATGATGAAATCTGGAAGCTTGCCTGTCAGGAACAAGTGATAAGATGGAGATATTTCCATACTTATCAAGTGCATTGTCTGGTATTAGACACTGCAAATATTTATATGCTAACAAAAGTGGAGTATCCACTTCCAGACAGGGTTTGCAGGATTATGCTTGAAAAGAAGCTGCTTGGAGAAGTAAAGGATGATGCATGTTATCAGCTTTTGAGGTTAATTGAATCAAAAGCTCAACAACAATAACTTTAAGTGTTTGGAAGATTTTTTTTTGGTTGTTGGGTAGGTTTTAAAAGTTGATAAATAAAATGAATTTTTGAGGGGAGGCACTTGGTGAAAGTACTTTGTATTGACACATCAAATGGTAATTAGTTTACCATGTCTAACCCACATAAGAACTGACTAATCCATGAGCAAATGGCTCTGGTAAAGATATCTTATATCCATTTATGGCTGACAATTTGCTTAAAATTGTATGGTATTCAACTCACCATATCTGTGTGAATGAAGAGTTGGCTAGCCCACAAAATTATGGCTTGTGGTAAAGGATGTGGAAAACCATGACTAGTCCAAAAGGGTACAACTTTTGGTAAATACTTAACTAATCTATTGATAGCTGCTGGTTTGCTAAAAATTAGATGGTTATCAATGTACCATGGTCTTATACACCTAAACATTGGCTACTCCAGACGTGATGGCTACTTGGTAAAGAGACATCATATCCATTCAATTTTCTATGATTCACCTCTCACAGAAGTTAACACATCTGGAAGTGATGAGAATAGTATGAAACTTTCGTGTTTTGATGTACAGGTAGTCATAGTTGCTGAAAAGACCATGGAGTGCTAAGAGTTTGCTGATATGATGCTGCATAGAACTTATAATGAAGACAATCTCAAGGATGCAGCTTAAAGATAATTCCAAGATCCTCAGGAGCTTAAAATAACTTGAAGTTCACAAGTGAAGATCAAGTTAAGGGAGGATTTTTGGGAATTATATTTTGTAATGGTTAAGTCTAGTTAAGTCTGGTAGATCAGACTTAAGTATGTTTTAGTTAAGTCTGCCAGTATTAAAGATGTTAAGTCTGGCAGAGTAAAATGTCGTTGGTTAAGTCTGTTTATGTCCAAAATAGAATAGTGGTTAGAGTTATATTAGGAATAGATATGAACATGTAGAGATATCTTAGGAGAAGATATCTTTACCCTTCTACAAGTTTGTTAGACAATTAGGGTTTCCTTGGTGTATAAAAGGATTCCGATGGTTAGTTTATTTAAGCATTAATCTTGAAGCAAGTTAATAGAAAATACGAAGTTAGTTAATTTTGTTCTTCATACTTTGTGTGTTAAGATTTCGCATTAACACATCAAGCTTTTGCTAAAGAGTTCTTCATATAGTAAATTGAATTTATTCAAGTTTACTATTTTCATTCAAGGCTACTTAGATCTAGAAAATTTTGGACCTACAATGGTAATTCCTGGATCAATTAGATTTCCAATTAACTCTATGTTGAATGATTGAAGAAAAAACTTAGTCACCTATATTCAGTGTTGGGTTGATGTTAACACTGGTAGGATTCCATGATGATCCTTGTGAAAGATCTTATAGATTTATTATCATATAAATTTGATCTCACTACATCAGTTCCAGCAAAGCTATCAAAGCTTGCATTTCACGAACACCTAGATCACATAGATTGCTAGTTTACACTAGTTTAATCAATAAAGGATCAACCAAGTAACCTACGTTCAGCGTTGTTTCATGTTGACGCTGGTAGGATTTCTTGACGATCCTCGTGAAAGATCATTATTAGATCTCACTACGTTGGTTTTGGAAAATTTTATTAAAGCTTGCTTTTCATGAACACGTGGATCATGTAGATTACCATTTTGCACTAGTTGAATCAATAAAGAATAATCCAAGTGACCTACATTCAGTGTAGTTTGATGTTGGCATTGGTAGGAGTTTCATTTAGTCATAGTGGAATACCAATAGGTATCACTATGAAAGTTCTGGCATTATCTTAAGGATATGCATAATGATAAATACAAGTTATTTTATTTAATGTGAAATAAAAGTGTACAACTTCGTATGTGTCCTAAGGAGATTTTATGTTGAATCTCATTGGCTCTAGACTCGACAAGTGCATTTTGACATTTAGTGAGTGAAGGCTAGAGCAGACTGCCACTTGTTTCAAAACCAACATTCTCGGAGTGAGAAATCGATAGATTACATGTGTTTTTCTCTGAGAAGTGAAACAAGATATTTTTTAGAAGAACTTGAGTGGTTGGAAAGGGGTTGTATCACTGGGTCCATGATGCCTATTTCAATATCATATTTCATCTATGTGATATCCGGTAGATCATGTATTGATAGGTAAATTAATGTTGAAGGGATGGTTCTCATTTATTTTAACCCATAATAAAAACATTTAATCCCCAACTCCTTCAATGCTAGCCAAGTCGTCATTACCATTATCATGTAGTGAGTGTTCTGATGATGGCTCATGACTTAGTAAGCACTTTATCCCTTTCTCTTTCATCATCTCCTAGACCTACGGACTCCTAATTTATTCAATGAAATATCCCTAGGTAGGTCCCTCTGGCACTGGTTGTAGCACGAGATAGTACCTAGCCTTATCTCTTCACACTGAGCATTGAATGATTGAGTTTTTTGGTATGGATATCATAACCATTAAAGGTTTTGAAAAAGATGGTGTGGTGGTTTGCAACTTACTAGTTTTAGAACTCTCCTAGGTAGAGTACCTAATTGTTGTAGTGTATTATAGGAAAGACTCGGGGGATTGATCGTTCTCCATGGAAATAGTGAGGTAGGCTCGAAGTGTATGTCGAATTAAGTCTAAGGGTGAAGACATGAATATTTTTTTGTCTTTTTTTTCCTTTATTTTGAAAGCAAGTAAAATCCGGGTTTTAAGGGGGTTTTGTATTTTAACTATTAATTAAACTAAAAATGCAATAAAACTAAATAACAAGAAAAGTAAAAGTGGTGTGAACTTCATATATGAGGAAAAGCTTATTTACATATAATTTCATTACTCCATAGTTATTTTCTAACTAGTTTAACGAATGTTACTTCCTTGTATAATGCAATGTGGAGTATTCCTTATTACCTGTTGCGGGTTGGTCAGTCCCACGTCTATGAACTAGCCTAAGTGAGTGATGTGTTTCGAAAGATTTAAATTTATAATAACTAGTTCTACTGATTCTATTATTGTCAAAACACATGGGTAAAAGTATAACCCTCATTCATAGTAAAGAGTTTTGGTAATACCAGGTCGTTTCACAAGGACTGAGATTACTCTATATATCAATTAACTACTAAGGATGATTTAGAAAACGTTTAGACAATTATGCAAGAGCTAAATGAGATTCAAATATGAGACAAATATGATTACTTGGATAGTTACTATAACTCAGTGAATGACTAATGATAATGATCTCAATGATGAAGTAGGTTCAACCAACGATTAGTCATTTTTGTCAAAATATTTTCACAGATTAACAATTTTGATTTAAGACTTATGTCTACTAGTACTTAAACGTGTGGGTAACAAGCTCAAAGACTAATTGCAATACTAAAAACTCGATTGTTTTATAACTTTACAAGAGCGGATTTCTCCAACCAATTGATCAAGATACATAGAAATACCTTGAAAATTATATAGTACCAATTGGTTCTTTCGACCTATCCCAACTGACAAGTATAATCAAAAGTGATACAACAATGGAATAGAGATTTAAACACAACAAGGTCACAACATAAACAATAAATCAAATGAGATCATATCATAACCAAAACACTTTATTATATTAACATATCCAAGAAACCATAAGGATTTTAGCCTAACATGGCTTTAATAATCATGCTTACAGTGATGGATTCGATTGTAAAGAGAGACATACGCCTTGAATTAATTATAATGACTGAACTACCGTCACTAGTGATCAATATATCAATACCAGAGACGTACTCCAATGTATGTAAAACTTTTCTCCACTTGGCCACTCTAATTGTTGTAATTAGAATGAGATTAGGTTAACAGAGCTTTCTTAATACTTGGAATGAGAGTTGTTTCAAATGAGACGGATTAGGGCTCTATTTATTGGCTAACTGTGTGTGACAACTCGCAATTTCAGGTCATTTCTCAAAACAATTCACGTTTCACTATTTCAACATTTATCGTAAACTAGGTTTACGTGTTCCAAATTCGCGTAACCTTAATGGTTTAGCGGCGAATTCATGATCATATCATCACGGACATTTCATATGGACTAAGTTTAGTCTACATTTCATTAGCATCATTTGCATCATGTTAGTTCATTCATGACATTGCATTTCACATTAAACGCGTAAATTTTATATTAAATAAACGTTGTCGCGTGAGTTATTATTTTGAACATTTAATCCGATACTTCCAAAAATGATCCCGATATATTTTTATACTTACATTTAGTTTATAAAAACTATATTTTGAGTTTACCTAGTGTTTTAAATTTATTTTGTATATAAATCGTTAAAGTTATATTATTACGACGTTTTTCTTAAAAACAACACGATAATTATTACTTCACTCAAATTTTGCAAGAAACATATTTTTACAATTTTTATAACTACAATATATTTTACTTTGGCCTATTAAAACTTATTTGTAGTCAATACTACTCAAATTTCACCAATATATACAAGTTGCAACATCTTGCACTTAACTACATTTTACTTACACATTTTATACATAATACATTTAAAAAAAAAAAAAAAAAAAAAGAAAGATATTTGGTTGACAATATCCCCCAAAAACCGGTTCAAGAGGGGAGGGTTTTCATTTAATGAGTTGGTAGAAAAATATTTGATTGTATAGATATTTACTCAACCTTCTAGTCCACACTTCATTCAATTCACAAGTCAAGTAAAAAATTCCTTCTCTCTTGTTCTTCCTCTCTCAACCGGTTATACCAAGGAGTACAAAGAAATCATCAAAATTTTTCCAAGCTCAAGTTAAACAATCTAGATTACACTCTTATTAAAGGTTTTGAAATAAAAACCTAGGGTGTTTAGGTTAATCCTTGTTCTAATCACCTCATCATAGTAGCTTGTAAGCATATCACTTCTATTTTACATCTTTCATTTTCATTTCATATTTATTTCTTCATATTTTGTGCAAGCATGCAAGACTTATGTGTTTTTATACCATTTTTACATTGATTTTTAGAGTTTTATACATAAAAGTCATCCTATAATTATTCCCTTGTTATATATTGGTCTTGATGATGTTTAGGAACCCATGACACCCTAAGAAGGTGTATGGTAGGATTAGAATAGCTTTGGAGTTGATTTGAAGGGATTGGAATAGGTTTAGTACGAGAAAAACTATTTTCGACAAGTATATAAAGTGGTCTGATCTTGTTTTGAATTTCTGGAAAATCCGACAGTAGGCACGAATTTTTGGCCTAGATATTTAGAAAATATACTTTAAAACGAATCCGTGGCCGCTTGAACGGATTAAAACGGAGTTATAACGAAGAAGTTATGAATTTTTCAAGTTTGACGACGAGATATATATTATCTGAAATTTCAGCAACCTATTTTAGTTTTGTACGAGTCAAAAACGAGTCTTAAGCTTTATAAATTATTTCGACTCATCAAAAATGTATTAGTATACTTTGATACGAAGCTAAGGACGTATAATACGTAGGAAACGGCTTTATAACGACTAAAATATACACGTTTTCATAAAATTGCCGTAACTTACTTATTTAAGAAAAACTATATTATTTTTACGAGACAAGTGTTACGGTAAACAAAACGGCCATATTGAAGGCTATTTTTAACGTTGACGTAGAACTTTTTGTAACGAGATGTCTTCTAATGAAATCGAGATCACCAAGCATATTTTTCAAAATGACCAACCGTTTGTATAGCGGAGTTGTAATAAATTATTTACGGTTGCTTAAAGTTTGCCGAAACTCACTTTTAAACCACATTTGGACAAAATCACCATATTTAACCTCTATTATCTTTATGTTCGAGACCTCTATGACGAAAACTCATGTACTAAAACTTCTAGATTTTGATACAAGCTTTCCAAAACCGTCGAGTTCGTTTCCTAACGTTCGACGTACACCATTTTACGACTAGTTTTTCGAAGCCATTTTTGTCACTTTCATGAAATTTCCAACGACATTATTTTACGACGAAAAGTTATAATTTCACAATAAATCATTAAGAAACTATTGTAGGATGACATTTTGACGTAAATACTTGTAAAGTAATTTAAAAATGGTCAAGACGTCAAAAGAGTATTTTTCGACGATAAGTATTATTTTCAAAACTCGCAAATGGTATAAATAACATACGAAATGCATGCATAACATTACATTATAACTCATTAAGTATCATATCATTCGAAATAGGTCAAGGTTAAAGTATCACACTACATCTCGGTGTACTCACTTTTGTCAATCGCCTCATCTTACCAAGTGAGTCATAGCCCCACTTTTTCTCATTTTAATTATTTATGAAACTCTTTGGGGGAGATACATGCTCAATAATTTTTATTACATTCATGACTATTTGCAAACTATATGTTATCTGAACTGAATGCTTAGTCATGCGTAGTAACAGTTTTGCCATACTTAGAATTTCCATATCATAATCATTGGACTGATGGTCTTGGTATAATCATTGGACTGATGGTCTTGGTATAATCATTGGACTGATGGTCTTGGTATAATCATTGAACTGATGGTCTTGGTATAATCAGTGAACTAATGGTCTTGGTAGAATCAGTGAACTAATGGTCTTGGTATAACATTGAACTAATGGTCTTGGTACAATCCTGAATTAATGGTCATGGAACAATTTGAAACCGTACGAATTATGTGTTATATTAAGTACCTATGGATACATTAAGTTATGCACTATTTTGTGAATTCATTTGACATCATGCGCTTGAGCATAAACTATATCACATTTTGGCAATGGGTTGTGAATACACAGGTTGCAAGTTTTGTATGGGCGGAACTTGGAACTGGGTGGATTTACAATGCCTTTGATGCATAAACGATTTTGAAAGGCTTTACATTTCAACACAAACCCTATGAACTCACTCAACCTTTGTGTTGACACTTTTTAGCATGTTTTATCTCAGGTATCTAAGGCATTCACTTCATGGCATGCATTTGGACACATCATGGAGTCGCGATGACGACGCGTCTCACTTGGGTTTTACGTACTTTAAAACATCGTTTGAATTTTAACAAACTTATTTCCGCACAAGATGATTTTCATTTGGGACCTATATTTTGTAAACTCTGAATGTTTTATTAAATCAAACGATGTTCTTTTCAAAAGACACTTTAGGTCATTCAATATAACTGTGATTGTGATGCTATGACAGTCAATCCCCCAGGAATTCCATTCCGCGGCAAAACAGGTAATTTGGGGGTGTGACACTGTGACTGATCAAATTCTGAAGTACGCCGCACTTGCAATAAGATCGACGGTTCACTTATGATATCAGCAGACTTAGTTACTAACACCGGTGGGCTTCAATACTTTTCTTGGCGCCAAAGGGTCATTAATTAAACTGAAGACCGACATACTTTATTCTTGAGATCATCGTACTTTATGATGCTGAATTAGATTTATAGGACTGATTATGCCTCCCGTAACCGACGTACTTGGGAAGAAAGATCGGCGTACATTAGCTTTCTTTAGGCTTTTCTTTGCTCTAGCACAAACTTGACTCAGATGCTTTATAATTTATCTTTCTTCTGAAGGTTCTTTGTCGATTGGACCTGAAATGTATTTTCATGTAGTTAAGTATCAAAATTCCATAGAATCTATTAAGAAACTAACAATTAATGCTATATAAATTACGTACAATTCGAACGTCATCAAATCCCTCCACACTTAGCTATTGCTTGCTCCCAAGAAATGTAAGTGATTGTACAATAAATCATACGACCAGGCCTTCGATGGTGATCGAAGGGTATGAGTGTGTTATTCTTGCGCCAAACTTGTAGCCAATCTGCAATAAGAAATAGAAGACACTCATTAAGTGATTGCGCAGGGGTTGGACCCTGTGAACCACCTCCGGCGTGCGAGTAATTATGTGTTATATTTTGTAAGTAATGTTAAGAGTGTGAAATGTTGTGTTGAATGAACATACCATCAGTAATGACTCGTCCAATCTATTTATAGGTAGAAAAATAGGCTTGGAGAGTGTTTGCACATATTTAGGAGATCATGGGGGCGTCTCATGGTTTATGGTAACCGCTAGGGCTTCATCCCCACTCTCTCTGTCTTGGCGGTAAAGCTAAGGAGAAAGTGGGAACGTGGGTTGGACCAAGTCAAGTTCTCCTTTGTCTTATTGTTTCCAAGGCCAAACCCTGAAGGGCTTAGGCCTTCGACTGGCAACTTCCCAACTGGTAACCATGTCAATGATGAATGGATTTACGCCATCGATGACTTAGGAAGATTGACTTAGTCCTTCATCATGAAGATTCGACTGAGGCCGAATGGGTGTCCTTTGACCTGATCGGAGGGTACATCATCAAGCCCCCTAGTCGAAAGTGATATGTACGATCAAGAATATATTTCTTACAACTCAAAAATATACACACGAAACCCCATTTGTCGCAAATCTCTACAAAAGGTGTAAGTTGGATGTGTACTGATTGTATAATAATTCGTACGACCAGGCCTTCGATGGTGATCGAAGGGTATAAGGGGTGATATGCTTGCGCCAAACTTGTAGCCAATCTGCAATAAGAAATAATAGACACTTCGTTAAGTGATTACGCAGGGGTTGGACCCTGCGAACCACCTTCGGCGTGAGAGTAAGTATGTGATATGTGTTGTAAGTAATATGGAGTATGTGAAATACTGTGTTGAGTGAACATACCATTGAAATGACTCGTCCAACCTATTTATAGATGAAGAAATAAGCTTAGAGAGTGTTAGCACACGTTTTGGAGATCATGGGGGCGTCCCATGATTTGTGGTAACCGCTAGGGCTTCATCCCCACTCTCTCTGTCTTGGTGGGGAAGCTAAGGAGATAGTGGGAACGTGGGGGAAGACCAAGTCAAGGTTCTCCTTTGTCTTTGTGCCTTCAAGAGAAGACTTCGAAGGGCATAGGCCTTCGGCTGGCGAATTCCCAACTGGTAACCATATCAATGATGAATGATTTTACACCACCAATGACTTAGGAAGAAAGACTTGGGTCTTCGTAATGCAAATTCAACTTAGGTCGAAGGGGGGTCCTTCGACCTGATCGGAGGGTACGTCATCAAGCCCCCCAGTCGAAAGTGATATGTACGAACAAGAAATATTGCTTACGACTCAAGAATAATTATGAAACCTCTCCTTCGTCACAAAAATGAACGAAGATGAAAAGTCTAGCAACTATTGACCGCAATTAATGCATGTACTTATCCTAACCACCCTTTCCTCGGTAAAAGTAAAACATCTCTTCAAAATTTAAAAAAAAAAGATTTGAAATTCGGAAGTTAGGGGATAACTTAGGACACGTGTAGGGCCGAGATTTAACATGTGTGAGGGTATTTAAAGTCAAAAATAGTAAAACCCTAACACAATTTCATCTCACGCCCAATCTTTCACCTACTAAATCTCCTTCCGATCAAGCTTTCGAACAAATAGGTAAAGTCTTCCTTCGTATATGCTACGTTTCAAATACTTTTTTATCGATTTAGAGGAATCATGTCTACCAATAAAAAATTTGTAATCAAACAACAAGGTTGCACTTTGACTAGGGAGGAGCTTAAAGCTTTCCTCACTGATTATCCGATTCCCAAAAAGTATAAAATCATGTTACCTGGTAAAAATCAAGGTATTTTTGATGCCCCGGAAAACTATGTAGGCTTATACACCCATGAATTCACCACCTCCAACCTTAGGATACCCTTGCACCCTTTGATTTTAGAACTCCTCCAGTATTACGAAGTACACATATCTAGGTTTAACCCTTTTGGCCTAGCCAAGCTCATGACATACATTGTTATGTGTAAAGCTTATGGGTTTGAACCATCATTAACTGTGCTTAGAGGGTTTCTGAACTTGTACCCTGGAGGAGATTGGTTGACATTGCCAAAGAGGGGTGAGAGGGATGTGCCCATTCTCATAGATAGGCTGTTTACAAACATCAGGAATTGGAAAGGGAAATTCTTTTATATCCAAAGTACCATTATTCCTCCAACTTTCCCTGTATTGCTAAACCCAGAGTTTCAATATGATGAAAAAAGGTTCAATGATCCCTTGCCCTATACTGTGAGGAGGAATCCTTTGTATCAGCGTTTGGCTCGTCATCCAACTGATTGCCAAACATTCCCTGAGCTAATTATGTTCATGGCTGGTCTTGCTGAAAGCTGGGAGGGATATCTACTGGTTCCTGAGATTATTTGTGATGGAGAAAGTATGTAAATTTTTAATTAAAATATGAAATAGCAACTTATCTTTATGATTTTCATCTGTTTTCTCCTTTTTGCAGAGATGACGTTCATGAATTTTGTAGTTGTTGGTGGTGCAAAGGAGGTTAGCTTCATTTCGAAGGATCCTTATGAGATAAGCTATGGTGTGGCCACGCCTTCAGTGTCAGTGAACAACAATGATGTGGATGCTCAGCCCATCGAACATGTGTCCTGTGCTCCTCCTTCGAAGGAACCCATAGATGTTGAAGACCAGCTTGTGGAGAATGTTGCAGAATCTGATGAACCTATGTCAGAAGGACAGCTGGCAATCGTAGGACCCTCCGGCATTGGTGAGAGAGTCCGAAGCAGGAAAGGTACCAGTGCAAAGGCTGCTAAATCTGCATCGAAGAGAAAGCTCATCCTGCCTACTCCTCCCTCTCAAACTACCCGGCAAAAGAGTGCCCAGAGTAAGGCTGTGGTATTTCCAGCCATCGAAGGGCCCAGCACAGATGATATCCATGGTAAGGTTTCTTTCCTGTTACAAAGGATTAGATGCAAGTAATAACATATTAACGGGTTTGCTTATGCTGCAGGACTTCCTGATACGAAGGAGCTTTCCTCTCCCTTAGATTGTCATCTGCTTGTGGAGCGTGTGACCCCACCCAGCTGGAAGGGGGTGATGGACAACATGTCCATGGAAAGGCTCTGCGATCTTCATGACAAGAGTTATATCAGACAATGCATGTTGGATAACCAACTCAATACTAGGACAAGGGAGCTACTCCGTGCTGTCACCAAAGCTCGAGAAGAAATAGATGTCATGCTTGCCAGGGAGAAAGCTAGGGATCATAAGTATGTAGACCTGCAAAGAAAATGTGAAGAAGCAATGGAGGACTTTGACAAGAACCCCTTGGTGCAAGATCTCAGAGCTGATGTGGAAAAGCTCAAAGGTCAACTAGCAGCAAGCGAAGCTGAATGCAGCAAACTAACTCTTGAAGGCTCAAAGGTCATAGGCTATAAAGAGCAAATATCCGTTCTTACATCCAAGTGTAGAGGCCTTGAAGAAGAGAGGGCTCAGCTGGTGAACCAGGAGATCAAGCTCAGGGAAAAGGTTGATGGGTTAAACCTTTGGTTGAAGATGCTCCAGAAGGATAAGGTGGATTTGGTGACCAAAGTCATCCCCTACATTGCTATGGAACTGTACCATAGTGATGATGTGGGGATTGTGATTGGGAAGCTGGTGAATGCAGCTATATTTCATGGCAAGTGCACCACTTTGGAGGAGATAGCTGCGACAGAGGAACCAGTGAAGCTGGAAAAAGTTCTGTACTACAGGGAAACTCATGAGAAGGAGTATGATGATGTAGGAAATGCCTTAACCACTTCAGAGTTCCCTTTCCTTGCCGAAGTGTCGAAGGACCCAGCGGCCTCTATTGAGGACCTGCTGGCCAAGAAGCCAAGGAAGGTCCAACCTCCATCCCCTTCGAAGAAGACTCCATCTCCCAAGGTTCCATCCCCAAGTTCTGCTGATCCGACCCATTCCAAAGTTTGATGAAGGCTACCATGTGGTAGTAATTTGATCCCCAGGGTGGTATGTACCCTATTTTCAAACAATTTGTCCATGTCTCTTTCCATGCTATATGCCTGATGAAACAATTAACATTTGATGTGTGTGGTATAGGCTTCGGCCTAAGACAATGGTTTGTTTGTTTTGATTGTTAAGGCTACGGCCTGCTGGGACTAGCTAAACTAGTCAGTAATATATACATCAAGGCCACTAGGGCCTTTATTTTGCTAAGTGTGATTCTTCTCTTTACATTTTATTTGCACGTAAAATTTTTACAACCTAAAGCGTATGGTAGATGCATAGCCTCATTGTGTGTAATTACTTCACCAAGAATATAGCAATCATATAATTTGACTGCTGACAGAGGGTTGCGACCCACTCCATCTTAATCCTTTGGGCAGCGAAAGGCTTAAAATACCTTAAGGCCATATAGGAAAGTTAATGTGAAGTTGAGATGGATGTTATGCATATGAGCAAGACGTGTTGTTAGTCTTTGTACATCCCTTCGACATTGAAACTTATAAAAGCGACTTGGTGGGCAAATCTTTGTTGTATTGAACGAAACAAGATATTTGAGGGAAATGCATTATATCATTAAGTGGGTAGGGAGGATTACATCATTTTAAGAAATGAATACTAGACGCCTACCATTAATGCTTCTTTCCCCAAGTGAGAAGAATGAAAATACATTGATTAAAAGAAAATAAAGAAAAAAATGTCCTTGGACATTGTAAGTTTCATACGTAGAACTTACGAAGGGTAGTGCCATTCCAAGTTCTATCAATAGCGTCTCCATCCAAGGTTTCCAGCTTGTAGGCTCCGTTGCCGTATGCTTCCTTAACAACGTAGGGTCCTTCCCATGTGGGCCCTAGTTTACCCTGGTACTCAGCTTTACTTGCGTTGTTGAGTCGGAGGACGTATTCCCCTGGCTTAAAGTTCGAAGGCCGAACCCTGTTGTTGTAGTACCTTTCAATCTTTTGCTTATGGATAGCCTCTCTGATTGAGGCTATTTCCCTTCGTTCTTCAAGTAGGTCTAGGTTGCTACAGAGTCTTTCTTTGTTGTCTGCTACTTCGAAGTTCATGACCCTTTCTGTTTCGACACTTACTTCTGAAGGGATGACAGCTTCCGTGCCATATGTCAGGCTAAAGGGTGTTTCCCCATAACTTGACTTTGTGTGCGTTCTGTGAGCCCAGAGTACTTGAGGTAGTTCATCTACCCAACCGTGGTGACTGTATCCCAGCCTTCATTCTATGCCTTGGATGATGTCCCTGTTAGTAAATTCCACTTGTCCGTTACCTTGAGGATGGTAGACGGAAGTGAAAGATTGTTTTATGTTCAGGCCTCTGCAAAATACTGGAAATACCCCTTCGGAAAATTGCATCCCATTATCTGAGATGATGATGTGGAGTACTCCGAACCGGCAGATAATGTGTTCCCATACAAACTTTTTCATGTGCCTACCTGTAATGGATGCCAAAGGCTTAGCTTCCACCCATTTTGTGAAGTAGTCGATGGCTACGACTAAGAACTTTACTCCTCCTGGAGCAATAAGTAGAGGGCCTACGATGTCTATCCCCCATTGGCTGAAAGGCCATGCGGACGTTACAGAGGTCATATCTTGTTTTGGTAGCCTCGGAACCCTTGAGTGAACTTGGCAGGCTTCACACTTCTGGATGATTTCTACTGCGTCCTTGTGCATCGAAGGTCAATAATATCCGATCCTCATGATCATAGAAACAACAGAGCGAGGTCCTGCGTGGAGCCCGCAGGATCCTTCGTGCACTTCTTGGATGATGTTGGCGGCTTGCCTAGGTCCCACACAACGAAGCCATGGAGATAAGAATGACCTGCGGTATAGGTTGCTCCCCATGATTCTGTACTGTGGTGCTTTGATGCGGACCTTTCGAGCTAATTTCTGATCCTCCGGCAGTATACCACTTATTAGATACTCTCTAATTGGAGTCATCCAATTTGAGTCTTCCTCCTGTATCGCGTTAGACACCTCCTTTCGGACGATGGACCTATCTGGCAACACTTCAACCAGAACCTCCTTAGTTAAGTGAGCGAATGCCATTGATGCCAATTTGCTAAGTGCATTCGCTTTATTATTTTGGTTTCTTCGAAAATGTTCTATTTTGTAGGATGCAAACTCTTCGAGCATTTCCTTGGCTTTATCTAGGTATTGCTTGATCACAGGTTGTCTTGCTTCGTAGGAACCCTTTATCTGATTAGCCACCAGTTGTGAGTCAACAAAAATAGCAAGTCTTCTACCTCCATGTCCTTATCCATTCGGAGGCCTGCTAGTAAAGCTTCGTACTCCGCCTCATTGTTAGTAGCATCGAATTCGAAACGGAGTGCGTAAGTATACTCCTTCCCTTTAGGATCAACAAGAATTAGACCTGCACCAGAACCATCAGAGCTGGAGGCTCCATCGGTGTAAAGTTTCCACCCTTCGACCGTCTAAACAGGCTTCTTCTCGGCAACCTTTGTGTTCTGTTTTGTTTCGGAGGGTGTTTCTGCTAAGAAGTCTGCCAAAATTTGCCCTTTGACCGAGTTTCTACCTTTTTATTCAATTTCGTGCTCTCCTAACTCGATAGCCCACTTAGCTATCCTTCCAGATTTCTCTGGCTTTGAAAGTATCTTCTTAATAGGCTTGTCAGTGAGTACGGTTATGGGATGAGCTTGGAAGTACCTTCGAAGGCGCCTCGCAGCATGGACCAAAGCTAAGATTAACTTCTCCAATTCTGGATAATTTAGCTCAGCTCCCTGTAGAACCCTGCTAACAAAGTAGATAGGGATTTTTTTCTTTTCCCTTTCTGCCAATAACACAGCACTGATGCTTTCGAAGGAGGCTGCGATGTACATAAACAACACTTCGCCTTTGATTGGGGCAGTAAGTGTAGGTAGAATAGCCATGAACTCCTTGAGCTTTTGGAAGGTAGCTTATGCATCTGTACTCCACTGAAACGTCTTTTAATCCGTGCATCCTTTGAGTGTCTTGAAAAACGGCAAAGATCTATCTGCACCCTTCGATAAGAATCTGCTGAAGGCTGCTAGCTTTCCGTTCATACTTTGCACTTCCTTTAGGGACTTAGGAGGCTGCAAGTCCGTGATGGCCTTAACCTTCGAAGGATTGGCCTTAATACCTTGCTTGGTGATCAGATGTCCCAAAAATTGTCCTTCTTCCACGCTGAAGGAACATTTCTTGGGATTTAACTTCATGTTGCTGGCGCGAAGCTGGTCGAAGGTTTCTTTTATGTCGGAGAGCATGTCCTCCTCCATTATACTCTTGATAACCATATCGTCTACGTATGCTTCAAGATTCCTACCTATCTGCTTGTGGAAGGCTTTGTCCACTAAACATTGGTAGGTAGCACCTGTATTTTTCAAACCGAAAGGCATTTTCTTGTAACAATAAACACCCTTTCCTGTAAAAAATGCTGTTTTTTCTTCGTCCTCTTCCGCCATTTGTATCTAATGGTAACCCTTTTAATCGTCCAAAAAACATTTTAGTCGAAACCCTGATAAAGATTCCACTTTCCAATCAATTTCTGGTAGAGGATAGTGTTAATACAAATAAGCCGTAAAAACGTTTATTTATATTTTACGATCTTCTGATGTTTTGTCGATAACAAAAGTAAGATCATTTTAACGAAACAAATAAAATACGTAAATGGTTTGAACTAATAGTTTTCTAACACACTTACGCTTTCACATAAAACACTAAAACTAGTATAAGTGATTTTATGCTTAAGATATACATATGTACAACAACTAGTGTTTACATATTGGGATAACATATACTTAACTAAGTATATACCAAAATGGGTAAAAACAAGTATATACTAAATAGGTAAAAACTAGCAAATGGTTTTGACCCATAACCCATGGTTTTATTTATACCACTTAACCAAGTTCATTGTATCCTTAAGATACATTGTATCTAGAAAGAAAACCATGGATCAACCCATAACCCATGACCCATGACCCATAACCAAAAATACCCATGGGCAAAGAGGAGCGTTCCACGGATCCCTGGCTTTGTGCTAGCCGGATCCCAAGTGGAAGGGATCCGTGGGATCCGGGGAAACAGTAGGATTTTTCTCTATAAATAGTGAGCCATTTCTTCATTATTTCTCACCCCTTTCAAACATACTTTCTCCCCTGAGTTAAATCTCACTAACCTTAGATCCAAGAGATCTATGTTTGTAGTCTTGTTTTTGTGTGATCTTTTAGGTTCCTCTTAAAGGCAAGATCACCACCTTTGAAGTCGAGCAAGCTCAAGTCCATGAGTTGCCAAGCTTCTTCATCATCAAGGCTACTAAAGTCCTCTTGTTGATGATCTCTTTCTTTCTTCAAAGAAGTGTAGTGTTGAAGACATTAGTGTAAGATGTCTCAAATGTCAAGACGAAGATATTAGTGAAGGGTATCTATCTTCTATAGAATAAGCACTTGTGGTAGGTGCTTAGAAGTCAAGACAAGAAGCATTAGTGAAAGGTGCTTAGAAGTCAAGACTTGAAGCATTAGTGAAAGGTGCTTCGAAGTAAAGACACAAGACATTAGTGAAAGGTGTCTTGTAGATCTAGTCAAAGGCATTAGTGAAAAGTGCCTTAGATGTACATTCGATATGGTGTGTTTCGATGTACTAGATAGACTAGCATTAGATCCAAGGATATTGATGTCCTTGATGATGTTGTAAAGGAGTAGATCTCCTTTGGGATTAGTCGTTGGTGTAGTGTGGTAGTAGTTCCTCCATTGCAATGGAACTAGGTGCTTAGCCTAGTACCTAATAAAGGGTAGGCGACGTTGTGAAGGATTAGTTCTCCTAAGGTGTGAAAGAACTCGGTGGTTAGCCTAGCACCGTATAAAGGGTAGGCGACGTTGTGTAGGTGTGGTTCGCCTTGGTGTGAAAGAACTCGGTATTTAGCTTTGTACCGGAAAAAGGTTAAGCGACGTTGTGAAGGCTTCTCCGCTATAAGGAGATTGGTGTAGTGTTTACGAACTCTCGAGTAGGTGACTCGGGGAGTGGAGTAGGGCAAGGAAGGTGTCCTTGTAGCCGAACCACTATAAATACTCGCATTGTGGTTTTGTGCTTCTTACTCTTTATCTTTTCATTACATATCTTAATATGCTTGTTTATCAACATCCAAAACACACAACCAAATAGATTGACATAAGTCGATCTTAATAGTCTAAAAGGAAGTTTTAATTGGTAAAACTATTCAACCCCCCCTTCTAGTTTTCCACAATTGGTATCAGAGCTTCGTTACCAAGTTTCTTGAAGTATATTGTACTTTAAAAACTTGATACGATCCATAGTTAATTGAAAACTACAAAGAAGGTTTTTCATAAAAACAAACACCATGTTTTTCAAAAACTATATGTTTGGATGTTGATTTGATAACAACATTTTTCTTATTTATTTTTTATTGCACTAATCTTCCTTGTCATGTTGATTAGTCAAAGCTCATACCCCCAAGCTTTAGGAGTTGCTTGGTAACAAGAATACCTTCCTTAAGAAGGTATCTTAAACGCAAAGGAGCGAGAATTGTCTAAGTGACATTTGCTGTATCATTTGTAAAGACATTCCTAAGTGCGCTAAAGGTATGATTCTCTTTTTACTTTTCTTGATAATTAAGTATACCTAGTTAGGTATTTATATGATTATCTTTTATGCAAATTACATGTTTTACTTGAAGCTTCATTAGGAAGCCTTTTTCTCACATACGTGTTTTATTTCTCATATAAAGTCGTGGTATATAAAACTTATGTTTTGTTTCTTTTAAATCCAATAAAACAAAACACGAATTTCAAAAATTCCTCCTTCCCCATAAAAACTCCCACCGTCGACCACTTTATCAAACCCTCACTTTTTCAAATCTTCCAATTTCAAAAATTTCCTCTCATTCAAAAACTTCATCTTCCTCCTCATTCCATCTCAATCGAAATCAAGAAGATCCGTCATCAACATGGTTTACATCGCACTCGTGCTCATCACCCTAACACTCATCGCACTTGTGTTCCCTATGATGAAGTTCACATACGGAGACATTTACTTTGTGTTGTTAATCTATATTGGGGTCATATACCCAATCCTTTGTATCATCCTTAGTATTGAAATGCAATATTATTAATCTAGTTTATCTAGGTTACTATTATGTGTTTATCATTCCTTTTGATTTATATGTTTTATATTTTTGTGATACATTAGAGGTCATGTATGCATGCTAAAAGAAAATGTAGGATAAAACATATCTCGTGGTATAAAAACTGTAAAACCGTTTATCAAATCTGTGTCTGTTACTATAGATCTACGGATCCCGGAAGATATACTAGCCGGATCCCTTTTGTAAAGGAACCGTGGGATCCGTCCTACTGGAAAACAGTTTTCATGCAAGATTAAAAACCACTATCTTTCTAAAAGTAATAATCCACTAGAATTTCAAAACCATGAGTTAGCTAAATGCTAAAAACCATTGTTAATAAAAATCTAGTAAAAACGTTAGATTATTATAGGTTGACCATAAACATCACCTCTTATTAACCCATCACTTCTATAGATTCAACTATGACGCATGAATACGAGTTTGATTTTTCACTCACTAGCGTCTACACCCCGAACATCTCCCTTGAGCCCAACACACCTGGCAATCATGTCCGTGGGTTCAATAATCTCGAAAACCGTCACTTCCATGAAGGACGTATTGTAGACACCTCTCTACAATTCGAAGAAGGTATCTATACCTCCTTCCGAGCCATAGGACTAGAATGTCTTCTTGAAATCAACGAGAAGATATGTCCAAGGTTCATAATGGAATTCTTCAGTCAAGTCGAACTCGTTCGTAACGAGGATCGCTCTCTATCTCTTTGGTTTTACATCAAAAACCAAAAGTTCACTTTAACCCTTGGGCATTTTGCTCACATCCTCTGGATTCCAAATCATGGACAATGTGCCTTCACTGAAGATTGGTCTCTTGATTCTCTCTTCAACTTTCATGAAGAAAATAGTCCATATTGTTCACACATACCCTCTCCGGAAGATTTAAATCGCATGATATGCAAACCTCGACCATATTACTCCAATCCAAACATTATCCATACACGGGATATCCGAGAAGAGTACAAGCCTCTTGCTCTCATTCTACGTGAAAATGTTTGGAGTCTTAGGGGAAATCGAGATATTCTTCCCGCTTGTTGTGCTCACATGTTGTACTGTTTGCTAACACAACAACCATACAATCTCGCCTACTTTTTCGCAAGGCGCATTGCAAATCTTCAAGGCTCCAAGAATAAACTCATCCCTTATGGAATGTTATTGACACGCCTCTATCACAATGTTATGCACTTCCATCCTCAATTTCAAAGTCCGTTGTACGTACTTGTGAACAAGATGATGGAACCGCTAAACATATCTCTCATGAAGACTTTCTTCATTCTTGATTCCACCAATACCCGTCAATCACATATTGATCCTCCTAGCGAAGACACTCAATGAACCTAGAATAGTCAAACAGGATCAATTCTACTCTACTCATTATTTATGTAATCCTATTTCTTTCATGAAATAAAACATCTTACATTTGATATCTTAGTTTTAGAACTCCTTTAAACAAAACTTGGAATATAATGCTTTGTCAAGATCATTGCATACCTTTAGTAAAGGTTCTGTCTAGCAGATAGACGGATCCCAAATTTTGTACTAAACAGATCCCTACATCTAGGGAACCGTGGGATCCAGCAAAACAGAAAATGCAATTGCAAGCATTGTATGTCAAACACATCCTTAGAACACCTCACACTAAGCTAAATATTGTGTCTTAAGGTAGATTAAGACTTTATCAAGATAGGTTGATCTTTCCTACTCATTCCAACTCATATAGATCACACTCTAAGATGTTCATAGATCTATAACTTTGTTTTAATCCATCACTCTTCCGCTCTAAAAACTCACACTTTATTTTTTACTTGATCCCTCACATCTAAGTTAGAAATCTTTCGATTATGACAAAATTGATCATAAATCAACCTCACCTCAAAATTGATCAAAGTTGATCAAATCCTAGTTTTCCCATCTCAAAACCCTTAGGATATTTTCCAAAACACAATCCTAAGTCACAACCTGATCTCTAGGATCATTTAGCTTCAATTGACACTCTCATCTTTAGTGTCATCCTTGCTCATTCATTGGTACTCATGAAAGTTCCAAATCCTTCCACAAAAGACAATCATTAGCTACATCACTCACCACCTTCAAGTACTTAAGCACCCCTTCATTTAAGACACTTAGGAAGACTGAAACACTCAAGATGGTATAGGTCTTAGATTTTAGAAACATCATTTCCACTCTTTCATAGCTGCTGTTAGCCGGATCCCTAGGAATAGCCTAGACGGATCCCTCTGAGAAAGGAACCGTGGGATCCGGATGACAGTATAGGTCAAATCTTGCTAAAACAATCATTTCAACTTATCTTCCTAACTCAAACACTCCATCTCATCTTAAATGAGTTCCTAGATCATTCCAACCTCTGAAGTTGACTCTTGTGCATGTCAATCATCACATTCCAATGAATCCTAGTGGCTTTAAGCTTAAATGCACTTGCCAAATCTCTTAGTTTATAAACCACCTTGTTAGGACCTCCATAGTCATCACTCTCACTCTAACTTTCAGCTCTCGAAATCATTTCATCATGAGGAAAACCCCAAGTAGTAACTTATCCACCAAAGAACCACCCATGAAAAAGGCTCGTGTTATACACGAAATCTCCTCAACCGAATCATCTCCCGTCAAACCAACAAATGAGAGAATCCTTCATCATCCAATCAAACCAATTCCTAAAAGGATAGTACCCACAAAACTACCTATGCCTAACACCACCATACCTCCTAGGCCAAACAATATCATCTCCACTAAACCATCACCATTAGTTCCTAGAAATATTTCATTTACTTCACCACTATCATCACCACACCTCTACAATTTAGAGGACTTGCCTCCTAGGCCGTCTCATCCGCTTCTGCCGACAACATTCTCCTCATTAGGAGGAATAATGGTTCAAAATCAAGGTGTTGAGTCAACACTTGCTCCGGCTTCCTTTTCGCCGTCTCCATCATATAATCCTATATTGATTATGGGAAATCATCAAAGTCAACCACCCGACCATATAGAAGTTGACACTTCCTTACCACCACCATCATTCTTGGTCAAGGCATTCTCAAATGCACCTCCACCAATCCCTCCACCGTTTGAAGCTCCGCAAGCCGCCTCACTTGATCCTTCGCATCAAGCCATTTTATTTCCTCCACCACCACTACCTAGCCATGACAAAGATTTCTATCATTGTCAACATGTTGAAAGTTTGATACATGAAGTACGAGAAGACCAACGTTTCATGTTCTATCATCTCCTCGAACATTTCGACGAGATCAAACCTAAACAAAATTTGAGCTAGAAGATTTTAGTGGTGTCCTAGCATCAAGCGTTAGCTAGTCTAGAAATTCCTAGTCATGTATTGTCTATTTTCTTATTTTTAGAGTCATGTATATCATAACTCTTGTTTTATTAAATGGAATTACATGCTACTTGTTATTTTTCTGAGAATATGTATTCATATCTCATTTATGTGATAACATTACTTGTTATATCACCTTTGCTGATTTTAGTCATCAGCCAGACGGATCCCTCAGTATTGCCTAGACGGATCCCTACTAGGAGGGAACCGTGGGATCCGTAAAGTCAGAAAGTTTTTTTTTTTTACTTAAATCACATTTGCAGGAAATTGTGAATTATACTTGTTTTCTAACCCTTGTTTTGTAGTTATTCAATTAACACATAAAGAATTTGACATCCTAAAGCTAGGGGGAGCTTGGTGTCAAAACAATACGTTGCAAAATTACTTGCAACATTTGATTTAAATTTCATGACTTCCTGTTGCAAATATTGCAATCATCTAGGGGGAGCACACCCGTCACATAGACGTAATCTTTTGCATAAGTTAGTTGCAAATGAACTAGATTAGAATTAGTTTCTTGACGCCCTTACTTAGGGATGGACTCGTCAAGGGGGAGTAACGACGAGATCCTTTCCCGTTACTTGCTCTCTATTTTTTTCTTTTCACATGTTTTTCTTAAAAACGATGTGTTGCTTTCTTTCAAACACTTTTTGTTTCGACAAAAAGGGGGAGAAGAAAGTAAAAACTACAAATTCAAACTTTTACGAATTTTAGCTTTTCCTTAAAATAATCTTATGTTTTGTCATCAACAAAAAGAGGGAGATTGTTAATACAAATAAGCCGTAAAAACGTTTATTTATATTTTACGATCTTCTGATGTTTTGTCGATAACAAAAGTAAGATCATTTTAATGAAACAAATAAAATACGTAAATGGTTTGAACTAATAGTTTTCTAACACACTTACGCTTTCACATAAAACACTAAAACTAGTATAAGTGATTTTATGCTTAAGATATACATATGTACAACAACTAGTGTTTACATATTGGGATAACATATACTTAACTAAGTATATACCAAAATGGGTAAAAACAAGTATATACTAAATAGGTAAAAACTAGCAAATGGTTTTGACCCATAACCCATGGTTTTATTTATAGCACTTAACCAAGTTCATTGTATCCTTAAGATACATTGTATCTAGAAAGAAAACCATGGATCAACCCATAACCCATGACCCATGACCCATAACCAAAAATACCCATGGGCAAAGAGGAGCGTTCCACGGATCCCTGGCTTTGTGCTAGCCGGATCCCAAGTGGAAGGGATCCGTGGGATCCGGGGAAACAGTAGGATTTTTCTCTATAAATAGTGAGCCATTTCTTCATTATTTCTCACCCCTTTCAAACATACTTTCTCCCCTGAGTTAAATCTCACTAACCTTAGATCCAAGAGATCTATGTTTGTAGTCTTGTTTTTGTGTGATCTTTTAGGTTCCTCTTAAAGGCAAGATCACCACCTTTGAAGTCGAGCAAGCTCAAGTCCATGAGTTGCCAAGCTTCTTCATCATCAAGGCTACTAAAGTCCTTTTGTTGATGATCTCTTTCTTTCTTCAAAGAAGTGTAGTATTGAAGACATTAGTGAAAGATGTCTCAAATGTCAAGACGAAGATATTAGTGAAGGGTATCTATCGTCTATAGAATAGGCACTTGTGGTAGGTGCTTAGAAGTCAAGACAAGAAGCATTAGTGAAAGGTGCTTAGAAGTCAAGACTTGAAGCATTAGTGAAAGGTGCTTCGAAGTAAAGACACAAGACATTAGTGAAAGGTGTCTTGTAGATCTAGTCAAAGGCATTAGTGAAAAGTGCCTTAGATGTACATTTGATATGGTGTGTTTCGATGTACTAGATAGACTAGCATTAGATCCAAGGATATTGATGTCCTTGATGATGTTGTAAAGGAGTAGATCTCCTTTGGGATTAGTCGTTGGTGTAGTGTGGTAGTAGTTCCTCCATTGCAATGGAACTAGGTGCTTAGCCTAGTACCTAATAAAGGGTAGGCGACGTTGTGAAGGATTAGTTCTCCTAAGGTGTGAAAGAACTCGATGGTTAGCCTAGCACCGTATAAAGGGTAGGCGACGTTGTGTAGGTGTGGTTCGCCTTGGTGTGAAAGAACTCGGTATTTAGCTTTGTACCGGAAAAAGGTTAAGCGATGTTGTGAAGGCTTCTCTGCCATAAGGAGATTGGTGTAGTGTTTACGAACTCTTGAGTAGGTGGCTCGGGGAGTGGAGTAGGGCAAGGAAGGTGTCCTTGTAGCCGAACCACTATAAATACTCGCGTTGTAGTTTTGTGCTTCTTACTCTTTATCTTTTCATTACATATCTTAATATGCTTGTTTATCAACATCCAACACACACAACCAAATAGATTGACATAAGTCGATCTAAATAGTTTAAAAGGAAGTTTTAATTGGTAAAACTATTCAACCCCCCCTTCTAGTTTTCCACAGATAGCAGTCCTTCGGACATGCTTTGTTGATATCTATGAAGTCTATACACATCTGCCACCCTCCTTCATGCTTCTTAACCATCACCGGATTGGCTACCCAGGTTTGATACTTCACCTCCCTGAGTATGCCTGCTACTACGAGTTCATCCACTTCTTTACATGCTGCGGCATTTCTTTCAGGAGTAAGGCTTCGACGCTTTTGCTTGATAGGCTCAATGTGTTTGAATTCATTAAGCATGTGCTCAGTGCTGAAGGGCTTTCCATCTATGGTGAGAGTTCTAGGGACCCCCGTCATGTCGGAGTAAGTCCATGCATAGACATCTGCGTTAGCCCGTAGTATATTTTCTAATTGAGCCTTAAAGGAGGTAGGGAGTTGCTTTCCAATTACCACTGTCTGATCAGGGTAGAGATCGTTTACTACGATGCGCTCTTCGGCATCAGTGCAGCTGATAACATTTTTCGGAGGTTCCTCCAATACCTGTTTGACCCTTTTGCCTACTTCCATAGGCTTCTTCATGTTGTAGCTGGAGAAAACCGTTCCAATACCGGAAGGTGTTTGGTATTTGACCGCGGCATGTATAGTGGAGACAATAATGCCCATCTTCTGCATTGCTTTTCTCCCTATCAACAGGTTATAAGGAGATTCAGACCTTACGATCGTGAAAACCAGGGTTTTTGTTCTTTTTAGCCTTCCTTCTCCAATCGTAACCTCTAGAGGGACTTCTCCCAAGGGCCATGAGTGTTCCCCTAAGAACCCTACCAAGGGTACCTTCTAATCTACTCTCTTCGACCTTATCGAAGGCTTGAGCTTTAGAAAACAATGTTCGTAGATCACTTCGCAAGAGCTACCACAGTCTAGGTAGGCTTTGTTCACTTCTCTGTTGGAGATCAAGACTTTGATGACCACTGGGTCATTTGAGAGAACTTTGCATGTGATCGAAGGAAAGATGACATCTCCTACTCTGCATAATACTTCCTCTGATGCGTTCCTTTTTAAACCAGAATCATCCCTGTATACCATAAGGATGGGTGATTCGACATGTGTTGTGTCTTTCCCCAACTGTGTGTCGGAGACCTTTTCTTTACCTTTCTTTATGCCCTTCACCAAATGTCCCAATTGGCCGGACTTCACGGCCTCTTCTATCTGTTTCTTGAGCTCTCTACAATTTTTGGTGTCGTGTTCATAATCTTCATGGAAATAGCAGTATTTGGAGGTATCCCTGCTTCTTCCCCTACTTGTTAAACGAGGAGGAGGATCAAAGGCTTTCGCAGCCCTTTCTGTAGCAAGTATCTCCCTTGGAGATTTGGACAGATTAGCCAAGAGTCAGTGATTGATGTTCTTGTGGTAGGGTGTAAACCTGTCTCTGCCTTTGTGCTTGTTCTTTGACCCTTCCCACGAAAGGTGCTTCGGGATTTTGCTGTGACTTTCTTTGTTTTCAACTGGAGCCCCGTTGGTAGATACTTCTTTAGCTTCGATCCAGGTGTAAGCCTTCTCTACCAAGCCCTTGTAGGTTGCCAGGAAGGTCAATGGAGAGGAATTCCACCAAACTCCTATTTCGTAGGCCATGCACGAAAGCTGAGATGCGTTGGTCTTCGTGCAGGCCCATTATCTATAAGGTGTCATCGGTATATCTAGTAATGAAAGCCCTGGTGCTCTCATTTTCCTTCTGCTTGATGTTGTGAACTGTTAGGTACGTTCTTGTGAACTTTTTCTGTTGACTGAAATGTGATCTGAACTTGGCCTTGAGATCATCCAAATTCACAATGCTACCTGGTTTTTTCCCGTTCTACCATATACGAGCAGAATCTCGTAGGGTATATGTAAACATGTGCCAAGCAACGGGCATGACCCACTTCTGCATTCTGATAGCTCCTTCGAACAGGTGTAAAAAGTTATCCGGGTCCCCCTTCCCATCATAAGTACCAATATATGCGGGCATTTTCAACCCATCGGGCAAAGGGTAGTCTTCTATCCACCTTACGAAGGGTGTTTTGGAACCCATGGGCTCCGAATAAAGGCAGTTATAAGGTGGCATGTAACTGGGGACAACATTATATGGGTTATGGTTCGGAGGTACCCCGACAGGGTTCTGGTTAACATATTGAGGGTAAGCAGTAGGTATATAAGGTGGGTGATTTCCGACAGGATACGAAGGGTACACCATAGGTTGCCCGTAGGGCATGCTTCCGTATGGTTGAGTAAAACTAGGGTTGCTAGCCTGCCCATTAGGTGGGGGATAAACCCCTTGAGGGTAGGATTGAGCCTGAAAAGGAGGGTACATACCATGAGGAGGAAGATTTACTCCCCCATTCATTTGAGATGGATTGCCTTCTATGCCGGATGCGTGAGAAGGCTGCAATGGAACCCCTGCCTCAGTTCTCCCCAGATGAGCCGCCAAGAGTGGTGGCAAGCTAACCTCCGTAGTCTCCCTTCGGTGACTCCTTCCATTGGAACCTTCCATTGTTCCTTCCCTTCTCGTCGGAGCCCTCTCCAGAACATCTTCAAAACCAACCGACCTTCCACTCGGCCTTCGACTGCTCGGAGACCCTATCCTTAGCACTGAGCGTGTATCCCCAGGAGCCAAAGGCCTAGTCTCCATTTCCAACTCTTCGTCATACTCATCGCTTGAGTATTCCAACTCCCTTCTCATCTCCACATTCCGAGTTTGCCTCCTTCGAGCCCTCAGTAAAGCTTCTAGTGCTTCGATGTTAGCTTCGACAAACACTGGACTGATTACCATTTCAGGGTTAGCCAAAGTTAAAGCATGGTTGTTGGGAGTTATTTCAGGGTGAGATCGTGTGGTAAAGGTGGATGCAGTTATATTGGGAAGGTTGTTAGGATCGTTGACTGAGATTGGTGTTAAGGTCTAGAAACCCGGAGGGGTGTATCTTCTCTTCCTTGATTCATGCCGTAAAACTGGTGAGTGTGATTGACTGGTTATAAGTTTGGAATAACGAGATGAATTGTAGCGGGTCCCACGGATGGCGCCACTGATTTTACAATAATTCGTACGACCAGGCCTTCGATGGTGATCGAAGGGTATAAGGGGTGATATGCTTGCGCCAAACTTGTAGCCAATCTGCAATAAGAAATAATAGACACTTCGTTAAGTGATTATGCAGGGGTTGGACCCTGCGAACCACCTCCAGCATGAGAGTAAGTATGTGATATGTGTTGTAAGTAATATGGAGTATGTGAAATACTGTGTTGAGTGAACATACCATTGAAATGACTCGTCCAACCTATTTATAGATGAAGAAATAAGATTAGAGAGTGTTAGCACACGTTTCGGAGATCATGGGGGCGTCCCATGATTTGTGGTAACCGCTAAGGCTTCATCCCCACTCTTTCTGTCTTGGCGGGGAAGCTAAGGAGATAGTGGGAACGTGAGGGAATACCAAGTCAAGGTTCTCCTTTGTCTTTGTGCCTTCAAGAGAAGACTCCGAAGGGCATAGGCCTTCGGCTGGCGAATTCCCAACTGGAAACCATATCATTGATGAATGATTTTACGCCACCAATGACTTATGAAGAAAGACTTGGGTCTTCGTAATGCAAATTCGACTTAGGTCGAAGGGGGGTCCTTCGACCTGATCGGAGGGTACGTCATCATGTACTTAGTGCGCATTTAATGCAAGGACACTTGGCCAAACCACCCTTTTCTCGGTCAATGCAAACGTCTTTTCAAATTTTGAATTGAGTTTTAAATCCGGATGTTAGGTCATCCAAGTGACACGCGTATGGCCAGGATTTAAAATTAAATGGGGTATATAAAGTGTGACACGGTGAACCTTAAATCAATTTTACCACTCTCTATATTCTTGTGCTTCCGATCAAGTGTCCGACCAAAAGGTAACGTATTCCATCTACACTATTAAATTTTCTTGTTTTATGTTGCATATATCCTTGATGGGTTCCAATGCAAAGTTTACTATAAGACAACAAACCTGCACTTTGTCGAAGGAAGAGCTTCAAGCATTCCTTACAGACTATCCTATCCCAAAAGAGTTTAAGGTAATGCTACCTAGTAAACGTCAGGGTATATATGATGCACCAAAAGGATACGTTGGTCTGTACACTCATGCTTTTACCACCTCCAACCTAAGGATACCTCTGCATCCACTGTATTTAGAGCTCCTCCAGTATTACGAAGTACACGTATATAGGTTTAACCCTTTTGGCTTAGCCAAGCTTACCACATACATTGTAATGTGCAAAGCATATGGGTATGAACCATCATTAACTGTGCTTAGGGGCATCTTGAACATATACCCTGGTGGAGATTGGTTGACTCTAGCCAAGAGAGGTGAGCCTGATGTGCCTCATTTGATCGAGAGGCCTTTTACCAATATCAGGAACTGGAAAGGCAAATTTTTCTATATACAGAATACCATTGTACCTCCCCAGTACCCTGCTTTATTGGACCCAAAGTTTTAGTTTGATGAGAAGGGATTCAATGATCCGCTGCCTTATACAGTGAGGAGGGACCCTTTGTATCAGTGCTTGTGTCGTCACCCAGCTGATTGTCAGACTTTCCCACAGCCTATCTTGTTTATGGCTGGTCTTGCTGAAAGATGGGAGGGCTCCTCATTGCATCCTGAAATTGTTTATTGTGGAGAAAGTTTGTATTTTTTTTTAAATTAAATTAAAATTTAGAAACTTATCTGCTGATATTTATCTTTTTCCTTTCTTGTCGCAGGAATAGCTTTTCGCAACTTCGTTGTGTCTTGAGGTGCTAAATAAGTTAGCTTTATTCCCAAAGAGGCTAAGCAGGTCAGCTATGGTGTTGGTTCCCCCTCTGTGTCGGTGAACAACAATGACGTTGATGCTCAGAGGATTGAGCCCATCTCATCTGCACAGCCTTCGAAAGGAAAGGAGCCTGAGGAAGAGACCCAACTTGTGGAAAATGTTGCTGATTCTGATGACCCTGTCTCCGAGGACCAGATTGTGATCGTAGGGTCCTTCGGCATTGCTGATAAAGTTCAAAGTAGGAAGGGTACAAGTGCCAAGGCTTCAAAGTCTGCCTCTAAGAGGAAGTTAGTATTGCCTACCCCTCCATCTCGTACTACTCGTCAGAAGAGTGCCCATGGCAAAGCAGTGGTTTTTCCTGCTATCGAAGGGCCCAGTGATGAGGAAATTCATGGTAAGCCTGCATTCCTGTTATAAAAAATTTGTTATAGTTCGTTAGTCTGATAATCATATGACTTCCACAGGTCTTCCTGACACGAAGGAGCTTTCGACCCCCATGGCTTGTCACTTGCTGGTGGAGCATGTGACCCCGCCTGGTTGGAAAGGGTTGTTGGACAATATGTCCCTGGAGAGGCTTTGTGACCTGCATGACAAGAGTTACATGAGGCAGGTTGTGCTTGATAATCATTTGAATACTCAGACTAGAGAACTCTTGTGTGCTGTAAAGTCTGCAAGGGAAGAAATGGATGTAATGCTTGCTAGGGAGAAGGCGCGAGATCAACAATATGAGGATCTGCAGGCCAAGTGTGAGGAAGCAATGGAGGATTTTGAGAAGAATCCTCTAGTTCATGATCTTCGAGCAGATGTCAAGAAGCTTGAGGAACAACTTGCCGAGAGCCGTGCTGAGTGCAGCAGGCTAACACTTGAAGGAACCAAAGTCACCAGCTACAAAGAACAAATTTCTACGTTGACTTCTAAATGTGCAGGTTATGAAGCTGAGAGGACTAGGCTTGTTGAGCAGGAGATTAAGCTGAGAGAGGAAGTGGATGGGCTGGACCTTCGTTGCAGGATGCTTAAGAAGGACATGGTTGATTTGGTTTCTAAAGGCATTCCTTACATAGTTATGGAGCTCTACCACAGTGATGAAGTTGGTGAGGTGGTGGGAAGGTTAGTTAATGCGGCCATCTTCTATGGCAAATGCACCACACTGGAGGAAGTAGCAGCTACAGGAAAACCGGTGGTGCTTTCTGATGTGCCCTATTACCGGTCTATAGCTAAAAAGGAGTATGATGAAGCTCAAAATACCTTGTCCACTGCCAAATTCCCCTTCCTTTCTGAGGCGATGAAGGACCCCACATCATCTAACAAAGATCTCCTTTCGAAGAAAACCAAGAAGGTACAGCCTATCTCTCCCAGTAAAAAGACTCTGTTGGGAATCATTTTTGGGAGTTAATACTTATAGTGATAAAGTTAGTACTGATAGCATTGTGTGATAAGTATTAACTAGTTAGTACTGATAGTGATAATGTTAGTACTGATAGTATTAAGTTTGTACTGTTCTAAGTAAGGAATGTTGTGTATGGTTTGTAATAGCATATCTTCTATTCCAATAGAAGATATGATATACTTAGTGCATAGTTATCTCTGTAAGGGATCTCCTTAGTGTATAAAAGGAGATCCTTGCTAGGTTAAACACACATCTCATATTCTATCCATCTTAAGAAGAGCTTCAAGGTTGTAAACCCTAGTACTAGGAGAGTACTCGTATTATTGCTTAATAATATTGAAGCTTTTGGTGTTACATTGTGTTTACATTAATCTTCTAAAGTACATTCAAGTAGATTCCGCATACTTGTGTGTATCTACAATAAAGTTTCTCATTGTTGTTTTGGAACCATCTAAGACAACTAACACGTTTGCAAGCTAAGTGTTCTAGATCCAAGGTTTGGGACTTCACAAGTGGTATCAGAGCTTGTGTCCTAAAGCTTTGTTTTTAGAAGATCCTGTGTAACTAATCTGAAAAAATGGATTTCGACTCAAACAAATCCAGTGTTGTTAACAGAGTTCCTAAGTTGCAGCCAAATGAATATGAACTCTGGAGAATGCGCAGAGAGCAGTACTTCTTGGTACTTGATTTCAAGCTGTGGAACATTGTGCTCTATGGAGACTCTTACAAATCCATTGTTACTGAAGAAGTTGGTGGTAAAACCGTTACTAAAGAAAAAGGTGATCCTATCACTAATGAAGAAATGGCTATAAGAGGTAATGATCTCAAGGTCAGAAGTCTTTTACTCATGGCAATACCTGATGATCATCAACTCACCTTCAACAAACACAAAGATGCTCAGAGTTTGTTCAAAGCCATTGAAACCAGATTTGGTGGAGATTATGTCACCAAGAAAACTCAAAAGACTCTTTTGAAGCAAGAATTTGAAAACTTCATTGCTGGTGCAACTGAGTCCATTGACTCAGTTTATAATAGGCTTTAAAAACTCGTTAGTCAACTGGCAGTACTGGATGTGGATCTCTCCAAGGAAGATGTCAACCTCAGGTTTGTTAGAAGTCTTCCATCACCAAAATGGGACACTCATGTCATTGTATAGAAGAACAAGCCAGATTTTGAAACCATGAAGTTGGACAATCTGTTCAATAGCTTTAAGGTGATTGAACAAGACATGAAGAGAAAAGCAGCTGTATCTTCCAGTTCTGGGTCACAAAACATAGCCTTTGTGCCTCACCCTGTCACTAGCAATGATATGGACAATTTTGATGTTAGTACTCCTAGTACTAATGTTAATACTGATGGCTCTGTAACCACTGCAGCAAGCATCAATGAAGGTACAATCTATGCTTTCATAGCTGAGTAGATTCAAGGATCTCAGATCACTCATGATGATCTGAGACAAATCCATAAAGATGACATGGAAGAGATGGATATCAAATGGAACATTGCCCTGATCAGTATGAGGGCAAGAATGTTCATGAAGAAAATTGGAAGGCAGATTAAGATCAATGATGGAGATACTGATGGGTTTGACAAGGGAAAAGTTGAATGCTACAACTCTGGCAAGCTTGGGCATTTTGCCAGAGAATGTAGAAGCCCTAGGAGCAAAGGGAAGCACAGTGAGGCTGCAAATTCTAAAGCAATGGTGGCTGTTGATGGTGTTGGATATGATTGGAGCTTCATGGCAGATGAAGAAGAGAGCCAATCAACATGGCTTTGGTATCTGAGGTACTTGCTGAAACAAATTGCTCAGATACATGTATTCCATTAAGCAAATACTTAGAGCTAAAAACCATGTTTGATAATGTGTCTGAAGAACTTGCTAAAACTAGTTATAACTTAGCAAATCATAAAAGAGGCTTAGCTATTTTAGAAAACAAATTGTGCACTACAAAGAAAATGAGTCAAAGTTTACTGAAACAACTGTTGTGCTTAATAGGGAAATCTCCTTTAAAGAAATCACCATTAACGTGTTAAAAGAAGAACTAGAGAAAGTCACAAAAATAAAAGATAATATAGAGCTAAGTGTTGAGGAACTTAAAGACACACAACATTATAACTCTGAGAGAGTTGATAGATACCTGGAAAAAGAATTAATTGGCAAAGCCAAATCAGGTATGGGGTATAAGACAGCACCACCACCATTCAGAGGTATCCCTTCACCTCCTGGTATAGACCTTGAACACACTGGATTAGAAGAGTTTAAGGAACCCACAAATTTCCGAGGACCTACAAGCAAAAGTACTTTCCCTAAAAAGACTGATGAAGTGTTTGAAAGTGCTAGTGACACCTCCTTACCTGAGGTGTCTGTGTTTGAAAACAAAAAGGTAGAGTCTAGTCAACCAAAGCAAGAACAGGCCACTAAACCTGAAAAACCTGCTGACAAACCTGTTAGGAAGCCAGTAAAGTATGCTGAGATGTATAGAAACAGGTCATCTAGTCCTAGAGGAAACAAAAGAAACTGGAATCAGTTAAAATCTGAGCAACTAGGAGATGAATTTGTCATGTATAATAATTCTTGCTTTGTGTGTGGTAGCTTCTCTCATTTGCAGGCTCATTGCAGACATCCTATGAGACCTCAACCCATCATGACCCCTAGATCAGTTCTTCTCAAAACTGGCATAAAATCTTTCAATAATGCAAGGCCAGTTAATACTTCTAGACCACAACCCAGAGTATTTGGTGAAAGACCCAAAAGAAACTTGTCAAACTCATCATCTACTTCACCAAGGTCGTTTAAATCAGCACAAACCTTTAACACTTATGATGAACAAATCAAGTTTTACAAGAAAAAGGTTAATACATATGAGCCACGACTTAATACTGATAGGCCAAAAGTTAATACTTTTAAGCCTAAAATGAAACATGCTGGCTCTAAAGTGAATGCTACAAAGGGAATCAAGGGCAATGCTGTTAAGCCCTCAGCTTGTTGGGTGAGAAAGACCACTCAACCCAACAGTGCAACAGTTACTCTCAAGAAATATGATTACATTGATGCACGAGGCAGATCCAAGTCAGTGATGGCTTGGGTCCCCAAAAGGAACTAATTTCCTTTATTTTAGGCTAAAAGGTGTTTCCCCATGGCTGGACTTTGTATGCGTCCTGTGGGCCCAGAGTACTTGAGGCAGATTCTCCACCCAACCATGATGGCTTCGATCGAGCCTCCGTTCTATCCCTTGAATGAAATCTCTGTTAGTGACTTCCACCTGCCCGTTACCCTAAGGATGATAAACGGAGGTGAGTGGCTGCTTTATGTTTAGACCTCTGCAAAATATGGGAAATAATCCTTTGGCAAACTGTTTCCAGTTGTCTGATATGATGATGTGAGGAACTCCGAATCGGAAAATGATGTGTTCCTACATGAATTTTTCCATGTGTTTTCCTGTGATTGATGCCAAAGGCTTGGCTTCGACCCATTTTGTAAAGTAATCAATGGCTACGACCAGAAATTTGACCCCTCCTGGAGCTATTGGTAGAGGACCAACTATACTTATCCCCCATTGGCTGAAAGGCTATGCGGATGTAATAGACGTCATGTCTTGCTTAGGTAGCCTTGGAACTCGTGAATGAATTTGACAGGCTTCACACTTCTAAATTATATCCAAAGCGTCTATGTGCATCGAAGGCCAATAATACCCTATCTTCATTATCTTGGAAACAACAGAGCGAGATCCTGCATGCAAACCGTAAGACCCTTCATGCACTTCTTTAATGATGTTCGAAGCTTGTTTGGGTCCCACATAACGGATCCATGGAGACAAGAAAGACCTTCTATATAGGTAATTCCCCATGATCATGAAGATTCGACTGAGGCCGAAGGTGTGTCCTTCGACCTGATCGGAGGGTACGTCATCAGTAAGCGAACAAAACAAATTAAGATTTGAGAGGTTTAAATTTGGAAGATTTATTGTTACTTAACAAATACATTTTAATATATATCATGCATCAATACATAACCAGATCACCTCACAAAGGAATTATTTAGATTTACTGATAAGGATTTAAAATGTACACTTTTAAGGGGTCATTTAAGCCCTTAATCGCCCACTTTTATATCCGTTACTGCTTAATTTCGTTCCTTTTCACTTTTTAGGTCTCTTGGAAGCAAAATGCTTGAATGATGCATTTTTGGACGAAAAGGAGGGATTATGTGGAGAAAATGGCTAAGTCAAGATCAAGACACTCAAGCTGCTGAATTTACACCTGACGGCGTCCCAATCAGAGGGCGACGCCGTCCCTATATTTGTGACGACTCAGGAGCGAAATTGCTATTTTACACCTGACGGCTTTAGGCTTTGAAGAGTAAGGGCGTCACGAAGACTTTTCTTCTTAGACGGCCTAGATCCAGACTCAGACGATGTCAGTACTGAAGACTGACGACGTCACAACCACAACGTGACACCGTCCCAATGTTGACTTGACCAAGACGAAACCCTAATGGCGGCGATCAGACGGCGTCCCACCTATAAGGCGACGCCGTCGCAGTTGTAAAATTATATATAGAAATCGAATTTTCAGACTTTCAGAGGTAGACTTGTGGAGTAAAAACCTAAAACAATTGTAGTTCGGTTTGGACAGTATTTTAGGATTCTAATACCCTATTTTACATCAAGATAAGTTATTTATTCCCTTGATTTCATTATGTCTTCGATTGAATGTGTGTATGCTTGCATGTTTAACATGTCTGGCTAATTTACTTGTGTGTTTGCTTCGATCTGTGAAACTTAGTTATTAAATATTGATTGGTTGTCTCTTTTCTTAATTGTAATTGGCTTAGGAGTGCATGAAGCCATCGTTGTGTTTTTAATGCTTGATTAATCTTTGTTGAACATTAGTTTATAATTACTAGTGGAATTGTAGGATAAACATCCAAAGATAACCTTAGTGTTAAGTTTATGAATCCTAGAGATTTCGTAGTCATTAACCTTAAGGTAGCTTCAAAGAGTTAGGGATAAAAGCACACACTACGACCTTAGAAAACACAACGCGTTAAGAATAAGGACGTGACAATTCAACCACCAATAAAAGATAACTAGGGAGTAATAGTATCTAGGTAGACACATCTTTAATCATCATACGAGCACACTTCAAAAAGACATAGACTACCCTTAGCTTAGATAATTAGATAGTAGAGCAATCAGTAGAAGTACCAAACCCCCAAATCTAAACCCCGAGATTTTACCCTTAGCTTTATAAAAAATATAAAAAGATAAAAAATAATCTTCCTCAACCTCAACCTTAGCATAGTAAATTTCTCACTAGCATTCCTATTCCCCTAGAGAACGATATCAATCCCCGAGGCTTACCCTAATACTACACTACAACGATTAGGTTCACTGCCTAGGTGGTTGAAAAACTTGCTCGAAGAAAAGGAAGTTTCCTTTGACCCCGAACGCGCGTTGTACGCGTATCAAGTTTTTGGTGCTGCTGCCGGGGAATAGAATAGCTAGTTAGATTTCTATCGCGTTTAGGTTTCCTTGCTTGATTCCTATCAAGTAAGATTTTTTTCTCAATTTTAGCTTCCTCGTAGTGTATCCCCCTTCTTCGTGAATTTGTTCGTAATCCCATCGCTTTTCATCATGGAAGGTGATAATCAACCACCACTCATCAACCCACCACCAAATGACCCGCCAGGAGCCTGTACTCTTGGTGAATACTCTAGACCAAGCCATCGAGGCTATAGGAACACAATTGAGCTCCCGATCAAGCTCAAAATACGACCCTACGATCCGACACCATCCGGTTGGTGCAAAACGGATGTGCATTCCATGGACTTCATTCCAAAGATCCTAATCAGCAACTTAAGGATTTCCTTAAAATCGTCGATTTCATCGACCTTGATGCTACTACTCGGGAGACCACGTGCTTGCATCTTGTTGGGAATTCTACTTAGTATGAATTATGCTGAAGTTACTGCTGAATGATTCTTCCGAAGTGTACGGATTCTGCTGAAGACTTAATTCTACTGAAGTAATGAAACCGTGTAGATGGTTTCTGCTGATATAGATATTTCGTGTATTCTATAGTTAGTTAGGATATGCATGAGCTTTATTAGGAAGTTATATTGTATATCTTATTTAGTTTTATGTTTATACGTTTCTTGGGAAACGGGTTAGGGTTCCTTGTGTATAAAAGGAACACAATAGTATGAGTTAGGTACGAGTTGAAAAATAAAATTTTAGTATTATTAAAAGATCCATAGAGGATCAAAGTGTTCTTAGTTATTTGTGTTTGTTCTTGTTTTTAAATTCCGCTTGAATACAAGTTATAGAGACTGTCTTATAGTGTGTTTGTGATTACATAAGCATTACTATCGATCTACGAGTGCTTTAAGATCTATCAAGGTCTATAGATTCAACAAGTGGTATCAGAGCCTCGGGAGAGTCTCTACGATACTAAGAACAGTCTTTTCTTTACACTCATACAACCAAAACAACCTTCACCATGCCTGGATCAGATGATGGTATGCATGTCACCAATAACCAAAACAACACCTCACTGCAACAACTCAACCTCTCTAACAACAATGCAAAGTTTTCTTACCTCAAGAAGGAGGAGTACGATTTGTGGTCAATGAAGATGCAGAACTGGATCTCCAACATTGATTGGAATCTCTGGGAAATTGTAAAGAAGGGGAACAGTTTGAAGACGACTATCACAGATCCTGATGGTAATGTTACTATTGTTCCTCCAAAATCTGCTGAAGAGATACTGGCCGTTCAAAGAGAGCACAAAGTGAGAACTATTCTCCTTCAGGCTATACCTGAAGATCACTTGGGTGATTTTCACTACATGCTGGATGCTAAGGATATATGGATGGCAATCAAGGCTAGGTTTGGTAGGAATGAGGAGTCCAGGAGAATAGGAAGTCGATGTTGAAACAACAGTTTCAAGAATTCTAAATCTCTGAAGAAGAAGGTATCCACAAGGGATATGACAGGTTTCATAAGATACTAAGTCAGTTGAATCAGCTGAAGGCAAAGCCAGATAATGATAATTGTAATTCAAAGTTCTTGCGATTTTTACCTTCATCTTGGTTGCAAGTTAGCATTGCCCTCAAAGCTAAAGGTGGGCTGGATATGCTCACTTTTGATGAACTATACAACAGACTTAAATCTCTTGAGCCTGATGTGAGAAGTCCTTTTCGTTCATCCACTCCTAGTCACACAACTTTTGTTGGGGCCTCCTCCAATAAGATGACCCATGCTCCAAGTCCAACTTACTCACCATCATCTTCTTACACTACCACTCCATCAAGTTCTCAACCAAAAACCAGTGGTGTTTTGGAAGATGTGATTCACTCTTTTGTTGCTGATTATGACACTCAGCAGCAACTAGCCTTTGAGGACTTTGAACAGGTGGATCCATTTGACATGGAGGAGATGAATTTGAAGTGGCAACTGGCAATGCTCTCAATGAACATCAAGAAGTTTGAGAGTAAATCTGGGAGAAAGTTTGGGTTCCAGGGAAGAGATCCAGCAAGATTTAACAGAAGCAAGGTCAAGTGCTTTACTTGTGGGCAGATGGGTCACTTCTCTAGAGAATTCAAGGATAGGAAGGCTGGTGATGAGGTGAGATATTCTTCTTATCAGCAGATTCAAAAGGAAGCTGGAAATTCGAAGGCTGGATCCTCCACAGCGCTTGTCACTATGGATGATCATGTCAATTGGAATCTGCATGAGCCTGAGAATGATGATGGTCCTGGCTCGGAGAATATTGGATTGCTGGCTAGATGTACTTCAGAGGATAGGCATGATCAAGTTGCCTTAATGGGCATCTCTCAGGTACATAACTGTGTTTTTGGTTGTAGTGAACGTTATAATGAACTTAAAGTAGCCTATGATGAATTGAAACCTAGATATAATGAATGCTATGTTGAAGTTGAGGCTTATAAACAAGCTTTAAAAACATTAGAAAGACAAAAGGTTTGGTTTCAAAAGAATCAATTGACTTATGATGAGAAGATAAGGGTGTTAGAAAGTGATTTAGAATGCACTACAATTGATTTAAAACGTACTAAGAATGAAAAAGCTGATGTAGTTTCTGAAAAAAAAGTGCTAAAAGAGAAACTAGATGAGGAAGTAGCTAGGCATAAAGAATGGTTAATGAATGGAAACAAGTTAGCTGGCTTCATCTATAGCAGTCAAACTCCTAACTCTACAGTAGCTTTAGGTTTTAAGAAATATGTTGGCTTAGAAGCTAGGGATGACACATGTAAATCTACACCAACAAGATTAGCTAACTTTGTAAAAGAGGGTAAATTGACCTATTAGAGGTGAATATATGCCCATTGACCTTTCCATCACAGTTGAATTTGATGGATCACACCATCTTTATGGCAAAAAGTTAAAAGACTTGCCAGACCCTAATTCTTCATCTACTGACTTTGTCTCTTGTTGTGACAGTGACAAGTCCTCTGACCAAGGGTCTACTTCTAGTACCAAGTGTGATTCAAATGACAAGTTAAGCCTTCCCAAGACCTTGCCCAAGCCTACACCCAAGACCGCTTACAAGCCTTTTAAAGTTGTTGCTGAAGAATCAACTTCCAAGCCAGTTTCTTTTGAAGACTTGTCTTTTAATTCTTTGAACAATAATGCTTTTAAGTTTACGAAAAACAATTCTGTTAATTCTTGTGGTTTGAACGCTTTTGCATGTAATAGAATATCTTTTACTTTGAATAAATCTTCTAAAAAGAAGACATGTTTTGTTTGTGGAAGCAAATTTCATTTGATTAAGGATTGTAATTTTCATGAGCAAAGAATGGGTGCAGGTGCTGGTCAAAAGAAATCTAGACCAATGTGGACAAATATTAATGATATACCATCTTTTATTCCACAAGCAACTAATAAATCTTCTCCTTGGAGAAGATCTGTTACTAGCCCTTATGTGAAACCAACAAGTTCATATTTTCAAAAGGGTTATTGGCCTGGATGTGTGGACTCAATGTATGATGGGATGGGAACTTGGGGTACTGCTGTGAAGCCCTCAGCAGGTTGTTCTAGGACTAGAAAGGGACCAAATTTTCAATGGAGGTCCAAGAACAATGGTGGATCTTTTGTTTCTACATGGCCTAAATCTTGTGATCCACAAGGCAGGCTCAAGTCAGTAATGACTTGAGTCTCCATAGTGTACTTATATTTTGTATATTTATTGTTGTTGTTGTAGAATCATCCTCTTAAGCATAAGGACGTTGGCATTTTTTATAGTGGTTGTTCCAGAAGCATGTCTGGAAACAGAGAAATGATGCATAATTTCATACCCATTAAAGGAGGCAATGTCTCTTTGGGTGGAAGTGATGGTAGAATCACAGGGAAAGGGACCATCAAAACACCTCAACTGGATTTTGAGAATGTGTACTATGTTAAGGAACTGCAACACTTCAACTTGTTCTCAGTCTCACAAATTTGTGACACCAAGAACAAAGTATTCTTCTCTGAGGATAAATGTCTTGTGCTTTCTAAAGACTTCAAACTACCAGAAGATACAACAATTCTGCTGAGAGTTCCTAGAAATCACAATCTATACACATTCAACTTAAATGATGTTCAACCTGAAGGTGATCTAACTTGTTTGGTGGCAAAAGCATCCCTGGATGAGTCTACAAAATGGCATAGAAGGATGGCTCATGTGAACTTCAAGACCATAAACAAACTTTCTAAACTGGGTCTTGTTCAAGGACTTTCTGCCAAAGTTTTCACCAATGCACATATTGTGTTGCCTGCAACAAAGGAAAGCAACACAGATCCTCAAACAAAGCCATTACAGTGATGAGCACTATTTCAGAACCTCTTCAGTTGCTACATATGGATCTCTTTGGTCCTACCCAAGTCAGGAGTATTGATCATAAGTATTTCTGGCTGGTAATCACTGATGACTATAGCAAATTTTGTTGGGTATTCTTTTCGAGAACTAAAGATGAAACATCTCCAGTTTTAAAATAATTCATTACCCTTGTTGAAAACCAGTTGACCAAAAGGGTTAAAGGAATTCGGTGTGATAATGGGACAGAGTTCAAAAATGTTGTATTAATAGAACTCTGTTAATCTAAAGGGATAAAAAGGGACTATAGCACTCCAAGAACCCCTCAACAAAATGGGGTAGTTGAAAGGAAGAATAAGACCTTAATAGAGGCTGCAAGATCAATGCTGGCAGACTCTAAATTACCTAATATGTTTTGGACTGAATCAGTTAGCACGGCTTGCTATGTACTCAATAGGGTATCCATCACTCGACCTCATTTCAAGACACCTTATGAACTTTTCACTGGGAAGGTTCCTGCTATACATTACCTCAAACCGTTTGGATGTCAAGTCACCATTCTGAACACCAGTGATCCATTGGGGAAATTTGATGAGAAAGCTGATGAGGGGTATATTGTGGGTTATTCAGCTCATAGTAAGGCTTATAGGGTATACAATTTATCTGCTAAGAAGATTGAAGAGACTCTGAACCTGAGATTTCTAGAAGATAAGCCTAATGTTCAAGGACAAGGTCATGTTTGGTCTTTTGATCTTGATTACTTAACTGATTACTAGGGTTATTCTAGACATGTGGCTAACCAAAATGCAGGTACACAAGAGTCTCCCACTGACAATGCAGGTACCATGGATGCTGACTCTGATTGTGAGTTTGAGGATGATGAACATCCTATTATTGTACCTTCCTTCTCCCCTAACCATTTTGCAGGTGATACTCCTAAAGTTACTTCTGATGAGAGTGAAGATGAGTCACACTATGCAGAGGACCTTGCTAGGCTTAAGAAACAAGAGTATGCAGCTAATCTTGAAGCTGAGAAGTTTGATGGGGAGGTTGCAAGAGAAGCAGTCAGTGGAAACCATGATTCTCCTGATGGTGATCCTGTTTCTCCTATCATCATCAAATCTGCTGATGGTCATGCTGTTTCTACTCCCATTTCTACTAAAGTGTCCACAGACTTTGGAGAACCATATACATGATTTACATGTCCTTCAGATCTTGGTAATCATCAGCCCAAAGCTGGCATCTTCACCTCACCTTCCTATGACAGTGATTTTGAGCCAAATATGACTAATCTTGATACATCTATTGAAGTCAACCCCACTGCTACAAAAAGGATCAACATTGCTCATCCTTAATCTAATGTCATTGGTGATCTTTTAGCACCTGTTAGAACTAGAAGGACTGTGACAAGTTCTAAATATGGACAGGTGGCTTTTCTTTCCTATGTCTCCAACCAGCAAAGGGACAATCACACAGACTTTAAGCATTGTCTGTTTGCTTGTTTTCTGTCTCAAGTGGAACCCACCAGTGTTACTCAAGCTCTTGAAGATTCAAGTTGGCTCGAAGCAATGCAAGAAGAGATGCAACAATTCCAAAATCAGCAGGTTTGGATCTTGGTACCACTACCTGATGGTAAGTATGCAATTGGGACAAAATGGATTTTGAAGAATAAAAGAGATGCAAGGGGGTTGTGATTAAAAACAGAGCAAGATTAGTGGCTTAGGGGTTCATGCAAGAGGAAGGAATTGATTATGATGAAGTGTTTGCACCTGTTGCTAGAGTTGAGGCCATTCGAATATTCTTGGCCTATGCATCCTACATGAGGTTTATGGTATATCATATGGATGTCAAAGGTGCTTTTCTGTATGGTGAAATAGAAGAGGAGGTGTATGTCACTCAACCCAAAGGATTTGAAGACCCAGATCATCCAAAACATGTTTACAAGGTTGTTAAAGCTCTCTATGGATTACATCAGGCACCAAGAGCTTGGTATGCTAGGCTTTCAGCATTTCTGCTGAAGCATGGTTATAGAAGAGGTGCCATTGACAAAACACTTTTCCTAAAGAAGAATTCCACAGACATCATACTTGTTCAAGTTTATGTGGATGACATCATATTTGGCTCCACTAAAGAAGCTTGGTGCAGGGAGTTTGAGGAGCTGATGAAGGGAGAGTTTCAGATGAGTGCTATGGGGGAGCTTACTTTCTTTTTGGGTCTCCAAGTTCAGCAGAAACCTGATGGTATTTTTATCAGTCAGGATAAATATGTGCGGAACATTTTGAAGAAGTTTGGTATGGAGAATGTCAGAACTGCCACTACACCTTATGAAGCTCCAAAAACCTAAGAACAACATTGAACCAGATCCAGCTGTGAATGTTCACTTATTCAGATCTATGATTGGTTCATTGATGTATTTAACAGCTTCTAGGCCTGATATTACCTTTGCTGTGAGTGTTTGTTCTAGACATCAAGTCACTCCACTTGTTTCCCATCTAAATGCAGTCAAAAAGATCTTTAAGTACCTGAAAGGCCAACCCCATTTAGGTCTTTGGTACCTAAAAGAGTATCCTTTTAAGTTGGAAGCATATATTGATAGTGATTATGCTGGTGCAAATCTGGATAGGAGATCCACAACTGGAGGTTGCCAATTCCTTGGTAAGAGATTGATTTCTTGGCAGTGCAAGAAACAAACTATTGTGGCTACCTCAACTACTGAAGCAGAGTATGTTGCTGCTGAAAATTGTTGTGGTCAGGTACTATGGATACAAAATCAATTGTTGGATTATGGGTTTAACTTCATGAACACAACAATTTTTATTGATAATCAAAGTACCATATGCATTGTTAAAAATCCAGTTTTTCACAGTAGAACTAAGCATATTGAAATCAGGCACCACTTTATAAGAGATGCATATGAAAAACATTTGATAAAAGTGGTTAAGATTCACACTGATGATAATGTGGCAGATTTATTGACTAAGGCTTTTGATGGACCAAGGTTCCAACACCTACTGGTCAATATTGGGATGCTTAACCCTTAACTGCAAAGTTTAAGGGGAGGCATAGGCCTTAGGGGAGGCATATGCCTCAGGGGAGGATTCATGTTGTAAAATTTGTAAATTATTGTTTATACTTATGTTTGCTAACACTAACACTAACCAACTAATGTTCTTTTAGCTTTTGTTTGTCTTGGTTTGGTTTGTGTGTTTCTCTGTGTCTGTTTTGTAGATTGCATATATAAGTTGAAGATCACCATGGTTGGTTTATTGGAAAATGGTCAAGTAAGCTTAGAGCTTGTTTCTACTGAAGATAAGTACAAAAGTGATCTAATTTTTCTACTGAAGAAAAGTACTGAAGTTAAATTGTTCATTCATTCAAGAAACAGTTTATAGCTTACAGGTTACAATCAACTTCAAATGATAATACAAGACCATTTCTATACAAGATCTACTAAACCTATACTAGCTCCTATCATCTATTAGCTCATATCATCTATTCCAAACGCTGGATATGTATGATCAGTATGACGAAGAAGCTGAAGACAAAAATGGGAAGGATGGATTGATGAAAACGAAGATGAAGCTGGTGGAAATGGTAGATGGATGTGTGATATGACAATCTTTGGTTGTTCCATCTACTCGTTCCACCATAAAGCAATCACTCCATCTTCCATTTCCCCTTTCGCTTAACGATATGAGATGAAGCACCATAACATGGTGTAGGAAGAGCTAACACCACCTCTCTTCTGCCACGTGGCCTTGGTTGAGATTGAGGTGTTGAAGGTTGGGGGTGTGATGTCCTCTTCTTGTTGAAGAGTGGATCTAGACGCGCAGTGGAGTCATCAGAATCACCAGAAGACTCGCTTGGATCTACTACACTATCATCTTCAGAAGAAGGGAGAAATGGGGACTTCAAAGGTCGTGGTTCATATGGATATCGAAATAATAGGCGTGAATCATCACTGGCTGATGATGATGATGTTGAGGATGATGGAGAGGAGTTTGGATCAATGACCTCTTGTTTGGTAGACATGGCTATTGTTGATGATTTTGGGGCATTGGAGAAATTAGGGTTTGTGTTGATAATTAGGGGTAATTGATGAGTAACAAATGTGCAATGGGACTATCTTATAGGTGGATTCAAGGATTTATGACAATTAATGCGAGTTGGGTGTCACAGTAAAAAGATATTTACTAAAGAATACTTAGCCACTTGAGCTGTTTTTGCTGATTGATCTTCTTCAGCAGTTTGACCATTATTTCTACTGAAGTGTTAAGTTTGAACATGGTTGAAGTTATTTTACACGTAAGATATGGTCAACATTCAGTTCCGATATTTTTGACCAAAAAATTGGGTAACTTCTACTAATACCTTTTTCGCATATCTTCGCCTAAAATTAACTGATTCCCTCTTCACTCGATTTAAACACACTTCCAGTTGCGTGAATCATAACACATTATCACAATTTCTCATTGCCCTTCTAATTAAGAAAGATCATAACAAAGTTGCTTTTCTGGGAAAAGCAAAGGGTCATGAACTATATGAACCAATGGTTGAGTTCTTGAAGCGATCCAAGATTCATTTTGCTTTAACGAACTCTCTGAATGTGATATATGAATCGTTGGTTACACAATTTTGGGCATCTGCTACGAAACGGTGTGACACAGAGATTGTTGCTATGATTGATGGAACATAGTATGTTGTGATGGAGGAGTGATGAGTGTGTAAAAACTCATCATTTTAGGTCAAATCTGAACTGCAAAACATCTAAAAACACTCCGAAATGCATCAAAATACTGAAAATATCTCAAAATTGTGTTTTATATGTTTCAGATGCAAAATTAATGAAAACAAATGAAAAACGAACAAAGTCTGCATAATCGGCAGTTTCAGTCCCCCGACTTTCAAAAATTGGCAGAAATAGTCCATGAGCACGTATTTTAAAAGAAAAGTCACCAAAGGTCCTTTTGAAATCATAAGTTGTCATAATTAGTCCCTTGGTGAAAAATTTCAAAAGTTTTGAGAAGTTACAAGTTTAGTCCTTCAAGTTTCAGAAAATGGCAAAAATGATCCTTCAATTACTCGAGATTTGCAAGTTTGACCCTTGGATTTTTGGAGAGTGTCAATATTAGCCCTTGAAGTACTTTTCAGAATGTACCAGAATGGTCCCTGGATTTTCAGAATTAACAGTTTTGGTCCCTATGTTTGCTTTGGATTACAAAACTAATCCTGAGCCCATATTAAAATACCCAACCCGGTCCAAGTCCAACCCTAAAACCCGGTCAATGAGTTAACCAATATTCCCCCTTCTTCTTCCCCATTTTCCCGCCCAAACAAATACCCTCTTCGCTTTTACCATTCCCCACAAACTCTTTCCCCTTTCCCTGTTACCAAAACACTCAACCTTCCTTCTCCTCTTTACCCAGAATCACCATACCCCAAAATCACCTTAATCTCCTTTACCCAGTCAACCCCATATCCCAAACCCACTGCTAAACTTTCCCTCCTTTCCAGGATGCCACTGTGGCAATCCTTAGCTACAAAGGACCCATCAATGGCTCAGATGAATTCCACATTGGTACCTACTTATTTAATGGTGAAGATTGGATGGAAGAAAGCACAAAATTGCCTTTGTTGGTTTTTATCTCACAGAAGAAACACAACTGAAGACACAAGAAGGATTGAAGACCCAAGTAGCTTTTAGTATAAAAGGAGATGTGTAGCCAAAGTATAAGGCACCCTTTTTCTTAGTTTTAAAAATTTTCAGTTTATGTTTTCAAATTCAGTTGTAATGTTTACTTTTAATCAATGAAAATCTTTTTTTTATTTGTTGTGATTCATCTTCTTTATATGCTTATCAGTAGCTAGTTAAGTTGTTATCACAAGAAAAACGTTTGCAGAGTGTTTGGATTAAAACTGAGAAAGGGTCAAAACTAAGAATTTACCCGTTTGACTTATTAAGTCAAACCTCTTTTAGCAAATATAGATTAGTTTCAATTGATTTGAACCTGTTTTTTTTTATTAGCAAAATTTTGGTTCACACTTAAAGGGGTGTTTGGTTTATGCATACTTTGGGTTTCAAAACACCAATTTATCCACTTTGACTTTGCAAGTCAAAGTCATTTTAAGGTCAATATGGAGTTTGTAAGGTTTTGAAATTGGATTACCAAGTTTATGTCAGTTTGGGTGGTTAAAAAAAAAGTGGTTTTTGGACTTTCAGAACTGCACAGGACAGCAGCCTGTGCTGCTGTTCTTGGGTCTTTTTCTCAGCTTATTTGAAGCGCAACATTGGCAAAATTTGTTTTTCTCAAGCCCTTGTATTACCAACTCATTCTAGTTTCAATTTCATGCACCAAAGAGTCTCCTTACTCAGTTTAAATAGAAGTCCAAGTTTGTCCCATTTAAACTTTTTTGTGTTCTGCATCAGTAACATATTGGCCAAACCAAGCTGTTATCAGCTTATTTTTAAGCTGTAATTAGCTCTTTCTTGACCACCAATCAGCTTTTTGTGAATCTCCACTATCCTAACTCTACTTTTGTAGCTTGTCTTAGCTTTGGAAGTCCACCTCTCAGCTTAAAAATAAGCTGCAAACAGATATCCTTAGGCTGTTTGTGAGCCTGCAGTTGCAACAGGTCACCCATGTTTTTTTTCATTCTAGCTTATCAAGGTTTTCTTCACTGCTTATTAGTTATAATTTAGTGCATTTAGGTGGCATAGCTTAGTATAGTTAACCTTAGCTTATTAGGCATTCCCTTAGAACTTATTAGGATAATCTTATTGCTTATTAGTTAACTATTATTACTTATCTTAAACCTGTTTCAGCTTTAGTGTAGCTTTAATTGCCAACTGATTTCCCCTAGCTTAGTTAGTGTCTATTTTTTAGGTTCATTGCTATACTAGAGTGCTTATTCATAACTGTAGTGCTTAGTGCTCACTGATTAAGAGCGTTTAAGTAGTTAAAAGGGTGTTTGGGGTAGTTGCCTGTTGTGATTTCAAAAGAGGGGTGTTTAGCTTGTTTACTTGGCAAATCAGTTGCAATAAGCTGTCAAAACAGCATATTGAATATCTTTCTTTCAAAAAGATTTTACAAAAGTTTCAAGAATTGGTCTCATTTACAAGTTTCAAAAAGAAAATTAAGAAAAAAAAATGTTTTGCAAAAAGGGTGGGAGGCAGGCTCGAACCTGAGACCTCCCAGCCTTAGAGAGTGATAGTGAGTACATGTATGACCAGCGCCCTTGGGACTTCTTTCGTTCAAATAGTACACTTTTAAACTCTTAAGGGCGTTTGGCAGTTTAGCCTTAAGCACTTATTCAGCTTATTTTTAGCTTATTCCTCAAAGCACCACCCACGTTTTTATTTTTCTTAGAATCAGTGATACTTAAAGTATTTTCTGTAAAATTTTCAGATTTTTCCGAAATGTTTTAGTATTTTTAATTATTTAATTAGTGTTAAATCGTTTTTAATTCGTAATAAATAAAATAAAAGTCAAAAAAATATTCCGCTTTTTCCTAAAATTATTTTTGGTCATGTAGAACGTAGGAAAATTGTTTTCACACTCGTAGGACTTAAATTGCATTATTTTCACTTTTTGAGGCTCGGGATTAACTCGGGTTTTGCGTTTTTGCATTGTAGTACCCTAGGACTTAGTTTAGCCTCGTTTTATCATTTCTTAGGCTTAGTAGTAGTTAATTTGTAGTTTATTGGGGTTCCCTTGCCTTAATTACTATCCCATTAATCAATTCGTAGATAACGTAATTCAAACCAAACAAATCATTAAAACCAATTCAAGTTCAAATCACGAAACTCAACGAATCCTTCCATTCACACCTCGTTGGGACACGACCCGGGAAATCACTTTTCCTGTATCACTTTTATCACACCCGTAAGATTTGGCACGTTAACCATTTTCCTAAAAGGTTGATTTGTCGGGTTTTACGGTTATTTTGATATACGTTGATATTGTGTTTTTCACCACTCACTTTACACGAATCAAATTTTGGCGCCGCTGCCGGGGAGGTGTGTTGCGACAATATCGTGAAGTTTTTGCGATTAGTGACTTGAAGAACCTTCCTCGTGAAGTTATTGTTTTTGTAAAAATACAAAAATACAAAAATATTTTTCTTTTCTTTGTATATATATAAAAGATTAAAAATACAAAAAGATTTTTGCTTGTTGTTTTAAATAACATAGAAGACACAATCAATATAACATTCTCAACTGAGGTGTTATCATTATAAGTTCCCGAACAAAAGATTTAAAACTTGCCTTTGTGTCGCTCGTGTTTTGGTTTATTTCTATCGGTTTAACAAACTGTGTGAGGGGTATAAGGACGGCCTGACATTAAATTGCGGCTGAAAAGAGACGGGTTTTTAATAAGCTTCGCGCTGACCTAATAAGTCTCTCCGCTCCTTTGTGCGTTTTACTTATAGAAGTGATCATTTCACGTTGGATTATTGGTTTAAGTTCACTGTCGTTTTGCCTCGATATTGTTTTAATTGGATTTGTTATTATCTTTTACTTTTCAAAAAAAAACAATAAAACCCAAAAGATTCTTCTTTCCCCATTTTCATAATTCTCTTGTTTCCTCGAGTTACGTCTAGTGCATGCGCACTCGTTCTTCTAGATCATTGAGCCCTTTTCGTGATCTAGTAGAAATTCCTAGAAGACGTTCTCATATACGTGCTGCCCGAATAGTCGAACCCGAGATTCGTACTATTCCAAACAACAATATGGCAGACGAACGAACTATGGCGGAAATGCTCCAGGCACCCACCGAGGGTTATGGAGATGCCATCGTTTTACCACCAATTAATTCTGATCACTTTGAATTGAAGACGCATTTGATCCAACTTGTGTCTACGAATCAATTCCACGGGTTTGATCGAGAAGACCCGTATGCACACATCCGTTGGTTTAACAAGTTGAACTCAACTATCAATTACAAGGATGTGCCACAAAAAGTGATCAAACTGATGCTATTTCCGTTCTCACTTGAGGGGGCAGCCCGGATTTGGCTGGAAAAAGAACCCCCTCGATCCATCGAAACTTGGGAGGATCTTGTTCAAAAGTTTGTCAATTATTTCTTTCCTCCATCAAAGACAACTAATCTTAAAAATGAAATTTCTGGATTTCGTCAAAATTTCGATGAAAACTTTGGAGAGGCATGGGAGAGATTCAAAGATCTCCTCAGGAAATGCCCCCATCATGAATTCATGGAGCTTCAACAAGTTAATATCTTTTATAATGGGTTGAACGGTAACGATCAAGATTCTTTGAACGCCGCCACAGGTGGCAATATCTTGAATCGTAAGCCTAAAGATGTGATTGAGATTTTCAAAATAAAATCAAAAGTTCCTATCTCTCGCAACAAAGTCAATATTCCGAACACTCCTGCTTCTTCATCCGGTAACTCTTCCGAGTTAGCCGCTCCGTTAGCCGCTCTAACGGACGTCATCCGTTGTATGATGAAAGAGGTAAAGGAAATCAAAAGAGAAATTCATAAGCCAGAACCAATCAAAGCCGTGAACAAGGTGTGTGAAACTTGTAGTGGTCCACACGCGTATTATGATTGTCAAGCAACCGGTGCTTCTTTTTACCAAGCTCCCGTAGCTTCTGTAAACCACAATCAATACCGACCACAAGCTGATCCTCAATACCGTGCACCTAGCGGTATGACACCACCTGGTTTTCCTCCTGTGCAAAACCATGGCAATCAGAATCGTTTTGTTCCAAATCAAGGACAAAACTTCAATAACTCTCAAAATTTCAATCAGAACCGGAACAATTTCAACCAACCATATCAAGCTCCAAATCAGCAAAGTTATCAACAACCTTCTCAAGCTCCCCTACCAAATGACTTCATGAAAATTACTGAGTCAAGCATACGTTCAATGCAAACTCAGATCAATAACATGAGAGTTGAGCTAAAAAAGGAAATTGATACCACAATGTCTCGGCAGACAAATGAGTTGAAGAATATGATGAGCAGTTTCATGAACATGAATATGAACAAAGCTTCGTCATCTTCTGGAGGACTCCCAAGCAATACAGTTCCAAATCCAAATGCCGAATTGAAAGCCGTCACCACTCGTAGTGGTAAGACGCACAATGGACCTTCGACTCCAATGCCTCCTCCACCAGGAGCAATGAGTCAAGTTACCAAGGATACAATGGACAAGGTGCATTTCTCAAGCCCACGAAGTACCGCACACGTCCCACCTTCGGTAGTCCAAGCTTTAAGTCCGGAACCCGAAGTTCCGAAGACAAATTCTGAGCCAGAAATGACTTCCGTCCCGGCTCAAAAGTCTAGTCAGCTTCCTTACCCATCAAGATTGCATGATGAGAAGCTCAAAGACAAAACGAAAGAGCAAATGGAAAAAAATTTCCAAATTTTCAATGAACTGCACTTTGATATAAGCTTCGTTGATGCTCTCGTTCTAATGCCCAAATTTGCATCCACGCTTAAAGGCTTGCTGAGCAACAAAGATAAGTTATCTGAGATGGCTAAAACCCCTCTCAATGAGCAATGCTCAGCGGTCCTTCTCAAGAAGCTTCCCAAAAAGCTTGAAGACCCCGGCAGGTTTTTAATCCCGTGTGATTTCTTGGGGATGGTTCAATGCTCCGCCTTGGCCGATCTTGGCGCAAGCATTAACCTCATGCCACTCTCAGTATGGAAGAAACTGTCTCTTCCTAAACTTACATCCACTTGTATGACACTCGAGCTAGCGGACCGTACCCAAACTCGTCCACTTGGGATAGCCGAGGATGTCGTGGTGAAAGTAGGAAAGTTTCACTTTCCTACTGACTTTGTTGTAGTAGACTTTGATGCAGATCCTAGAGTTCCCCTCATCTTAGGGAGAGCTTTCTTGAGAACGAGCCGTGCTCTAATTGATGTATTTGCTGAAGAGTTGACCATACGGGTTGACAACGAAGAAATCACGTTTAATATCAACCAGAACTCCAAACCTCTATACAAACATAGTGTTGCCACAAGTGATCAGAAATCTGAAAGAATCAATGCAACACTCTCAAATTTCACGGTTAAGAGGAGTCACCAAAAACGTGCTGAGCTAAAAGCTTTGAAAATCAACCCTGGTTCAAACAAATGGTTTGAAAGTTGTACCAAGGAAGTCAAGAGTGTTCTTGATGATGATGATGATGATCTAGAATCGGAGACTTTATCGGAAGTGGTGGAAATTGCTAGCTCTAAGAGCACACCACTTGTCCCACCTCCAGAATCAGTTTATCGTATTCAGTTTGTTAACTCTGTGAATGAAACCAAACTCTCTTCAGTTTCATCTGGATTGGATGATGATGTTTGTGATCCAATGGGAGACATTCTTCCCATTGAAGAATTGCTCAAAAATGAGCCATCATCCCCTAGTCTTATTATTTCCGACTCTTCCATCCCTTCTCTCACTCCGGATGAGGAAGATGACAACTTTTGGAATGAAGTCGATGCCTTTCTTAGTGATGAGTCGATTCTAACAGGAATTGATAATACTTACTTTGATTCGGAGGGGGACATCCTTTTTCTGGAAAATCTGTTGATTGAAGAACCGTTTCCAACCCTCCCTACCGGAAATTCTGTTGACAATCACCACACAAACTTCAAGACTAAGCTTAAAAATGTCAAAAATGGTGATTTGCTTTTTACTGATGAGGAATGGACTTGCATTCTCATGCACATCTTTATTCCATTCTTCACAGATGGTGTGGTTGCTCTTTCCCTTTTCTCTTTCGGGAATGAGGACACCATCTTTGACCCCGGTATCATCCTTTATAGTTTCTACTATTAACAATACCGCGGTTGTATCTCGTCGGTGTGGAACTTTCTGATGTTCATATGTTTATTAACACGGTGAACGAAAGTCCGATCGAGATTGGTTTTCCACGTTGCTTCCCCAAGAACAAATGAATACGGGGTCGAGTCAAGCTAGCGACTCGGGAATCAAAAACAGTAGCACTCTATATGGGTTTTCACCCGTATTTCTGACTTCTTTCTATTTTCTACCACCCTAGTGTGGGGGAGTTGCCCCCCGCTGTTGTATATTAAATTTTCAAAAAAAAAAAAAAAAATCAAGTAATGGCCGTAGTATTTCCCTTTTACGTTCTATGTTTCGGCATAACCGCCGGTACTTTGAATATTGAGGGCAATATTCATTTCTAGTGTGGGGGGAATTCTCACGAATTTTATCTTATGTATTACCACCCAATTCCCCCATTTTTGGCCAAAAATTTTTTTTTTTGGTTATCAGTCCACCATGTCTAATAAACAAAAGGATTGGCTAATCCAGGAGCAAACGGCTCTTGGTAAAGATATCTCAAATCCGTTGACGGCTTGCAATTTGCCCAAAATTGTATGGTGTTCAGCTCACCATATCTTTAATTAGTGAAGAGTTGGCTAGCCCGCAGGTTTATGGCTTGTGGTAAAGGCAGTTGAAAAACCATAATTGGTAATCGACTCACCAAAGATATTTTATCTAAGAGTTGGCTAGTCCAGAATCAAACGGCTTCTGGTAAAGACAAATCAAATCCGTTGAAAGCTGGTGGTTTGCTCAAAATCATATGGTTATCAGTGTACCACAGTTCTTACTTGAACTGAAACATTTGGCTACTCCAGAAGTAATGGATTTTGGTAAAGAGATTCAAATCCATTAAGTTTTCTCAAAAGATTGCTAGGGACTAGCAATGGTTTAGTGTGGGGGATTGATGAGTGTGTAAAAACTCATCATTTTAGGTCAAATCTGAACTGCAAAACATCTAAAAACACTCCGAAATGCATCAAAATACTGAAAATATCTCAAAATTGTGTTTTATATGTTTCAGATGCAAAATTATTGAAAACAAATGAAAAACGAACAAAGTTTGCATAATCGGCACTTTCAGTCCCCCGACTTTCAAAATTTGGCAGAAATAGTCCCTGAGCACGTATTTTAAAAGAAAAGTCACCAAAGGTCCTTTTGAAATCATAAGTTGTCATAATTAGTCCCTTGGTGAAAATTTTCAAAAGTTTTGAGAAGTTACAAGTTTAGTCCTTCAAGTTTCAGAAAATGGCAAAAATGATCCTTCAATTACTCGAGATTTGCAAGTTTGACCCTTGGATTTTTGGAGAGTGTCAATATTAGCCCTTGAAGTACTTTTCAGAATGTACCAGAATGGTCCCTGGATTTTCAGAATTAACAGTTTTGGTCCCTATGTTTGCTTTGGATTACAAAACTAATCCTAAGCCCATATTAAAATACCCAACCCGGTCCAAGTCCAACCCTAAAACCCGGTCAACGAGTTAACCAATATTCCCCCTTCTTCTTCCCCATTTTCCCGCCCAAACAAATACCCTCTTCCCTTTTACCATTCCCCACAAACTCTTTCCCCTTTCCCTGTTACCAAAACACTCAACCTCCCTTCTCCTCTTTACCCAGAATCACCATACCTCAAAATCACCTTAATCTCCTTTACCCAGTCAACCCCATATCCCAAACCCACTGCTAAACTTTCCCTCCTTTCCAGGATGCCACTGTGGCAATCCTTAGCTACAAAGGACCCATCAATGGCTCAGATGAATTCCACATTGGTACCTACTTATTTAATGGTGAAGATTGGATGGAAGAAAGCACAAAATTGCCTTTGTTGGTTTTTATCTCACAGAAGAAACACAACTGAAGACACAAGAAGGATTGAAGACCCAAGTAGCTTTTAGTATAAAAGGAGATGTGTAGCCAAAGTATAAGGCACCCTTTTTCTTAGTTTTAAAAATTTTCAGTTTATGTTTTCAAATTCAGTTGTAATGTTTACTTTTAATCAATGAAAATCTTTTTTTTATTTGTTGTGATTCATCTTCTTTATATGCTTATCAGTAGTTAGTTAAGTTGTTATCACAAGAAAAACGTTTGCAGAGTGTTTGGATTAAAACTGAGAAAGGGTCAAAACTAAGAATTTACCCGTTTGACTTATTAAGTCAAACCTCTTTTAGCAAATATAGATTAGTTTCAATTGATTTGAACCTGTTTTTTTTTATTAGCAAAATTTTGGTTCACACTTAAAGGGGTGTTTGGTTTATGCATACTTTGGGTTTCAAAACACCAATTTATCCACTTTGACTTTGCAAGTCAAAGTCATTTTAAGGTCAATATGGAGTTTGTAAAGTTTTGAAATTGGATTACCAAGTTTATGTCAGTTTGGGTGGTTAAAAAAAAATTGGTTTTTGGACTTTCAGAACTGCACAGGACAGCAGCCTGTGCTGCTGTTCTTGGGTCTTTTTCTCAGCTTATTTGAAGCTCAACATTGGCAAAAAAAAATTTTCTCAAGCCCCTGTATTACCAACTCATTCTAGTTCAATTCCATGCACCAAAGAGTCTCCTAACTCAGTTTAAATAGAAGTCCAAGTTTGTCCCATTTAAACTTTTTTGTGTTCTGCATCAGTAACATATTGGCCAAACCAAGCTGTTATCAGCTTATTTTTAAGCTGTAATTAGCTCTTTCTTGACCACCAATCAGCTTTTTGTGAATCTCCACTATCCTAACTCTACTTTTGTAGCTTGTCTTAGCTTTGGAAGTCCACCTCTCAGCTTAAAAATAAGCTGCAAACAGACATCCTTAGGCTGTTTGTGAGCCTGCAGTTGCAACAGGTCACCCATGTTTTTTTTCATTCTAGCTTATCAAGGTTTTCTTCACTGCTTATTAGTTATAATTTAGTGCATTTAGGTGGCATAGCTTAGTATAGTTAACCTTAGCTTATTAGGCATTCCCTTAGAACTTATTAGGATAATCTTATTGCTTATTAGTTAACTATTATTACTTATCTTAAACCTGTTTCAGCTTTAGTGTAGCTTTAATTGCCAACTGATTTCCCCCCTAGCTTAGCTTAGTGTCTATTTTTGAGGTTCATTGCTATACTAGAGTGCTTATTCCTAACTGTAGTGCTTAGTGCTCACTGATTAAGAGCTTTTAAGTAGTTAAAAGGGTGTTTGGGGTAGTTGCCTGTTGTGATTTCAAAAGAGGGGTGTTTAGCTTGTTTACTTGGCAAATCAGTTGCAATAAGCTGTCAAAACAGCTTATTGAATATCTTTCTTTCAAAAAGATTTTACAAAAGTTTCAAGAATTGGTCTCATTTACAAGTTTCAAAAAGAAAATCAAGAAAAAAAAATGTTTTGCAAAAAGGGTGGGAGGCAGGCTCGAACCTGAGACCTCCCAGCCTTAGAGAGTGATAGTGAGTACCTGTATGACCAGCGCCCTTGGGACTTCTTTCGTTCAAATATTACACTTTTAAACTCTTAAGGGCGTTTGGCAGTTTAGCCTTAAGCACTTATTCAGCTTATTTTTAGCTTATTCCTCAAAGCACCACCCACGTTTTTATTTTTCTTAGAATCAGTGATACTTAAAGTATTTTCTGTAAAATTTTCAGATTTTTCCGAAATGTTTTAGTATTTTTAATTATTTAATTAGTGTTAAATCGTTTTTAATTCGTAATAAATAAAATAAAAGTCAAAAAAATATTCCGCTTTTTCCTAAAATTATTTTTGGTCATGTAGAACGTAGGAAAATTGTTTTCACACTCGTAGGACTTAAATTGCATTATTTTCACTTTTTGAGGCTCGGGATTAACTCGGGTTTTGCGTTTTTGCATTGTAGTACCCTAGGACTTAGTTTAGCCTCGTTTTATCATTTCTTAGGCTTAGTAGTAGTTAATTTGTAGTTTATTAGGGTTCCCTTGCCTTAATTACTTTCCCATTAATCAATTCGTAGATAACGTAATTCAAACCAAACAAATCATTAAAACCAATTCAAGTTCAAATCACGAAACTCAACGAATCCTTCCATTCACACCTCGTTGGGACACGACCCGGGAAATCACTTTTCCGGTATCACTTTTATCACACCCGTAAGATTTGGCACGTTAACCCTTTTCCTAAAAGGTTGATTTGTCGGGTTTTACGGTTATTTTGATATACGTTGATATTGTGTTTTTCACCACTCACTTTACACGAATCAAGGAGTTGATAAGAAGACAGCTTCGTTTGGACGATGTTAATGAGGTTTATCACTCTAATGCTGCGGAGATACTTGTTGGGCTAAGAGCTATTGGATACCAGAGTAAGAGGACAGATATATGGTTCAAGAATCAGCTTTGCCCTGTGTGGAGGTTTTTGGTACACACATTGCTTCAGTGTATAAGCAATAAATCAAGAGGATTGTTGGAATCACTCCTAAACCATAATCAAGTGTTAGTAATTAATATGTAATAGTTAGCTTTATTATGGCCTTTATGTTTGTTATTAGCCTTAAGCTTATGTAGAAGGCCCATGAGCTTAGGCCCAAGCCCATAAAGGAAAGGAAGGGAACTAGGAGTGTTGCCCTAGCTTCCCTCCTATAAATACTCTTGTAAACCCTCATTTGAGGGTTGGTTGTTCAACTTTTCTTTTCACATATTCCTACGCCTAAACCGTCTTTATTATTGCGTGTGTATGTGTTTGGTTCTTGTTCAATCGCCTCATCTCTTTCTATATTACTTGTGTTTGTAAAACTAGTGACCTAACAGTGGTATCAGAGACAGGTTGCTTCATCTCCCATATGCTTACTTTCAAAGGCAACATCAACAAAATCCTGGCTATGGCACCGTCGTCTCTCACATCTAAACTTTCAAACCATCACCAACGTTTCTCGACACAAACTAGTTGAAGGTCTCCCACGATTTCGGTATTCAAAAGATCATCTTTGCTCAGCCTGTGAACAAGGAAAAAGCACTCGTGCCCATTTTCCTTCAAAGGTGGAACACAGCTCTCAGCATGTGCTTCATCTTCTTCACATGGATTTGTGTGGCCCGATGCGCGTGCAAACGATCAATGGCAAACGCTACATCTTAGTAATTGTTGATGACTACTCTCGATGGACTTGGGTCTATTTTCTTCGAAGTAAAGACCAAGCTCCACAAATGATCATCACCTTTCTCACGAAAATACAGGTTCAGCTCCGCAACACCGTCAGACTAATTCGAACAGACAAAGGAACTGAATTTGTTAACAAAACCCTTCGTGAATTCTATGAGAAAGTGGGAATTCAGCATCAAACATCTATTGCACGTACACCTGAACAAAACGGTGTTGTTGAAAGACGAAACCGAACGTTAGTGGAAGCTGCAAGAACAATGTTAATCAATGCTAAACTTCCAGATTACTTATGGGCAGAAGCTGTATCTACTGCATGCTATACTCAAAACTGTTCTATGATCACCAAACGCCACAACAAAACACCTTTCGAGCTTATCCACAACCATAAACCGAATCTCAAACACTTTCATGTATTTGGATCCCTTTGCTATCCGAATAATGATCGTGATGATTTTGGAAAGCCCAAAGCCAAAGCTGATATTGGAGTCTTTATTGGATACTGTGATAACTCTAAAGGTTTTCGAATCTGGAATCGTCGAACTAAGGAGGTAATGGAAACGATTCATGCTCATTTTGATGAACTTACGGAAATGGCTTCTGAGTATAACAGCTTAGAACCCGGTCACAACCGTTTAAACTTCCCTCAACCCCCATCATCAGCTGAACAAAGCCCCCAGCTCACTCGTCAACAAATGGAAAGGTTATTTGCTCCTCTGTTCAGTGACGATATTGATGAACGTGCTCCAGGTGTATCCGCTGTTTCCGCTGCACAACCTGATAATATTCCTATACCTGATACACCTGCTACCACAACTACTGTTGAAGATGCACCTACACCAGTTGACTCCAACACAACAGTTGAACACACCGCTTCCAACAATGATGAACCGGCTGATGATATTCTGAATGAAGTACCCCCACCTGCAGATTTTGATCCAAATGCATTCTTCAACCCGTTTGCTAATGAGACTGCTGCACCAGATGTCGCAGAATCTTCAACAAACCATTTGAATCCTCAGAATCTGCACAATGTATACCAACATCAACCCTCTACACATAGATGGACAAAAGACCATCCTCTGGCTAATATTATTGGCAACCCGAATCAACCAGTCGTTACGAGACAACGTCTTCACACAGATGGTGAACATTGCATTTATGCACTCACTGTCTGCCAATCTGAGCCTAAAAACATTAAAGACGCAATGAAAAAAGACAACTGGATTGAATCCATGCAGGAAGAACTCAACCAATTCAAAAGTCTTGAAGTGTGGGAACTGGTTGAAAGACCAACAGGGGTCTACGTCATTGGTCTAAAATGGATTTGGAAAAACAAATTGGATGCTGAAGGGAACGTCATCCGAAACAAGTCACGTCTAGTTGCCAAGGGTTATCGTCAGGAAGAGGGAATAGACTTTGAAGAATCATTTGCTCTGGTTGCTCGTCTTGAGGCTGTTCGGATATTTCTCGCGTTCGCAGCTCATATGAATATGACGGTCTATCAGATGGATGTCAAAACTGCGTTTCTCAATGGACAACTTAAAGAAACGGTTTATGTCAGCCAACGAGATGGATTCGTTGATCCTGAGTTCCCGAACCATGTCCACAAACTGAACAAAGCTCTTTATGGTCTCAAACAAGCCCCTCGGGCATGGTACGATAAGCTATCATCTTTCCTCATTGCTAATAATTTCACCAAAGGCTCGGTTGACCCAACACTTTTTATACAATATCACGGGGCACATATCTTAATTGTTCAAATTTACGTGGATGACATCATTTTTGGGTCTACACATAAAAAGTTTTCCACCGCTTTTGCAAAACTAATGAAGAAAAATTTTGAAATGTCCATGATGGGTGAACTCACGTTCTTTCTAGGACTGCAAGTTCATCAATCACCCCGTGGTATTTTCTTGAGTCAGTCCAAATATGCATCTAACAGCTTTGTTAAACAAATTTGGAATGAAAACCTATGATACTTATGCCACACCAATGACTCATACCAAGAAGCTAGACGCTGATTTACATGGGAAATTAGTGGACCCTACTAAATACCGTAGTATTAGTGGGTCTCTCATGTATCTAACAGCTAGCAGACCTGATATTGTCTTTGCCGTTTATCTATGCTCCCGTTATCAGTCGCGACCAACTGAAACCCACCTCTCTGAGGCTAAAAGAATCCTCCGATACATCAAAGGAACCATTAACTTGGGGATCTGGTATCCGAAGGATTCTGGCTTTGAACTAATCGCTTTTTCAGACGCTGACCACGCAGGATACTTAGACTCAAGGAAAAGTACTTCAGGAGCTCTACAATTTCTTGGTGATAAACTGGTGTCTTGGCAATCAAAGAAGCAGGATTGTACATCGCTGTCATCAACCGAAGCAGAATATGTAGCCATGTCCGCGTGTTGTGCTCAAGTCATCTGGATGAGAACACAACTCAAAGACTATGGTTATGTATTTGACAGAATCCCGATGTACTGCGACAATCGGAGTGCCATTGCGATCTCGTGCAACTCAGTTCAGCACTCGAAATCAAAGCACATCGATCTTCGATATCATTTCATCAAGGACCACGTGGAACAGGGTACCGTTGAATCATACTTTGTGGGTACAGAATACCAATTGGCAGATCTTCTCACCAAAGCCTTGCCTCCCGCTAGGTTTAATGAGCTGATCCACCGGATTGGTATGAGGTGTTTGACTCAAGAGGAATTGGATGACCTCTTAAAACAGTCTTAAAAACCTGTCAAACACCAAAAACATCTTTTGTAAATAAATTTTTTCAAAAACAAAATACAAAAATATAAAATCTTATAAAACAACAAAAATATTATTCTAATCTATAATATTTCAACATGGCAAGTACATTTCTTCCTTCAACACTATAATCTTTCAAAATTCAGTATTTTTTACGATCAAGTGTTGAGGGGGAGAAAATTTTCACTTAACTGTTTCAAAACATCTGTGTACTTGCATGTTATCATATCCCGGTTGTTTCTTTTAACAATGGTGGTGACGTTTCTGATTAAATGACACTCCTCGGACTAAATTTATAACCTTTCATTATTTCTTAAGTCGAGGGGGAGTGTCTTCAAGTTTCTTTCCTAAAAATTTGTTTGGTAACCAAAATGGAAGTTAAATGGCTTTGTATGAAAAAGGAAAAGGTGGAGGGACCAAAACTGTCATAACCTTAAAGTTATTTTATACAAAACACCCCACCTAACTCATTTACTTCACATTTATTTCTCCAACCAACTAAAATCCTACGCCTAAAAATCCTTCTACAAATCTGTGTTTTGGATCATCAATTTGTAAGTAGTTTTATGATCTTAACGTGTTTACAAACATAGGTTTTGATTCTTATACAAAACCAACGGTCAAATTTTGATCTATGTTTGATTTAGTGTTCTACGCATAAGCGTATGAACACTCAATCATGAATGGGTGTTTGTGGTTATAAATATTGTGTCAAAATGTTTCGTTAACATCAATAAACACATTTTCATCACCTAAACATACCCAGAAACACGAATTAATGGTTCTTTGAATATTAGGGTTTATGAGTCGATTTGGGTATTTTTTTAATGTGAAGTGTTTTGGTCAAAAAGATTGTTGTGCTATGCTTATGTGATGTTGAATTGATGATATCCATGCCTTATAACCACCCAGAAACCCTAATTGATTCAGAATTAGGAATTAGGGTTTAAAGTTCTAAAAATTGGGTATTTTTTATTCATCTCGAACCAGATGTTAATACTTGATTTAAAGACTCTCACAACACTCTTAAACTACCAGAAAAAGTATGGTGCAAATCCTATGGCTAAAATTCATACGCGTAATTCTTAACCCTTAGGGTTTTGACCTACGCGTATGACTTTCTACGCATAACTGCATTATGAATTTTCATGCCATAACTTGTTGATAAAATGATGTTTTGTGTTAATTTTGATGATTTGATGAATTTATTTCAGGCTTTGCTACGCTTAATATTCAGAATCAAGGTCATTTGCAACTCTACGCTTAAGGATTACCTTACGCGTAGGAAGTTATGCGTAAGAGAAATCCTACGCGTAACTACTACGCATAAGGTTCTACAATGGGACTACGCGTATCCTATGAAGGATATGCGTAAACAGTGACTCTACGCATAAGGTCTACTCTTACGAGTAAGCCTTACGCGTAAGGTCTTTATACGCCTACGCGTAAGCCCTACGCATAAGACCCCCTTTCCTACGCGTAACTTCTCTTACGCGTAAGTTAGGATCCTACGCGTAAGCTTTCGTCTACGCGTATGTCATTACTGTTTACGCTTAACTTTGTCAAAACTACGCCTAAGCCTTGATTGACCTTCATTATGAATTGTTACGTGTTCAAACTTGTAAATAAACTAATCATAACGTCACAAATCCAATAATGTCACTAATAAACTTAATCGTTTGATATGTTGTGAACAATAAGTGATAACATAAACTTTAAAACTTAAAGTTAACTAACTCACGAAACATTTCACGACGTCATTAGACTATTGGACAAACAAGTGACTTAGGACTCGTAACAATCATTGACACTGTACATTCAATAACTAGACAATAAAACCTTCTGTTGACTAACATTATGTCTTTCGATATGTTGGTTCTTTTGGCTAATGTTATTTCAGATCTCGACATGGCTGCTCAAATGAATGTGGATGCACCTGAGGTTCTCACTATTGCTGATATCTTCCCAAATGGCTATCCGAGAAAGCTTGGAAAGAACAACCTTAGGGTTGACTTTGACACCCTCACATGCTCAGAATCTTCTTGTCTCATTGCTGTGGATATTCTCAGAAATCATCCCTACCAGAACATGCTCTCACACTCTGCCACAGTTCCAGAGGTCTACATTCAACAATTCTGGGATTCTATGCAGAGGATCACTGGTCAAAATGCTGTGAATGTGACTCTTAATCACAAACAAGTCACTATCACTCCTGATGACTTACGAGCTGTTCTCATCATTCCAGACATCGCTCCAACCGACTTCTTTGCTACCCCTACTGAAGAGACTGTCCTGCAATTCTTGATAGATATTGGTTATGATGAAGCTAAAGGAATCATTTCTAAGCACTCTCACGTGGAGCTGAAGAATATTCCTCAACCATGGAGGACACTCTATATGATCATCACCAAATCAATCTCTGGTCGTGACAGTGGCTATGAGCATCCCAAGCTCATGGAACTGCAAATTTTCTGGTCGTTGATCAACAAGAAGGACATTATAATTGAAGCACTGCTATGGGAAGATATGATGTTGTCTCACAAGAAGCTTGGCTCCAAAATTCCCTATGTCAGATACACCAAATTGTTGATCCAGAGAGCTCTTGGACTTCATCCTGATATCCCCATGAGACTCAATGACCCAGATAATCATGACATCTTGACTGAGCCCATACTATCTGTCAGAATCAAAGAATCGTCTACAAAGAAACAGGGTGCTGAGTTGCCCGATCACCTTCTTACAAAGGAAATCAAAAAGCTGGAAACGTACAAAAGGTATCGGGTAGCCGTAAAAGAAGGAAAAGTTGGCCATCTTGATGAAAAGGCTTCTGGGACACCTACTCGGAGAACCAGAAGGGGCAGTGCTGGAAGTGCATTAAGCATAGAAAGTCAAAGGAAGTTCCCCAAGAGGAACCCTCCTTCAAAGAGGATTGTTCCATCTAAGGAAGCTACTCCCATCCCAATCCCCAAGCCCGAACCGCAAATAAAGCTTTTGGACGAAAGCTCTGAAGGTACTAACACAGATGAAGAGATTACCTACTCTGAAACTGCAAAGGATGACAATCCTTCAGTACCAAAACCTCCTAGTCCTCCAGCTGAACATGGCAAAGGGAAGACTACAGCGCTTGTGCTGTATGATCAAAGCTCAAGCTCAGAAAGTGATGAAGAGCAACTGGATCAATCCTACAGGAAGAAGTTTAAACTCGTTAGACACCTTCAAAAAGCTGAAGAATTTGCAAAAGATCAAATGGGTGGACCCGGAGGATCAAGTGGTGCTGCCCACTCTTCACCAGGTCCTGATGCGGTTAATCAACCCGATAAGGGATCTGGTGCCACCACTCTTTTACAACAACAAAAGCTTGTGGAGGATACTATCGAATATGACTTTGAGAAATCTGAAACTGAGAAGTCTGAGAAAGATAAAGATGCTGATTATGACAAGCTGCTTCTGGAAAGTCCTACACGATCACAGAAGGAAACTTCTGAACCGCCTAAGGACCCCGAGCCTCCTCATGTCTCCTCCTCATCAGATTCTTCATCTCACTCCTCACCACCACCATCAAAGAAGTCAACCAAATCAACATCCAAATCTGTGAAGAAACCACCTCGATCTTGGATTTCTCAGACTCATCAAAGAATTGTGAAAGCTGTACAACAAATCAAAAAGAAAGACATTCTCCAAAAGTAGTTGAATTTCTATGCTGATCACATACAACATCTGTATGACGAGCATGAAAAGATGAAAGAAGAAAGGAAGTTTATTCAGGAATTCATGAAAAGTCATCGTCAAGAGGAGCTGAACGAAATGATCGAAGGTTACACTAACAAGTACCTTCAGAATATCATTCCTAAAGTCACAAAGGAGCTGTTCACCAGACAACTATATCCAAATCTTATGCAGATAGCCAAGCAAACTATAAGATCAACACCTTTAACCGTCACAATTAACCCATCTGATCCTATAGTTTTCTCGGATAATGAATTGGTGGCCAAGCTTGTCACAAAAATGTCTCAACGATCTGGGACATTTACCTCTGATGAAGGAAAGCTGTTTCAATCATTGCTGGACTACCAACTCCAAGAAGCATGTAGATTCGAAGCTGAAAAGCCTAAACGTCCTAGAGACGATGAAGACAAGGATCAGGATAAGCATGATGAAGCTAAATGTCAAAAGAAGTCTGGTGAATCATCTTCTATGCCACCTCCTCTTCAATGGACTCCTACTCAACAAAAGTCCCCTCCTCGTTCTTCTACAGGTAAACCTCAGGACGATTCCGAGTTACCACCCCTAACTCAGAAAACAGGTGATTATTTTGAGTATACTGGTGGTGACGATGAAGAGGTCCTTAAGCCCCTACAACAACCCACCTCTCCCAAACAAGTTCAGAAACCAGTATCATCATCTAGGCCTTCGAAAAAGAAGAAGAAGAAGAAGACGCCTCAGACTGACGTCGTATCTTGGCTAGATGACGACAAAACTGAAGAATTTGAATGGTTCTCTACTTTTGTTAATAACACTCCCTACCCTGAAGAAGGTCAGAATTTGGTAGACGGTTCTACATTGGAGCATGCAAAACTTTTGCAAGAAAAGTTCCATGTGAAGAAAATGACGAAATCTGAGTTGAAGCGAATCAAGAATGAAGCGTTTCAACTTCTAAAAGACAGCTCTGAAAGTGCCCTCGAGGTCGAATATCACCTTGACAACATTGCTCGGGCTATGTCTAACAACATGGATTGGCTCAACCCGGAAGCAAACATTGACTTCACAAAAAGGGACAACCCTCCATACTACACCGATTAGACCAAACCTCTACCGACCATTGGCCAACCAGATGAACCACGGATTCCCTTCCGATATTTCTTCAACAAAGACCTGGAATTTCTTCTCCATGGTGGTGATAGTTCAAGGTTATATGCCACATCCTTGACACTTCCATTCCCTGCAGCTATCTACTCAAACTGCATTGCCATTGAGGAACGTGCCTCTCACTTGTTCACCAACACAGTGGAAGCATACGACCGCGATGCATTGTATGGGATTCATCACTGGCCAGAACGCCGACGAATCTACTACAGAAGCTGTCAGGTTCAGAAGTCACATCATGCAGTGTTTAGTACTAAAGACATCGTTGCCATCCAACATGTTGGTCTTTCATCTAAATGGGACTACACCTTTCTCAAGAAGATTGTGGTCAAAAGACAGGATGAAAGGGATTATGCATTCTGTGAAGTTGACTTTGAGAATTTGTCTCTCAACGATATTGAAGACATGTACCTTGCAAAAGTACAGGGTTGCATGAGACAATTTTCAACCGAAATACAACGAGAATTCATCAAGTCACTGCTCATTTTCATCAGACGCATAGTCATAAAAGAACGTGTTGAAGATCTCCAGCTTGCCGTTGAATCATATCAGACACGTGTCAACTTCACTCCACCACAGGTTGATCTTCCCGATATCAACCAGCTATCACAATTAACGCTCATCAGCAAACCGTTTGGTGTCGTTTATCGCAGTGAACTTCATCGCAATTGCTTGATGGCATGTAATGAGTTTCACAAATTTGGAGATCATACTCTGAAGATGGTTAGGGACGGATTAGCTTATCGATTAAAGGATATACGTGAAAACATTGGGAATCCTAAGCGATGGAATTCTCAGGATCGGAGGAATGTGAGAAGGATCATCACCATGATTGATGAACGGTTGTTCAGAAGGGATCAGTTAAGAACGTTGAAAAGCTTTGTTGGTGGTCGACCCAGGATCAACATCACCGGCTATCAACGCCCTGTTCGTACTCCTGGGAACATCACTGTACTTCCTGGTACTCCTTGATTTGGTTCTTTCATTAAAAAATTTGGATGTGTGATGATATATGCCAATGGCTTGTGCACACATAACAGTGTACAACCCGTAATTTACAAGAAAGGACCCTGTGGTACGCTTCAGTGCCACAATCCTTATAAAAGGAGCAAAAGCTTCTTACTTTTGAGTAAAACCTATTAAACCTTTCATTTTTCAAGGTTTTGCCCAAAAGAACAAGTACTTCCCCGTATGTTTTTTTCAAAACCTCAACCGTTTATATCACTAGTTGAGGGGGAGTATTTGAATCAAAACTTTGTTCACAAATTGTTCATAGTGGTCATCTTCCCGCAACACTCGAAATGGTCATATTTATTCTCAACCATTCAAAAATAACATTTTTATATGCCATTTTTTGAGGGGGAGAAAATTGTGTGATAAGAAATATGTTGTGCAAAATGAAAATGAATCTGTGTACTTCAGACTTAACCAACGAATTGACGGAACTAAACTGTTAGTTACTCGAAAAGACTTGTCCTGGACGGGTAATAATTTCAAGCTAGTTCGCTAGTAATGTAAACGTGTCTCGCAAAGGACTTGTCCAAGTAGAAAGTACCATTCGAGATACTCTTGGTAGACATGAACTCTGACGGGTATGACAACCTTTCGAGGTTTGTCTACACCTTCAAGGTAGTTATTAGAGCTAGTTGTCACCTAAAAGCTGACAATGTAACTCTTTAACTATGCAACGTAACCGTGTCTCGCGGGGGATTGTCTATCTCCAGTGGATCAATTCAAAATGTGCGCTCTCTTTCCTCACTGTGCATTTAAACCATTAAAACTCTTTAGCACATGTGGAGGGGGAGTATTTATGCAAAATCTTATCTCTCACAGTGGTTCAAACATGTTTTTCATCTACAAACCCCTTGAGAGATTTTTCACAAACAGTGGTTTTAATGGCCACATAGGTTAGTCATGGAGTTATAAGGTGACTAAGGTTAGGAATAACCGTCCTATGATCTGCCAGAGCCGGAGGGATCTACCCAAGGACATCACAAATAGTTAGTACTTAGAAGTCCTTAGGTACGATTATAAAAAAAGGAGAAAATGAGAATCAGAGAAAGAAGGAGTTGAAGAATCAAAAAGAAATGCAAAGAAAAAGGTGAAAAGAAATAGCCCTCCAGATTATTCAACTTAGGGCAGACACCGGGTTCAATTCATATGCTACTGGTTGTCAGTTAGTGACACCGGTATTGAAGATTAAAAGTCGTCATGGACCCAGTGACGCATGCACTAAACCTTCTTAGCCACTCAAGTTTCTCTCAACAGAAGCTTGTTTCATTCTCACAGGGAACCTTACGTAAACTATTGGCTTTCTCTTAGAGATCGCTGGTATTGAAGAAGGAGACCCTCTCCCTAGTCTCCGCTCAGGAAAACCAAAACGCACTATTGAGTCTAGAGCCACGAGATTCATCAAAAGATCTCTTAGGAACACTTGGCATTTTATCACTTGACGATCAACAAATAAGATCATCAGTGGTTCATATCGAGTCCTTCACAGATCTTAGCAATCTGTCGAGAACATTTTTGAGAGGTTCACAACTGTGATCCTCAGTGATTGAATGGAAACTCCTGCCAGGGTCAACATCAAACAGCCCTGACAGCTGGTCACTTCGGTAACTCCCCGTGGATTACGCGGAGTGTGTCTCAAACGGTCTACAGTCGTGAGGTGATGCTACGGTGTACCTCAGCGACTCATCTGAACTGTAGATGTACTTCGGTACATCGTGTTATCTCACTTGTGGGACTCCAGTTCAGGAACGGCCTTTGTAAGAATTAGAGTTGTGTTTTCACACTATGCTGTTAACACTCTCGAAGTTCAAACTTGTAAGTGCCGGAACCTGCTTATTACTAACCGTTTGAAATGTTTTCTTCTTATGGAAGCTCCAGAGCGGGATGATCGTGCTGATTCTTCTCATGCTCACGCCAACATCATCACTAATGGAAGTTCTATCCAAAAGCAACACAATAGTCAGAATGATTCTTCGTCAAACTAAAGAATCTACAAAGTTAAAGACTTAAAGAACTTCATCAGTATTGAATTCCAATGTCAAAGAGCGTGTGAGCATGTTGAAGAATGACGTGGAGACACTGGAGCAGCGAAGCAGACCTGAGGCAGACTTGATGCAGACAACAACATACTATCACTTTCACCACAAAGAACAATGATCAAAGAACAAAGTTAAAGATGACGTCAAAGCATAACTGTTCAAAGACAACTATCTCTCTACACTGGGGAGGTTGTTCGAATCAAGGAAATTCTTCTCACAAGAAGGAAGAATGTCAGAAGACGTCAGAGCTACTATTACATCAACGCCTTCACCGTTCATCACCAACACTTGAGGGGGAGATTGTTGGAATCACTCCTAAACCATAATCAAGTGTTAGTAATTAATATGTAATAGTTAGCTTTATTATGGCCTTTATGTTTGTTATTAGCCTTATGCTTATGTAGAAGGCCCATGAGCTTAGGCCCAAGCCCATAAAGGAAAGGAAGGGAACTAGGAGTGTTGCCCTAGCTTCCCTCCTATAAATACTCTTGTAAACCCTCATTTGAGGGTTGGTTGTTCAACTTTTCTTTTCACATATTCCTACGCCTAAACCGTCTTTATTATTGCGTGTGTATGTGTTTGGTTCTTGTTCAATCGCCTCATCTCTTTCTATATTACTTGTGTTTGTAAAACTAGTGACCTAACAAGGATGGGATCAATTTTCTACTCAATTGGGATGTGGTATTGTATGTCTTTCTCAGGGGTTAACTTATAATTTTTCTAGGTTTATTTTTGATAATATGGTTGAAAATATTCAAAGGAAAAAGCATAAGTTTTTAATGTACCCTAGGTTTTTGCAAATGATTTTAGACATAACAACACAAGCCCAAGCCTTTTGTCCCATAGGAGCTTTATCTGCTAAACTATTTGCTTCAATGAAAACTCACTATGAGGGGGAACATCATCCTTTGCTAGCAGCTATGTTGCCTCAAGGCAATGAGGCTGCTGATGAGGGTAATGTTGGTGATCCACCCTCTACCAATGTTGCTGCTGATGGTAACCCATCAGTTGCCATTGATGAGGGTCCTTCCACCACTGCTGAAGCATCTCATGTTTCTCCTGACCAGCCTCCATCTACATCTGTACCCACACCTAGTCCATGTCCACCACCTACTCATGATACTCTTGATGAGTTTGAGCATGAGCTTAATAGACTGGCCATACCTAGTCCAGTTAGGGAGCCATTTGATGAAGGTTCTCCTATCATTGCGCATGTTCATATTTCTCCTGAAAGGTCTAATGATACTCCCATTACCACTGAGCAATCGGATGGTGGAGCTGAGGACCCTATTACACTTACATCTGTATATGGTCTAGTGAACAGGTATGTGGCAGAGGTTGCTGATCTCAAAAAGGAGCTTGCTGAGACTAGATCTACACTTGGTGGTGAGATTGTGGAATTAAAGAGAAAGGTTAAGGATTTAGAGGACCAACTTAGGAAAAGTAGCGAAAGGAGGTTTCTGGATTCTTCTGATGAGGAGCAAGAGGCTACTCAATTTGAGTCACTTGATATTTTGGTTGATGTGGCTCAGAAGACTCGTGTTCCTTCACCAGTTGTTGCTGAATCTTCAAAGAACAAGGAACCTATTCTGTTTACTAGAAGAAGAAGAAGAAGAAAGTATTTAAACAAGGATTCCACTGAAGCTTCAAAGGAACCAAGTGTTGAGAATGTTACAAATGCGAAAGATAATATTGATGATGCACAAATGGTGGATGTTGGTTCTGCACATGGTAAAGATACATATGTACCAGAAACATCATGTCCTACACCTTCAGCAGATGATCATGAAGTATTTTTTGCTGGAAGAAGTTTTAATCTGAATCCTAATGCTGATGTCTTTTCTCCACCTGTTGAAGATTTGTCTCACCATGTTTCTTCTGATGCTAACTTGGGTGTTTCTTCTAAAGTACCTATTGTTGATACTTCTCATGTTGATTCTCCTAAGGAGTCTACTGACAAAGCAAAGGGTGTAATGATTAATGAAGAGCTTGGTTCAGATCTTATGAGTGAACCGGAAAGGCAAGAACAAGCAAGATTGCTAGTTGAGTGTGCAAATATGAAGAAAAGTCATGCATTGGCTCAACAGCTTGAAGCTCAGTTTACTACAAATTTGCCTCTTGAGAGACAAAGAGAACTTGATGAACTAGCTGCTCAGATTACTGATAAGCAATGGGATGCTTATACTCATCAGGTTGCATCCAATCCTACTCTTGCACAAAGTATTTTGGGAGCAGACTTTGACAGTGAGAATTTTGCTGCTCAAATGATGGCTCTTGGACATCAAAGGAAGCAAGCTGCAGTTGCACAAAGAAAAGCTCTTGCTGTACAGAAAGCTAAAGTAAAAAGAGAAAGACCACCAACTGAAGCTCCAAAGAAATTTTACATGAGGAATGTAGTGTATAACCAAAGTACACTTCTCTATCAGTCTGGTTTGAAAAAGAAACAAGTCTGGGCGTTATCTGATTCTGAGTTGAATAGCATGTATCATAGGATTATGAAGCAGAATACACCAATTTCTAACTCAAAGAGGGTTGCTGATAGTGCAGATGCTCCAAAGGCAAAGAGACCCAAGAAAGTTGAGATTGTGGATTCTTTTGATGATATTGCACCAAAGATGAGTTCTCCTGGTGTTACTTTTGAAGCATCTACTGAAGTTGTTCATTCAGCTGAAAAGGTTCAATCTGCTGAACCTCATGTTGTTTCTTCTGAAGTGTTACCCAGTGTTGCACCTGTTGATAAAGTAGGAGAAAAGTTGGGTAAGGAAGCTGAACTAGCAGCTGCTAAAGCTAAGAGGGCCAGAGAGGTGCTTGAGAGAATGTATGAATTGCGTGGTGTTTCTTCAATTAAGTCTACTTCTACTTCTTCCATTCCTGCTAAAGATGTTCATGATGAGATACCATCTTCTGTCTCTATGGAGATGTATATACCTGGTAGGAGGAAGAAAAGAATGTCTAAAAGAAGACACATTACTCTAAGGAGATCTATGAGATCAGATGGGACATACACTTCCAGGATTCATAAGTCTCTCAAAGGTAGTTCTTTGGATCTAAAAGCTGTTGATTCAACGTTCATTAAAGAAGGATCTGCTGATGTTTTTCTTGAAGGGTCTCATGATGTGTTGACTGCTTAGACTTTGATTGATGGACAACTTAACACCATTTTTAGACTGGATAATTCTTCTATGCAGTTTAACTTCTTGAAGGAAATATTTCATATGGTTGATAGGCAAGATTTGAATACTCTGTATGGTCTTGTCACTAAGCATTATGCTAATCATTCACCACAGGGTTCTGGTTTATATTTTTTGGGTGATCTTCAAGTTTTGTTTGACTCTCAATCTCCAGATGGTAAAGGGTTTTCTATTTGGAAGAATTAACATAAGTGGAAGGTTAAGACTTAGAGATTTTATCCTATGTCCTGTGTGCATGTGGTGGAGACAAAGTGTGGAATGACTGTATGTATGTTCTCAGATAAGATTTATCCTTTGTCTGTGTCATTGATGGAAAGAATGCTTAGAAAGAAGTTGGAAGTTCCACCTGATCTAGTTGGGAATGATAAGCTGCATGCTGAACAATTGGTTGGATTGATTAAGAATCAGCTTCTGCAACATCAAGTGTCATCTTGATTATGGTATCTTGTATTCTTTGTAATCTTTGTTTTATTAGATTCTTTGTTTTATTCTTAGTTAAAAAAAAAAAAAAAAAAAAAAAAAAAAAAAAAAAAAAAAAAAAAAAAAAAAAAGCTATGTATATTCTCTGTTTGTCTAACTTTTCTTGCAGGTTTGTTGTACTTTGTTGATGGTTATCGAGTCACCAGCTGTGCCTTGTGTACATCAAAGATTTGGCTAGTCCAAAGGGTACAGCTTTGGTAAAGACACATCAAATCTGTTGATAGCTGTAATGATTTGCTCAAAATCATAGGGTTTGCAACTCACCCATGCTTAATTGCTGAGGGTTGTATGGTCATCAATTCACCATGGTTTATTCCTTTTTGGAATCCAATAATTGGCTAGCCCACAAGTATATGGCTTTTGGTAAATGTAGTGGAATACCATATTTGGTAATCAATTCACCAAGGGGATTCTTTCACCTAAGAATTGACTAGTCCTGAGCAAACCGCTACAGGTAAAGACATTTCAAATCCGTTTATGGTTGCTGATTTGCTAATAAATCAGATGGTTATCAGTGTACCATAGTTTTCGAACTTAAACATATGGCTACTCCAGTAGTGATGGCTATTGGTAAAGAGACATCAAATCCATTATTTTCAATGATTCACCTCTCATAGGAGTTAACACACTTGGATGTGATGAGAATAGTATGAAACTAATATGTTTTGATGTACATTATGTCATTTGTTGCTGCAAAGATCTGGAGTTTCAAAGTTTTGACATCATAGAGATGTGATTGATTGGTTCTTTGTTGCTGTTGTTCGACTACAATCCTCTTATGTTGCTGTGTTAAAGATATATCAAGAAACTGGAACTTAACCTAGTCAAATTCCAGTTTAGGGGAGGATTGTTGGGAATTCTACTAAGTATGAATTATGCTGAAGTTACTGCTAAATGATTCTGCCGAAGTGTACGGATTCTGCTGAAGACTTAATTCTACTGAAGTAATGAAACCGTGTAGATGGTTTCTGCTGATATAGATATTCCACGTATTCTATAGTTAGTTAGGATATGCATGAGCTTTATTAGGAAGTTATATTGTATATCTTATTTAGTTTTATGTTTATATGTTTCTTGGGAAACGGGTTAGGGTTCCTTGTGTATAAAAAGAACACAATAGTATGAGTTAGGTACGAGTTGAAAAACAAAGTTTTAGTATTATTAAAAGATCCATAGAGGATCAAAGTGTTCTTAGTTATTTGTGTTTGTTCTTGTGTTTAAATTCCGCTTGAATACAAGTTATAGAGACTGTCTTATAGTGTGTTTGTGATTACATAAGCATTACTATCGATCTACGAGTGCTTTAAGATCTATCAAGGTCTATAGATTCAACACGTCTCTTCCAATTCTCTCTACGGGACCAAGCTAGTAATTGGCTTGAGCGACTTCCCGCCGGCTCCATCTCAAGTTGGGATGATATCACTACTCGTTTCCTTGCCCTATTTTTCCCACCAGGGAGAACTACTAAGCTTAGAAGGGATATCTTGACGTTCCAACAACTTCAAGGTGAGTCCCTCTACGAGGCATGGACCCAATTCAAGGACTTGCTCCATAAATTCCTTCATCATGACATTGATCTTTGGCTTCAAGTCCAAATATTTTATGATCATACTAACTTCATCACCAAGCGATCCATTGATCGAGCCTCCGGTGGAAGGCTTAGCAACTTCAACGCAGAAGAATCATGGGATATTATAGAAGAGCTTGCCAATCAAAGCTACAGAAATTGGAGTGAATCCCATGACACACCCGTTAAAATGGTTACAGACATATCAATTCCTCATGAACCTTCCAGCATTACTGAAGAGCTAGTTAGTGCTCTTGAAAGAAGGATCGATTATCTAATTGAGAGGCAAAAGAGAGCACCTGGACCAATTCATCGAGCAACGGTTAATTCCGTTAACTCCGCCAACCACCCAACACCTCTCTCTGAATCACCAAGCCGTGAGCAAAGTCCCAATTCCGGACGACGCTTTCGTTCTACATCTCCAATTCCACTCTCACCAAGCTTCAACGAACAAATGAGAGAGTACATGGCAGCCCATACGAAAAGACTAGCAAAATTTGAAGAAGAGGTTTATAGGCAAAGGGAGGAAATACAGGCAAAAATGGCTTAGATGATGAACTTAGTAAAAGAGTACACTAAAACAAAGGTTCCCGAGAAGGTGCTAGTAAGAAACGATGATCACCCTCCCCCCACCTCGTTTGTTAACGCCATTTCCATTGTTTTCGATGAAGGTGGATTAGTTGAGAAAAAGGAGACTGAGAGCAACAAGTATAGTAAGGAAAAGGAGGAGGGTGAAACTAATAATGAACCCGAGATCATTAAATACTACTTTAAGCATGAGATTAATAAGAAAACAATTGTTAACCAAGTGAATAACTTTAGGTACAACGAGGTTCTTAGGAAAGCCCTCGAAGGAAAAATAAAAGAAGAAGAATATGACACCATGCCTATGGGACCTATGTACGAGTTGATTCTGAGAAAACCAATATAAAAAAAAACGAGAAACCTCGGTGAATTTTGTAATACCATGTAGCATAGGCGACATCGAGAATATAAATGCCTTAGCAGATCAAGGATCCGATGTAAACATAATGCCACTATCAGTCTATAGTAAGCTGACTAAGGAGGAGCCAACTAAGACAAATCTTAGACTTTCCTTAGCAAATCACACATATGTTTATCCCATAGGAATAGCGGAGGATGTCTTAATTGAGGTGGCCAATATTGTCTTTCCGGCGGACTTTGTGATTATAGACATTGAGGAAGATAGAAATATGCCACTCATTCTTGGAACACCTTATGGCCACCGCGAAAACCATTAAATGCGGTAAAGGTATCATGATACTCAAAAGTGCCAAAGGATATATTAGGATACCTATTGTTCCAAGATACCCGTTGAAAATTATGGAGAAGATAAATGATAAGAATCCGCACGTCCCTCATAATACTATTAAAAAGAAAATTAATGAATGGGAAAGGGTGCTTAAAGATTTCATGGTTCAAGTGTTAAATGCAACACTGTGGAAACGTGATAAAAAGTTAGGAAATAACTATACCACAACTCCAAAAACTCAAAAGAACCCTAAGGAATTTTTGAATGGAGAAAATGTGCTTTTGTATAAATCTAGAATAAAAGCATTAAGAGGAAGGAATAAGCCAAGATGGTTTGAATCCTATACGGTAAAAGAAACTAATCTAAAAGGTGGAACCGTTACTATAATAGACGACGTTGGGAAAGAGTTCACGGTGAGCATACAACGTCTACAACCTTTTGATGAAGACTTGTTGAAAGAAAAAAAGAACGGAGGTGAAGTCACGTAGGGGCACGACTTCGAGTCTAGCTACAAGACTCATAAATAAAGAAAAGCGCTTCGTGGGAGGCAACCCATGCTTAATTGTTTGCTTGTTTGTATGTCATATTTCTTTTCATTGATTGTTTGTTCTCATGTTTGAATTTGTGAAAATGCTCTATTTTGTCTTTAACCTTGTCTTAATTACATATAAAGGGATTTTTCAAAAAGGATAAGTGTAGGGAAGATTACACACGTTTTTAAAAGAACGTAAACATGAGAACAACGATTATTGAAAATGATATATATGTGTGTTTATTAGAGTCAAATGCTTGTATCGAGTCATAATGGATGTTTTGCAGGAATTTTTTCCAGATTTTAAAGGTGTAATTTTTCCAGAAAAACGCAGCAGACCAGTTTCTGTCAGGATAACCTGACGGCATCAAGATTGCAACCTGACGGCGTCAGGAGGAGCAGAAACAACTTATCTAACTTTCTCTCATTTTCTGTGCTACTTATAAATTTTTGGAATTTCTCAGGTCTTAATTTTCCAGAAAACCTGCAAACATCCATTCCACAAGCATTATATCCTAGTGTAGTTGAGTCATATATAATTTTACCATCGATTTTACGCGAAGATTTCGTCTATTTTCTTAAAGTGTGCAGGTTTTATTTATCAAGAAGAAGAAATATAAGATTGGATGGAGCTTTTCACGCATACATTCTTCTTGGAAAGAATTTAACCACTACTTCACACGGATCCTACCGAGCTAATCAGGGGAGTACTAGTTTCTTTCTCTTTTAATTACCTTATGTTATCATAAATTTGATACTTTCGGGGAAAATTGGGGATAATGTTAAGTTTAAGTGTAGGGAGGGAGAATAAAACGTGAACTTTGAAACTATGCTTATCCTTGATTATTTGTCTTGTCCTATTTCATTTGTATAATAAACTATGAGAAATATCGGTTAGGGTAATTTTAGAACCAAATTTAAAAATTTTCATGACTTGTACGAGTGGGTCTTTAGTTTTAATAAAGCGTCTCATGGATAGGAAGTTATATGACTAGCACAAAAACCCTTTACCACTCAAATTTCACCCCAAAAATGTGAGGTTCGCCCTTAGATATATAGGAATTAAAGCATTTACCTTTAATGCTTCAAGAGTGTACCGGTAGTATAATAGATTCTAGAACTTATTTTGTGATGCATCTCGAGATCGCTAGTGAGACTACACTTGTGTAGTTAGGAATAACTAAATGATAAGAGGCATTAGGATAACCCTTGTTTGATACCCGTATTATAATTACTTATTCCACATCGGTTGAGTAATTCTCCCACACCCTTGCGATGTACTCATCTTTAGTACACGATACCCCTAGTTAACCTCTCAGAGCCTATCCTTTTCGCGCTTCTCGTGATGTTTCGGTTTTCCGAAATATCAATGAAGAGCATTGTTTACAATCCACCCCCAAATGTACACCCAAATCGCCTTAGCCTACCTTGTATGCACTCACTTTTAGTGCATTATTGTTATCATACTAAATCCTTAGTTCAATTATATAGTTACTTGCATGGTTGCTAAGTCGAGTCATGTCTTTCGTACATAGTTTTGGGATGATTGGGACTCATGGGTAAAGTTAAATTTTATAGAGTGACGGAAAAGAACGTTAAATTCAAATTCCCTTTATTTACGTAATAATGTACTCCAAGTGTTTTGATCTTATCAATTCGGGTCAAACTAGTGTTAGAGTAATAAAAACTCAAGTGTAGGGATGTGCCTATAAATCCCTTATATTTTGATGTTATTGTAGAGGATGGTAGAGTAAAAGTGTATTAAAAAAAAATAAAAAAAATACGGGCTACCATCCTACATCTATCTTTATATTTATGTTTGTTTGTTTTAAGTTATCTAGAGTTTAGAGAGTCGAGTCTTGCCTTAGCAACGCCATTCTTCTCATGCTTGTAACATAAAGATTTTTGACTTGCCACCACTAAATCGCCTATCCAACCAAACCCTTTGTTTCCCTACCGTAAGGCTAACGTTACAACCCTTTAAAAGACCTCTTAGATAGTTGTTCCTAGGTGCTTACGCCAAAGCGGTGGAGGTTTGATCTAGTCTCAAGCCTATGGTAATATATGTACTATGACCGGTTAATGAGTGGTTATCTTCCATTTCCATTTGATATATTTCATATACACCCGAGAGATGAGAGTATCCAAACACCACTTGTGAGGTGCTAGTATATAACTTTCGTGCTTGTTATGACTATTGTGGGGCTTATACTTGTTATGAATAATGTTAAACCATTGCTTTATGCCCCCTAACTTATAAATTGATTGGCCAAAAGCACATTTGCTTGAGGACAAGCAAATACCAAGTGTAGGGATATTTGATAAAGATTTAAAACATACACTTTTAAGGGGTCATTTAAGCCCTTAATCACCCACTTTTGTATCCGTTACTCCTTAATTGCGTTCCTTTTTACTTTTTAGGTCTCTTGGAAGCAAAATGCTAGAATGATGAATTTTTGGACGAAAAGGAGGGAATATGTGAAGAAAATGGCTAAGTCAAGATCAAGATACTCAAGCTGCTGAATTTACACCTGATGGCATCCCAATCAGAGGGCGACGCCGTCCCTATATTTGTGAAGACTCAGGAGTGAAATTGCTATTTTACACCTGACGGCGTCAGGCTTTGAAGAGTAAGGGCGTCACGAAGACTTTTCTTCTCAGACGACCTAGATCCAGACTCAGACGACGTCAGTACTGAAGACTGAAGGCGTCACAACCACAACGTGACGTCGTCCCAATGTTGACTTGGCCAAGACGAAACCCTAATGGCGGCGATCAGACGGCGTCCCACCTATAAGGCGACGCCGTCGCAGTTCTAAAATTATATATAGAAATCGAATTTTCAGACTTTAAGAGGTAGACTTGTGGATTAAAAACCTAAAACGATTGTAGTCTGGTTTTGACAGTATTTTAGGATTCTAATACCCTATTTTACATCGAGATAAGTTATTTATTCCCTTGATTTCATTATGTCTTCGATTGAATGTGTGTATGCTTGCATGTTTAACATGTCCGGCTAATTTACTTATGTGTTTGCTTAGATCTATGAAACCTAGTTATTAAATATTGATTGGTTGTCTCTTATCTTAATTGTAATTGGCTTAGGAGTGCATGAAGCCATCGTTGTGTTTTTAATGCTTGATTAATCTTTGTTGAACATTAGTTTATAATTACTAGTGGAATTGTATGCTAAACATCCAAAGATAACCTTAGTGTTAAGTTTATGAATCCTAGATATTTCGTAGTCATTAACCTTTAGGTAGCTTCAAAGAGTTAGGGATAAAAGCACACCCTACGACCTTAAAAAACACAACGTGTTAAGAATAAGGACGTGACAATTCAACCACCAATAAAAGATAACTAGGGAGTAATAGTATCTAGGTAGACACATCTTTAATCATCATACGAGCACACTTCAAAAAGACATAGACTACCCTTAGCTTAGATAATTAGATAGTAGAGTAATCGGTAGAAGTACGAAACCCCCAAATCCAAACCCCGAGATTTACCCTTAACTTTATAAAAAATATAAAAAGATAAAAAATAATCTTCTTCAACCTCAACCTTAGCGTAGTAAATTTCTCACTAGCATTCCTATTCCCCTAGAGAACGATATCAATCCCTGAGACTTACCCTAATACTACACTACAACGATTAGGTTCACTGCCTAGGTGGTTGAAAAACTTACTCGAAGAAAATGAAGTTTCCTTTGACCCCGAACGCGCGTTGTACGCGTATCATTTACACAACTTCGCTCAAAATGGGTGATTATGTGGGAACACTCAATTTTCAGAGACGTAATTCATAAAGGTACCATATGCTTGTACCAGATACTTAAACATAACCGTTGCGGCGTGAGCACCAGACAAATACATCGAAAGAGGGTAAAATATGGGGTTATTTGGTTTGGGGAAATGGAGATAATTTGAGAGGTATAAGTAGCAAAAAGTTTCCCGAGATTCAGAGTACTGCTAGCCACTGTCACAATTTTTTTCACTTAATTAGGCTTATACCTTTTCCCTTTATTTATCACTTCCTTGGTATTTGAATTTTTTTACACTTTTTTTTCCTCGAAATATTAGTGACTAGCAAACAGTAGGGAATTTTCCTTGCAATTTATTGTTTTTCTTCTGATTTAATGGAATGGTAGGGGTGATGTGGGATTTTTAATGGTGATTTCAGCAACCATGATAGTTGGCCAAATTGTTAGTAGATAGGCTTAAAGTTTATTTGGTTTGTATATCTTGCCTCTTAATCACTTGTATTTGACTATAAATTAACCTCACTGCGATTAAGTAAATGATATATATGCACAAGTTCTAGAGCTAAAATAAATTTCCAGCATACTCATATAAATTAAGCAGGAAGTACAAACTTTGTACACATCAATGAAGGCTAAGAATATTCTCACGATTTAGTGGGTTTTTAAATGTGCTAGCTATGTATTGAATTGCCTTGCTAGAGCATATTTTTAGATCCTATTTTACTAAAAATTACAAATATTAATACCTAAGATTTTGAAAAAAGTTATGGAACAACAATAATGTAGAGTTGACGCTCGATTTTACCTATTTATCCCCTTCCACACTTAAGCTAAACATTGTCCCCAATGTGAAAGACTAATAAAATTAGAAATAGGTAAAAACGAGATAAGAGGAATGAAACTTCCCAGGGCTAATTCTGGAAGTTGATGTAGGAGTTCTTCCTTCTTGAATTTGTAACTTATATAAAACCTGAAAAAATAAAACAAAAAAATACAATGAAATATTTTTGGGATTTTTTTTAATCCAAATGCCTCCACACTTAAACTTCAGTGTGTTCAAATCACAGATTTCCTCCCGAGAAGCACTTGCTTTTGAGAGTCTTTAGCTAGACTCGTCTTCTATATCTTTGATTGTACAATAAATCGTACGACCAGGCCTTCGATGGTGATCAAAGGGTATGAGGGGTGTTATGCTTGCGCCAAACTTGTAGCCAATCTGCAATAAGAAATAGAAGACACTTCGTTAAGTGATTGCGCAGGGATTGTACCCTGCGAACCACCTCCGACGTACGAGTAAGTATGTGATATGTGTTGTAAGTAATGTAGAGAATGTGAAATGTTATGTTGAGTGAACATACCATTGAAATGACTCATCCAACCTATTTATAGACAGATAAATAAGCTTGGAGAGTGTTTGCACATGTTTCGGAGATCATGGGGGCGTCCCATGATTTGTGGTAACCGCTAGGTTTTCATCCCCACTCTCTCTGTCTTGGCGGGGAAGCTAAGGAGATAGTGGGAACGTGGGGGAGACCAGTCAATTTTCTCCTTTGTCTTAGTGTTTCCAAGGTCATACCCCGAAGGGCTTAGGCCTTCGATTAGCGACTTCCCAACTGGTAACCATATCAATGATGAATGGGTTTACGCCATCGATGACTTAGGAAGATAGACTTGGTCCTTCATTTTGCAAATTTGACTGAGGTCGAAGGGGAGTCCTTCGAACTGATCGGAGGGTACGTCATCAAGCCCCCCACAAAAATGAACGAAGAAAAGGAGTCAGATATATCTTGAGTGCGCATTTAATGCGTAGTACTTAGCCAAACCACCCCTTTTCTCGATAATCCAAAATGTCCCTTCAAAATTTAAAATGGGTTTGAAATCCGGAAGTTAGGTGGAATTAAGGGCACGTGTAAAGCCAGGATTAAAGCTATGATAAGGTATTTAAATTTCAAATAGTAAACCCTAAATCACTTTTTATCCCTCGCCCAAAAATTTACACCTACAACTCTGTCTTCCGAGCAATCTTTCGGCCAGAAAGGTAAGGTGTTCCTTCCTATTGCTACGTTTTTATTACTTTTTTGTTGAATAAAAGTATTATGGGTGCCAATTCTAAATTCATCATAAGGCAACAAGGTTGCACCCTGACAAAGGAAGAGCTCAAAGCTTTCCTCACAGATTACCCAATTCCCAAACAGTTTAAGATCATGCTACCCAGCAAACGCCAAGGCATTTATAATGCCCCTCAAAATTATGTAGGCTTGTACACACATGCATTCACCACCTCAAACTTAAGGATACCCTTGCATCCCCTATTTCTAGAGATCCTTCAATACTATGAAGTACACATATCTATGTTTAACCTGTTTGGCCTAGCCAAGCTCATAACTTACATTGTCATGTGTAAAGCTTATGGGTTTGAACCATCCTTGACCGTGCTTAGAGGGTTTGTAAATATATACCCTGGAGGAGATTGGATGACTTTGGCCAAGAGGGGTGAACATGATGTGCCTATTTTAATTGAGAAGCCTTTCACTAACATCAGGAATTGGAAAAGGAAGTTCTTTTATATCCAAGATACTATTGTGCCTCCCCAATACCCTGCATTGTTGAACCCAGAGTTTCGTTTTGATGAGAAGAGATTTAATGATCCCTTGCCCTATACTGTGAGGAGGGACCCTCTGTACCAACTCCTATGTCGCCATCCAACTGACTGCCAGACTTTTCCAGAGCCAATATTGTTCATGGTTGGTATTGCTGAAAGTTGGGAGGGTTCTCCATTACATACTGAAATAATGTGTTGTGGAGAAAGTATGTAAATTTCTAATTAAATTAAAATACATGAACTTATCTAGCTGATATTTATCTTTCTCCTTTCTTGTTGCAGGAATGGCTTTCCGTAATTTTGTTGTGGCTGGTGGTGCCAAGGAGGTGAGCTTCATCCCTAAGGAAGCCAAGGAAATCAGTTATGGTGTTGGTTCTCCGTCTGTTTCAGTGAACAACAATGATGTGGATGCCCAAAGAATCGAGCCTATATCATCTGCCCAGTCTACAAAGGAAAAAGAGCCCGTGGAGGAGGAAGATTAGTTAGTGGAGAATGTTGCAGATTTGGATGACCCTACTTCGGAGGACCAGCTGGAAATCATAGGGCCTTCGGCATCGCTGATAGGGTTCGAAGCAGAAAAGGTACTAGTGCAAAAGCTAAGAAGTCTGCCTCAAAGAGGAAACTCATATTGCCAACCCCTTCATCTCGAACAACCCGGCAGAAGAGTGCCCAGGGTAAGGCAATTGTTTTTCCAGCCATCGAAGAGCCTAGCAGCGAAGACATCCATGGTAAATCTCTATTCCTGTTGTGAAAAAAAATTCTTCATATTGTGTTAGTCTAATAATTATATTGTTGCTGCAGGTCTTCCTGATACGAAGGAGCTTCCATCCCCCTAGCCTGTCACTTGCTTGTAGAGCGTGTGACCCCACCTGGCTGGAAGGGGGTGATGGATAACATGTCCTTGGAGAATCTATGTGACCTACACGACAAGAGCTATGTGAGACAATGCATTCTGGATAACCAGCTCAATACTCGGACAAGGGAGCTTCTTCGTGTTGTGAAGACTGCTAAAAAGGAGATGGATGTCATGCTCGCCAGAGAGAAGGCAAAAGACAAACAGTATGCAGACCTGCAAGCAAAATGTGAGGATGTTATGGAAGATTTCAACAAGAACCCCCTAGTCCAAGATCTCCGAGCAGATGTTCAGAAGCTCGAAGGTCAACTAGCTAAAAGTCGTGCTGAGTGCAGCAGGCTAACTCTCAAAGGCACTAAAGTCATTGGCTATAAGGAGCAAATTTTTGTGCTAACTACCAAGTGTGCAGGCTTCGAAGAAGAGAGGGCAAGACTTGTTGATCAGGAGATTAAGCTCAGGGAACAGGTGGATGGTTTGGATCTTCGTCTCAAGATGCTGAAGAAGGATAGAGTAGATCTGGTGACCAAGGTTATCCCTTATATTGCTATGGAGGTTTATCACAGCGATGAGGTAGGTGCAGTGGTTGAAAGCCTAGTGAATGCAGCCATTTTCCATTGTAAGTGAACTACTCTTTAGGAGGTGGCAACAACAGGTAAACCAGTGGTACTTGCAGATATTCCATATTACATGTCAACCCATGAGAAGGAATATGATGAAGGAGGTAATGCTTTATCCACTGTTGAGTTCCCTTTCCTTGCTGGGGCTTCGAAGGACCCTACGGCCTCCATTGAGGACATGTTTTCGAAGAAGCCTAGGAAGGTTCAGCATGTTTCAACATCTAAGAAGACACCATCTGCTAAGGTTCCATCTCCAAGATCCGCCGATCCTACTCATTCAAAGGTTTGAAGAAGGCTACCATGTGGTAGTTATTTGATCTTTAGGGTGGTGTGTACCCTATAAAAACAATTGTCTTGTGTTCCTTTCCAGGCTTGATGCCTGATGAAACAATTTACTTTGTGTGTTTGGTTAAGGCTACGGCCTTAAGACAATGCTTGTTTGGTGATCGTTAAGGCTTTGGCCTCTAGACTAGTTAAACTAGTATTTAATGAATATTTACTAATGGCCTCTAGGGCCTACATTTTGTTTAAGTTTGATTCTTCTCGTACGTTTCATTTGCACGTAACTTATTTTACAACCTAAGGCGTATGGTAGATGCGTAGCCTCATTGTGTGTAAATTCTGCACCAAGAATATAGCAATCGTATAATTTAATTGCTGACAGAGGGTCGCGACCCACTCCGTCTTCATCTTTTGGGTAGCATAAGGCTTGGAATACCTTAAGACCACTTAGGAAAGTTAATGTGAAGTTTAGATGGATGTTATGCATTTGATCAAGACTTATTGTTTGTCTTGTTACATCCCTTCGACATTGAAACTTATAAAACGACTTGGATGGAAAATCTTTGTTGTATTAGAACGAAACAAGAGATTTGAGGGAAAATGTGTTATATCATTAAGTGGGTAGGGAGGATTACATCATTTTAAGAAATGAACACTAGACGCCTACCATTAATGCTTCTTTCCCCAAGTGAGAAGAATGCAAATACATTGATTGAAAAAAAAGTAAAAAATGTCCTTAGACATTGTAAGTTTTATATGTAAAACTTACGAAGGGTAGTGCCATTCCAAGTCCTGTCAATGGCGTCTCCGTCAAGGGTTTCCAGCTTGTAGGCTCCGTTGCCATATGCTTCCATTACGACGTAGGGCCCTTCCCATGTAGGCCCTAGTTTTCCCTGATACTCAACTTTACTTGCACTGTTAAGTTGGAGGACGTATTCGCCTGGTTTGAATGTCGAAGGTCGAACCCTGCTGTTGTAATACTTTTCAATTTTTTGTTTGTGAATAACCTCCCTTATCAAGGCTATTTCCCTTCTTTCTTCAAGTAAGTCCAGATTGCTACGGAGTATTTCTTCATTTTCTGTTGCTTCGAAGTTCATGAAATGTTCCGTTTCAACACTTACTTCCGAAGGAATTACAGCTTCTGTGCCATATGCCAGGCTAAAAGGTGTCTCCCTGTGGCTTGACTTTGTATATGTCCTGTGAGCCCAGAGTACTTGGGGTAGCTCATCCACCCAACCGTGGTGGCTGCGACCGAGCCTTCGTTCTATGCCCTGGATGACATCTCTATTTGTGACTTCCACCTGCCCATTACCCTGAGGATGGTAGACGGAGGTGAAGGACTGCTTTATGTTCAGACCTATGCAAAACATGGGAAATACCCCTTCAGCGAACCGCTTCCTATTATCTGATATGATGACGTGAGGGACTCCAAATTGGCATATGATATGTTCCCATACAAACTTCTCCATATGTTTCCCTGTGATTGATGCTAAGGGCTTGGCTTCGACCCATTTCGTGAAGTAGTCGATGGCTACGACCAGAAACTTTACCCCTCCTGGAGCTATTGGTAGAGGGCCAACGATGTCTATCCCCCATTGGCTGAAAGGCCATGCGGTTGTAACGGAGGTCATTTCCTGTTTGGGTAGCCTTGGTACTCTTGAATGGATCAGACAGGCTTCACACTTCTGGATTATCTCCACTGCGTCCCTGTGCATCGAAGGCCAATAGTACCCTATCTTCATTATCTTGGAAACGACAGAGCGAGGTCCTGCGTGAAGACCGCAAGACCCTTCGTGCACCTCCTGAATTATGTTTGAATCTTGCCTAGGTCCTACACAACGGAGCCATGGAGACAAGAAAGACCTTCGGTATAGATAGTTCCCCATGATCCTAACTGTGGTGCCTTGATGCGGACCTTTTGTGCTAGCTTTGGATCCTCCGGCAGGATGCCACTTATCAAGTATTCTCTGATCGAAGTCATCCAGCTTGACTCTTCTTCCAGGATTACGTCAGATACCTCCTTTCAGATGATTGACCTTTCTGCCAATACTTCGACCAGAACTTCCTTAATTAAATGCCATTGATGCCAACTTGCTAAGTGCATATGCCTTTCTGTTTTGGTTTCTTTGAACATGTTCTATGTCGTAGGAATTAAATCCTTCGAGCATCTCCTTGGCTTTATCTAAGTACTGCTTAATGACAGGTTTTCTTGCTTTTTAGGAGCCCTTGATCTGGTTAGCCACCAGTTGTGAGTCAACGAAAATATCCAAATCATGTACCTCCATGTCTTTAGCCAGTCAGAGGCCTGCTAGCAATGCTTCGTATTCCACCTCATTGTTAGTAGCATCGAGTTCGAAGCGGAGTGCATAATTATACTCCTTTCCTTCTGGACTGACTAACATTAAACCTGCTCCTGATCCGTCAGAGCTAGAAGCCCCATTGGTGTAGAGCTTCCACCCATCGTTTACTTTCACAAGCTTCTTTTCAGTAACTTTTTTGTTCTGCTTTGGCTTGGAGGTGTCTCTGCTAAGAAATCTGCCAGTATTTGCCCTTTCACTGAGTTTCTACCCTTGTATTCGATTTTGTGCTCTCCTAGTTTGATGGCCCATTTAGCTATCCTTCTAGATTTCTATGGTCTCGATAGTATCTGCTTGATTGGATTGTCAGTGAGCACGGTTATGGGATGAGCCTGGAAGTACCTTTGAAGGCATCTTGCAGCATGAACCAGGGCTAGGATTAACTTTTCCAGCTTCGGATAATTTAGCTCAGCTCCCTGGAGGACTCTACTAACAAAGTAGATAGGGATTTGCTTATTTTCCCTTTCTGCTAATAAAACAGCACTGATGCTTTCGAAGGAGGCTGCGATGTACATAAATAACACTTCGCCTTTGATTATGGCGGTAAGTGTAGGTAGAATTGCCATAAACTCCTTGAGTTTTTGGAAGGCAGCTTCTGCATCTATGCTCTATTGGAACGTCTTTTTGTCTGTTCAGCCTTTAAGTGTTTTGAAGAATGGTAAGGACCTATCTGCACCCTTTGATAAGAATCTGTTGAGGGCTGCTAGCTTTCCATTCAAACTTTGCACATCCTTAAGAGACTTAGGAGCCTGTAGGTCTGTGATGGCTTTGACCTTCGAAGGGTTGGCTTTGATACCTAGTTTTGTGATCAGATGCCCCAAGAATTGCCCTTCCTCCACACCGAAGGAGCATTTCTTAGTGTTTAACTTCATATTGATGGCGCGAAGCTGATCGAAGGTTTCTTTTATGTCAGAGAGTAGATCTTCCTCTGTTATGCTTTTGATGACCATATCATCTACGTATGGTTCGAGGTTCCTCCCTATTTTCTTGCTGAAGGCTTTTTCCACTAGCCTTTGATAGGTGGCACCTGCATTTCTCAGACCGAAGGGCATCTTTTTGTAGCAATATACGCCATTTCCTGTGAAAAAGGTTATTTCGTCTTCTTCTGCCATCTGTATCTGGTGGTAACCTTTGTAAGCATCCAGAAAACACTTTAGTCAGAACCCTGATAAGGACGCCACCTTCCAGTCAATTTCTGGTAGAGGATAACACTCCTTCGGACACGCTTTGTTGATGTCGGTAAAATCCACACACATTCACCATCCTCCATCATGCTTCTTAACCATCACCGGGTTGGCTACCCAGGTTTGATATTTTACTTCCCTGAGTATGCCTGCTCCTACGAGTTCGTCCACCTCCTTGCATGTTGTTGCGTTCCTTTCTAGTTCAAGGCTTCGGCATTTCTGCTTGATAGGCTCTATGTACTTGAACTCGTTAAGCTTGTGTTCAGTGCCGAAGGGCTTTCCATCTATGATGAGGGTTCTTGGGACCCCCATCATATCTGAGTATGTCCATGCAAAGACGTCTGCGTTAGCCCTAAGTAACTTCTCCAATTTTGCCTTAAAGGTGGCAGGGAGTTGTTTTCCAATGACCACCGTCTGTTCTGGATGTAAGTCGTTTACTACGATACGCTCTTCGGCATCAGTGCAGCTGAGAATCTCCTTCGAAACCTCTTCAGGACTTTGTCTGACCCTTTTTCCTACATCCGTAGGCCTCTTCGTGCTATAGCTAGAAAATACCGTTCCAATACCGTAGGGTGTTTGGAATTTGACCGCAGCATGTATGGTGGAGACAACAATACCCATTTTCTGCATTGCGGTTCTTCCTATCAACAGGTTTTAGGGAGATTCAGACCTTACGATCGCGAAAACCAGGGTTTTTGTTCTTTTTAGCTTTCCTTCTCCAATTGTTACCTCCAGAGGGACTTCTCCTAGAGGCCATGAATGTTCCCCTGAGAATCCCACCAAAGGTATCTTGGAGTCTACCCTCTTCGACCGTATCGAAGGCTTGAGCTTTAGGAAACAATGCTCATAGATGACTTCGTAGGAGCTTCTGCAGTCCAAGTAGGCTCTATTTACTTCCCTGTTGGAGATTAAGACTTTGATAACCACGGGGTCATTCGAAAGAACTCTGCAAGTAATCGAAGGGAACGTTACGTCCCCTACCCCACATAAACCTTTATTTGCTGCCTTTCTCTTTAAACCAGACTCGTCCCTATGAACCATTAGAATAGGAGCCTCAATAGGCGTAGTATCCTTCCCCAACTATGTGTCGGAGATCTTCTCTTTACCTTTTTTATACCCTTCACCAAATGCCCCAGTTGACCTGACTTTACGGCCTCTTCTATCTGCCTTTTGAGCTCTCGGAAACTGTTGGTATCATGACCATAATCTTCATGGAAGTAGCAGAATTTGGTTGTATCTATGCCTCTACCTTTACTTGTCATACGAAGGGGAGGTTCGAACGCCTTCGCAGCCCTTTCTGTAGCAAGTATTTCCCTTGGGGATTTAGATAGATTAGCCAAAAGTCCATGGTTGGTGTTTTTGTTGTAGGGTGTGAACCTGTCCCTGCCTTTGTGTCTGTTTTTGGACCCTTCCCATGAAGAGTGCTTTGGGAACTTGCTGTGACTTTCTTTGCTTTCGATCGAAACTCCATTAGTAGCTACCTCTTTGGCTTCAATCCATGTGTATATCTTCTCCATTAAACTCTTGTAGGTTGTGGGAAGGTCAGTGGATAAGAATTCCACCAGACTTCTGTTTCGCAGCCCATGCACAAAACCAGAGATGTGATGGTCTTCGTGCAGACCCAGAATCTGCAAGGTGTCATCTGTGTATCTTGTAACGAAGGCCCTAGTGCTCTCATTTTCCTATTTCTTGATGTTGTGCACTATTAAATGAGTCCTTGTGAACTTCTTCTGCTGGCTGAAGTGTGATCTAAACTTGGCCTTGAGATCATCCAAATTCACTATGCTACCCGCTTTCTGCCCATTCCACCATATACGAGCGGAGTCTCATAGGGTATACGTGAACATGTGGCAAGCAACAGGCATAACCCATTTCTGCATTCTAATAGCCCCTTCGAACAGATGTAAGAAATTATCTGGGTCCCCCTTTCAATCATATGTACCAATGTGTGCGGGAATTTTCAACCCGTCGGGTAGACGGTAGTCTTCTATCCATCTTACAAAAGGTGTTGTGGAACCCATAGGCTCCGAATAAAGGCAGTTGTAAGGTGGCATGTAAGTGGGGACAGTATTGTATGGGTTATGGTTCGGAGGTACTCCGACAGGATTTTGATTATCGTATATTTTATGTTGTTTAGATGATTCGGGTGGTCTAGGATTATGATTAAACAAGTATGCCATTGTTTTAGAGAGAGAAAGAGATGAGAAGGTGATTCTAGAGAGATAAATAAAAAGAGAATGTTAGATTATCCAAGAAGCACCACCCCTTCCAAGGATAGAAGGGGTATTTATAGTTACAGACACTACGTCCTCCTGTCGGACTGTGGATCAGGTATACAGTGGGTAAAGACCCATCCTTCCTCCACGGTGTTACTTTAAACTAATCTATGCTACTAACTAACTAATTAACTACTAAATAACGTAAATAACAACATGTTTATGAGCTAACTTATGCTAGATAATATTTGGGGTGACCGACACTTCATTATGGAATTTCTAATTCTTAACAATCTCCCCCTAAGGGAGGTCACCCCATGTGTAGGATCGTGTATATTATTGTGTTGATGATTCGGGTGGTCTTGGATGATCAAAATACATGTTTAACATTTTAGAGAGAGAAAGTAGAGAGAGAGGGTGTTCTTGCTAGAGAGTTACTCAAAGTATGGAATATTAGATTAATGAAAAGAAGCACCACCCCTTCCATGGATGGAAGGGGTATTTATACTTACACAATACACGACCTCCTATCGGCCTGTGGATCAGGCATACAGTGGGTAAAGACCCGTCCTTCCTCCACGGTGTTGCTCTAAACTAAACTACGCTACAAACTAACTAATAAACAACTTAATAACGTAAATAACGACAAGTCTACGAGCTAACTTATGCTAGATAATATTTGGGGTGACCGACACTTCACTAAGGAATTTTCTAATTCCTAACAATCTCCCCCTAAGGGAGGTCACCCCATGTTTTACATTTCGAATCCTAGCATTCTATTCTTGTCTTTGTTCTTGAGCTCGTAGACTTCAATTCTTCATTTCAACAATCTTTGTGCAATAGCAGTGATTCTTCAAAGTCCGCATTGATTTGTACTTTTAGTGGAGGCCTTTAACTGATCCACATCTTTGATGATCTTCGAGCTTTCATTGAGATCATCAGCCACAGTAAATCTCTGGATCACCCTTTATTGTGTTGCCATCATGTGAAGTTGTGACTTTCGGACCGACATGCTCACACTTTTGAATCATGACATCTTTCCATCAGAGTAGCGGAAGCCTTACTGGTTCATGATATTTGCAGCAGCGAAGCATAAGCATAGTATGAAATATCAGAGCCAGGTTATGTAAATATGCACCAGTCATGATTTCTTCAAATTAAGTGTGGATGCTGTGAGCATGCGGCTTTGGATTGACTCCTCAATTCTGATCAGCTGCAACCGTCCAAATGTACCTGCAAACAACAGTTAGCAATAAAACACACGAAAGTGTCTTTGATCACTTTCGCTGAATTGAGGTACACGGCCCACGGTTCCCCGTTGATCAGTATAAATACTGCCTGTGATCAGGTAGGATTCCTAAGAATCTCCTTGACAGGGTTTCGCAGTTGTTCTAGCTGTTCTCAAACCGGAGTGTCTCAAAGAAGACAACACGGAGTGAGTGAACCAGCGAATTGAGATTCACTGATTGATGAAAAATGATTTAAAAAACAATCGCGTATTGCTTGAAGAAAGAGTTTTGCAATACAACGAAGGTTTTATGAGAAAGATCAATTTTCAATCAAAATACTTTTTGTATTAGAGAATGAGTACACATTCGACGTGCTAGCAAAAAGAAGAGATTCGCACATCGAACGGTTTTTCTAAAAGTATTTTTCAATCAGAGATACTTTTTGAATTTGAAAACATAAGTACACATTCGACGTGCTAGAGAAAAGAAGGTTTGCACATCGAATGGTTTTTCCAAAAGTATTCGTCAAATCCAATCCTGGACCAAGGTTGATTCAAGAATGAATCTCCCCATCGTTTCTATCCAGTTGTCACAAGTTTGATCTTACGAGAAGATCTCACATGTCACCCACCAAGAGCTTGTTTGATGTTGGCTCTAGAAGGATTTCCATCTTCATCGTGAATATTTTCATATCACTCGGATGTTCTGGCAATACCACAAGGATAATGCGTAGGACTCTTAATATATATACTTACTTTCCACATTGTGTGAAAAAGCAAGTCTTCAAGAATTTAGTGTCCTAACGAGATATTGTGGATGATCTCTTGGCTCTAGACTCAATCGTGCATATTTGGTTCCTATGCCGGAGACTAGGGAGAGGGTCTCCTACTTCAATATCAACCATCTCTAAGAGAAAGTCGATAGATTATGTCGGTTCCCCGTGAGAATGAAACAAGCCCTTTTAAGAGGAACTTGAGTGGCTTGGGAAGTTTAGTGCAGTGCATCACTGGGTCCATGATGTCTTGTCTTCAATACCAGTGTTACCTTAGTAAACACCAATAGCATATGAATTGAACCCGATTTCTGCCCTAAGGTTGAATTGATGGAGGGCTATTTCTTTTCACCCTTTTATCATTCATTTCTTTTTCATTCTTCAACCCCTTCAGTGCTTACCGAGACTTCATAACTAGAACCTTGTTGGGTTTATTCCAGTACTAGCTCAGTCTCAGTCTGCACTCTTCCCATTCCTCACTTTTCTCCTTTTTTCAATATACCTAAGGACTCTACACTATCTAGTGGATTGTCCCTGGGTAGATCCCTCCGGTTCTGGCGGATCGTGGGAACAAATACCTAACCTAACCATCCTTATAACACCATGCATACAGTAAATTTGGTCGGTCTTTTGGTATTGTTCATTCCTTCTCAAAACCAATTGAAAAATCATTTGGAAAACCAATCAAGGTACTTGTGATACGAGATCAAAGCATTTTGTACCTTAATAGTTTTGATCATTTAGAAAACCTCCCCCTCAACATGTGCGTATGATTTAGAAATTGTTTAGCACAAGGAGGCAAGAGGACTTTGAAATATTTTCTTTGATCACAATTTTCATACGAAAAAGCCATTTGATTTTCATGGTAAAATTCTCCCCCTCAATATGTGCATAGGATAAGAGAAATCATTTTAACACATAGAGGCAAGAGTTAATTTGAAGCACATCCACAATCACAAGAGCCATTAAGAAACCATTTGAAAACTCAATCAATGTACTTTATAAATCACTTTAACAAGCTTTCGTACCTCGATAGTTTATTTGCTCCCCCTCAATATGTGCTTCAAGATTCGAAAGCATTTAGCACATATGAGCGAGCAGCGTGCACAATTAAATCAAAACTATCATCATTTATCAAATTTCATATTAAATCACAAAATCTCCCCCGATCAAAAATATCAAACCCTTTGAGATTTTGGATCCCAAGTGATTTAATAAGGTTTAGAAAACATGGGAGAATATGTGGCCTGGTTTAAATACTCATCATGTTTTTGGATAAATCCTCCTCCTCAACATGTGCATTCTGTATATTAAAATCGTTTGGCACATGGAGGCAGGAGTGCCTATAAAGGACTAAAACCAATTCCATTTAAACAGATAAGAGATTTAAATCACGATCTCTACCCCGATCAGAAATTTTAAACCATTTGAGATTAGAGATCCCAAACGATTTAAATCATTTAGAAAAATTTGGGGAAAGACGTGGCAAGATTCAATTTTGAAAAATGATAGATAAGGACCAGATTTAGACATTAAAGATTGTTAGTGTCAGGTATGATAGTTTTTAAGAGATCTTTAAATAAAATAAAACAATTTCACAATCAAACAAGAACAGAAAAAATTTCATTTTGACAGATCTTTGAGTTTTAAAGAAAACCATACCATGACATAACATTAAATCTTTAGATCACCACATTTTAGCGTACAAACGGACTTTTATGAAGCAATATTGTTTGAAAATAATTTATTTAAAATCACTCTCCCCCTCAATCCATGACAGAAGTCAATAATTGAGTGACTTAGGTTTTGATAACATGAAGTCCGGTGATTTTCAAATTTTAGTCCAATTTATTTTCAAAACACATATTTTTCCATTTTTCAAAACAATCTTAGATAAAAATTGTTAAAAGAGAATGGTATAATCACAATTATCCTGCACAAAGATACGATGGGTGGTTGAGAAGCTTCTGTTGTTGCTGTAGGGCATGGAAGAAAAACCGTCTGCTGATGCAGTGAGACTTCTTCTTACGTTGCATTTTGAATGCCAACTGAGGTCAAATTAAGCTCCGTTTCTTCACTCAATTAGAAGAAAACCATCTGCTGATGCAGTGAGACCTCTTACGTTGCATTTATGCCAACTCTCCATAGAAGTCCAATTAAGCTCCGTTTCTTCATCTGTCAACCCAAGAAATAGTTACCCTTTCCTTTCGGCATCCAATCATCTTCAATTGTGGGATCCGGATAGGGAACATTCTTTTATACCAATATACCTGCATACGTTAGTGAACACACATACAGATATATGGTGGTCGACATCACCCAAACAACAATCGACTAATTCAAGTCAATTCAACATATCAATCAGATCATATAAATGTATGGGGTTTATGTGTTTCTCAAACTCTAATCATCTAAACCTAACAATCATATCCTAAATTCCTAGTCCTTCGACACAGGCAAATATCATTTTTAATTAAGCACGTAGGATAATTAAGAAAGCTCGTTAGATGATATAGATTTGAAAACATTCTCCCCCTCAATCAATGACTCATTTTTCTGAAAAGGTTTAAAAGCGCTGAAGTCATTGATTGAGTTTTCAATTTTTACTAAAAACTCTGAAACTGATTAATTTTCAAGCAACTCCCTTTCCACCATTTTAGAAAACAACAAATATTTTTCTGAAGAATTATAGACGGAAAAACATTTGTGTAGGAACAGCAGTCCTTCGACATACTTTCCTCAAATTGTTTTAGGATAAGTGCACGAAATATTTGAAAATTGTTTAGCGTAGCACTTTCCTTTCTTTAAAAGAGCGGGTTGCTATCAGAAATAATAGCAAGCCATTGTTTAAGCGCGGGTCACAGTCAGAAGTAACTGTAAGCCATAGATTTGTGACATGTTTAGAAAGAAATATTTACACCTCCTGCTCGAACTTCATCTAAAGTCTCGTGCCATTATTGAATGATATTTCTAAGACCGTAGATGTTATCGATACCAGAAGACATGTCTAGAGAAAACATATTTTTGGTATTTTTGAAATTTTCTGATTTTTATGGGTTTTTGAAGGTTTTATATTTTTCTATTTTCTTTTTGTTGGTTTTATATTTTTGTATTTTGTTTTTTTTTTAATAAATATATACAAAGATAGAATAGATGATATAGTTAAAGAGGATGATGATACGAGTACCGAGATAAGGATATCGAGCAGCACGTCGTAGAAGATAGAATTCGTCATCTCTTAAACATCCACCACCAAAGCTTCCAAGGGCTCTTGAATTGAAAGAAATAGAACCATCTGAAAGTGAGACTTTGGCAGCTTCCCCCCAAACCGAAAATCCTTTAGCTGAGCAGATTCAAAGCTTTCTTTCAAGCTTCTCTTAGCCAGGTGCACAAAGAAGCACACCATTATCATCGAACTTGCTGCTCCTTTTAAGAATAATCACCGTGATTCTTCGTTCGAGGTTATATCATCCAATAGAACACCAGCAACGTTTCATCCCACACTTAAATAATCTTCTCAAATTTCTTTTCCACTGAAGTCTGAAGCAATCCATTCCAAAAAGTTGTCAAGAGACCACTTCCCCCATGTAGTTGAATTGATGCAGTCAGTCTCTTTGTATAATGCTCAAGAACTCTCCCAAATACACTTCATGAGGGGAATGAAGAACACCTTCCCATGTTCACATTTTTCTTCCCTGATTAATGTGTATGAAGCTCAAGAACCCGAAGTACACCAATATCCAAGAACTCTCCCAAATACACATCATGCCCGGAAGGAAAACACCTCCCCAATGTTTGTGGTAAACAATGGCTTTCTTCCCTGATGATCGTGTATGAAGCTCAAGGACCCGAAGTACACACATTCCCCAAAGAGAGAACAACCGATAACATTGAAGAAGCAGGCCGAATCACTGATTATCTCTGCGGATGACAATCTCTGCGGATGTCAACTCCGGAATAAGTGATTATATCTCTGAATCACTGATTAAGCCCTCAAGTGAGACAGCTGAGCGCCCCCAATGTACACAATTCTCTCTCCCCTGATGATTGCGATAACATCGAGATCATCACACACCAGTGTACCTCTTTTATCTTCAGAAACTTTCATTTACATCTCTTCCCCCACGTAGTTGGAATAAGAACACTAAACGCTTTGATGAGTAAAACCTTCAGTTTCTCTACGGTCATGACATTTGTTTTCCCGGGATATCTTCAATCACTTAGAAGAATTAAGTTCATCAAGTTTACTCGTCATGAGTCAAACCTTGAGTTTCTCTGCGGTAATAACATTTGTCTTCCCGGGATATCTTCAATTTCTTAGAAGTATTAAGTACATCAATTTTACTCGCGTTTAGATGCTTGTCTCCTTCCCTCTTTCTGGTTTTGATACTTCAGAATCAGCAACTCTTTAAATGCCCAAATACTTGAAATTTGTTGAGAAGATAGCTTGAAGTCTTTGTGAGAATCAACTTGCTGAAGAATGTGAGCAAGTCTAATTGGGGCTTAAATTCGACCTATCACTCTCCCCCAATTAGTGCTCTCCCCTAAACTGACAATCTGTATGATGAATGACCAGATTAAGAAGAAGTCTTTTGATAATCAACTGCAACTCGTCTTTTAGTCTTCTAACATGTAGCAGAAAATGTAGAATAGACTGTAGACTCGACCTTCTTCAAGATTGTCCAGTTGGGGAATAGATAGTTAACATCTTCAACTCACCAAAACAAGAACATCATCAAAAAGCATCCCAATCAACTTACATCTTGCAAATCCCCTTAACTAAAATCCCTCCCAATCAAACAAGAACAGAAAGATGTTCATCAAGGAAATCAGCAATCAGGCCGCAACGAACACATAAGATGGTAACACCATACTACCAATCACATCAAACAAGAACAGAGAGATTGTTTGGAATCATCATGTTGATGTATACGTGAAGCATTAACCGGAAGCACTTTGTCGATAAACTCATCAATCTGAGTGAAGATGTCAACCAGCGGCTCTTAGAAGAAACTCCATGTAAAGATGATCCGATAAGAAGAAGCTCGGTTCTTACATGAGTTAGGAGCCGTTTGACCATATATTCTCAAATATTAATCAATCATGCCAAAAATTCACACTTCTTCTCCCCCTCAAGAATTGCATATGGAGATGCCATTCTTGATTAAATAAGTGAACATCATCCAAATGTAGTCTATTCACACTTCTCCCCCGCAAAATTAGCACAGGATGTCGCCATCGTCATTATAGTTGAGAAAGTGGAATCAGAAAACAATCAACAGTAGCCCGGTTCACTTGATGACTGAAGCGCATGGAAAAAGTATGAAGCATGTTGATGAGAATGGTCATAATAAGAAGATTTCTCTTCTTCAGAAGATAAAGCGCATTGACACGTACACCTTTCTTTTCTTTAGAGAACGAGGCATGAACTGAAATGTTCATACGTCATAAGAAGATTTCTCTTCTTTCTAAGATAATGCGCACTGAAACGTACACATTTCTTTTCTTTGGAGTACGAGGCCTGAACTGATGTGAACAGACGTCATTATCTCTCTCTTTTCTGCTCTCTTAGCAAAACATGTAATCATCCCCATTATCATTCTGTAGGCTCTTTGTAGTGACAACTGATGGAGAAAACCCAATATGATGAATTTGACCCTGAGGTAAACTATCCTGAACTCGTGACTTATACTTGCACATATGTAACAAAGAGCGGTGCCGAGACTTCATCCTCCATTGAATCTCTAAGTACTCTATACTCTTCAACCAACCAACCATCAAGTATAAGACGTACATCACCTCTTGAAAATCCACAATTGAATGTGACACTGAGCACTACAACGTAACTCCTTAAAGTGATAGTTATTTTGAGATGATAAGAGCCCAATTCCCCCAAGCGGTAAAAGAAAAGGTAAAAGTCACTCAACAATAACTAGATTTCCAAGTCTTCGTTTTAAATAACAAGCTTGAACAAGGATCATGAAGAATCTTCATCCAACCATCCCCGATACCTTCAGATACTAAGTACACTCGCCCGCGATAATTCACTTCAACCTCAAATAAATAATACCGAATTAACGCCGTTGTCACATCTTCTGAACTGCTCAAATCTAGCCTCCTTTGACTTTTTAAGTGAACTATGATAATGGTTTCATCCCGACCATGGTTTAATGAGCATAACCCCGTAAAACTTTGAAGTAACCAAACCGCCATGACGAATATCCAAACACACATCCAATTCATGAAGTACACCCTTTTATCCCTTCTTCGAAGCAGAAACCGTGGCACCAGCATCAAAAGATCCAGAATTACACTTTCTCTTCTCCAAGATGGTTCCATCATTACGGGATTTTACAACTCTATGGTTTAAACCGAGAAATAGTTTCTTTCGCGGGATTTTACAAAACCAAGAATAAACCGTAAGATAGATCCGGAAATGCACTTTACTAATACCAGGATGTTTCCATTATCACGGGATTTTACAAGTCTATGATTTAAACCGAGAAATAGGTTCTTTCCGCGGGAGTTTACAAAATCAAGACAAAACCGTAAACAATGTCAGCTTGAATGTGTTACGACGACTTTGGTTTCAGAGAATATCTGTTTTAGGGGAACATGCAGCGGTTCATCAACGGTCCATTATCCAACATCATCAAATATCCAATAAATACTTTGGTAAACACCTCCTCCACATATTCTGACGGCTGTTGCAGAGACCACTTGGTGAAGTAAACTCGATATACCAAACTTGATCATGAAGTAGAATTCCCCAGATTTGTTACTTAAACTTGTTTTAATCCTTGTGAAAAAGAAAAGGTGTACCCAACGTACCAAACCTCTTGACATATCCTCAACTGCGTGAGACACCGAAGTGATAGTTACGTTGTGGGTTAAACGAGAAAGAATCACAACCGTAATTAAATAGCCAAGTCTTTATCACCCTCAATAAACGCCCAAACAAGTCATCTTCGCGAAATGGTAGAAAGAAAGAAGACAAAATAAGTGGACGAGCACGGAAATCTTCACTTCAAAGCCAAATAAGAAATATCGTACAACAACCCCGTAGTTGAATTTGTTCAATTAAGTCAAGCCGTGACAAAATATTCTCCGTAAAAATGCATAGACCAAAGTATCAACTCGCATATCACAACAAATCTCACCATCAAAACTCGTCGACAAAACACATCGAATAGCAAGTCTTACATTATAAGCCTATGATAATTGCAAGACCATCCAACCCTTTTTCAATTCCAAGCTTCATGGCCCAATTTTCAAAAGAACTTGTATATCAATCACTTATATTCCCGTTATGATAAAATAGAAATTGTAAGACAATCTCCAAAATTTATATCAACCTCCAAATGAAAAAAAAACGTGATTATTCCATTCAAACTCCAAAGCCCAAGTGAGGTCACCACCTTCACTAATTCATTTCACAAATATTAAGCTCAAGTTGTGATCTTATGTATCCTTCCGTTAAATTTGACCATACCTCAATACCACTCATTTGACAAAAATTAAAAATTGTATCAAAATTTTGAACAAAATTCGGATAATCAACTTTTTATATCCCATCCCATTCAATCTTAGATGTATATTTCAACATCCAAAACCAGTCAAATCCCTCAGTCCAACTCTAATATAAGCACACAACACTAAAGCCCAAAACCATATCCAATTACATGGAAATAATCGGTACATAAGCCCATCAGACTGCCTGACCCGATCCAATCCAGAAATATTTATAATCGTGTATAAGAATAACATTACTCACTTCAACCCTAAACCTAAAATCTGATATGCACGCCTACCACACTAGACGCTCCTCTCAACTAACTACTCATCACAATCTCAATCACAGTTTTCCATCATAACCGATTAACAAATATCTTATTCTAAGTTCCCATTTATCATTAGTCATATCCGGTGTTCATTATCAATCACAACCCATGAGCACAACAATTCTTTTGTTGATCAAACACGCTCGCCACAGGGATGGCTTGAGCTTGGACCTCAACGCCACAGAGATGGTGTGGAACATAAGGACGCGGCTTCAAGATCATTTTATAATGGTCTCAGGTAGGTTAATGAATGTTTTGATGTATTCATTTTTGTGTTTGTGCAAAGAACGAACTAAAGAGACGTTTGTAACATATTTGTTATAACACGTTCTTTTGCTTTTCGGATATGAAATAGGATGTATTATTCCACATGGATCTATGATGGAGATGATTCGTCAAAAAAGATCTTGAAAAGATTGAAAGACGAATCAATTCTGAGATCATTAAATTCGAGTCTGGGTTGAGTTTGATATTTGTTATAACACGTTCTTTTGCTTTTCGGATATGAAATAGGATGTATTATTCCACATGGATCTATGATGGAGATGATTCGTCAAAAAAAGATCTTGAAAAGATTGAAAGACGAATCAATTCTGAGATCATTAAATTCGAGTCTAGGTTGAGTTAGATATGAGATTGTAGTTACAAGTGTAGGATGAGTGATTTTTTTTTTGTTTCGGATCTGTTAGAGAATGGTTCGTTCTCGTCTTCAGTTTTCTTGGACCAATGATTGTTTAGAACTGAGGTCAATAGTCTGATTAAGGTATTTGGTGTTTTGTGGAGGTCGTGGTCAATGTTGGTATATGATAATTGTTTTGTGGTCGTGGTCTTCTTTCATCTCCTTCATCATTACTGTCACCAAGTCGCTAGAGTCAATGGTCTTGAGCCAACTGGCTAGCCAACTCGCTAGCCAACTCGCTAGCCAAGTCGCTAGCCAAGTCGCTAAGCTAACTCGCTACGACTTGTTAAATAACAAGTCGCTAGGTCTTTAAGGTCAATTTTTTTTTTTTTTTTTTTTTTAAGTCGCTAACAAATACAGTGAATCTGGACAGATTAGACAAGTCGCTAAGTATATTCATTGAATCTGGACACTTGTTAAGACAACTCGCTAGCTTGAATATTAGAGTTTTCCGACCACTTTCCGACGATATTCATATGAAACCCAGAAAAAAATGACATATGCAGACAAAGACACTTCATTTTTTTGACCCAGTTTGACCTAAAAAAGAAGCATATGACCATTTATTATCAGAGTTAAGAGGACTGATGTTTGGAAAAAAAAGTTGGACTTTGATACAAATAAAGGACACCATCGAGAACTGTTACAAATTGTTTTGACCAAAATAATAGAAGGAAAAAGAATCCGACCAACAAACTAGCACAAAAACAGTTTATAACAAGATCCAAATACCAACATAACCATGATACAAAACCACACAAATCAACACAACACAAGAACCTTGGCTCTGGTACCAATTTTAGGATCGTGTATATTATTGTGTTGATGATTCGGGTGGTCTTGGATGATCAAAATACATGTTTAACATTTTAGAGAGAGAAAGTAGAGAGAGAGGGTGTTCTTGCTAGAGAGTTACTCAAAGTATGGAATATTAGATTAATGAAAAGAAGCACCACCCCTTCCATGGATGGAAGGGGTATTTATACTTACACAATACACGACCTCCTATCGGCCTGTGGATCAGGCATACAGTGGGTAAAGACCCGTCCTTCCTCCACGGTGTTGCTCTAAACTAAACTACGCTACAAACTAACTAATAAACAACTTAATAACGTAAATAACGACAAGTCTACGAGCTAACTTATGCTAGATAATATTTGGGGTGACCGACACTTCACTAAGGAATTTTCTAATTCCTAACACCATGTTTTACATTTCAAATTCTAGCATTCTATTTTATCTTCAGTCTTGAGCTCGTAGATATTAATTCTTCAATTTACGCATTCTTTGTGCTTGAGCAGTGATTCTTCAAAGTCCGATTATTTTGTACTTTCAGTGGAGGTCTTTGAACTGATCCACATCTTGATGATCTTAGAGCTTTCTTTGAGATCATCTGCCACAGTAAATCTCTGGATCACCCTTTATTGTGTTGCCATCATGTGAAGTTGTGACTTTTAGACCGACATGCTCACACTCTTGGATCATGACATCTTTTCATCAGAGTAGCGGAAGCTTTACTGGTTCATGATATTTGCAGCTATCAGAGCCAGGTTATGCAGATATGCACTTGTCATGATGTTCTTCAATTAAGCGTGTATGCTGTGAGCATGCGGCTTTGGATTGACTTCTCAATTCTGATCAGCTGCAACCGTCCAAATGTACCTGCAAACAACAGTTAGCAATAAAACACACGAAAGTGTCTTTGATCACTTTCGTTGAATTTAGGTACACAGCCCACGGTTCCCCGTTGATCAGTACAAGTACTCCATGTAATCAGGTATAATTCTGAAGAATCTCCTTGACAGGGTTTCGTAGCTGTTCTAGTTGTTCTCAAACCGAATCGTCTCAAAGAAGACAACACGGAATGAGTGAACCAGCGAATTGAGATTCACTGATTGATGAAAAAATGATTTGAAAACAATCGTGTATTGCTTGAAGAAAGAGTTTTGCAATACGACGAAGGTTTTATGAGAAAGATCAATTTTCAATCAAAAATACTTTTTGTATTTGAGAAAGAATACACATTTGATGTGCTTGAGAAAAGAAGAGATTTGCACATCGAACGGTTTTTCCAAAAGTATTTTTTCAATCAGAGAAACTTTTTGTGTTTGAAAACATGAATACACATTCGATGTGCTAGAGAAAATAAGATTTGCACATCGAACGGTTTTTCCAAAAGTATTCGTCGATTCCATTCCTGGACCAAGGTTGATTCAAGAGTGAATCGCCCCATTGTTTCAATCCAGTTGTCACAAGCTTGATCTTTTGGAGAGATCTCACATGTCACCCACCAAGAGCTTGTTTGATGTTGGCTCTAGAAGGATTTCCATCGTCATCGTGAATATTTAACATGTCACTCGGATGTTCTGGCAAAATCACAAGGATAATGCGTAGGACTCTTAATATATTCTTACTTTCCACATTGTGTGAAACAGCAAGTCTTCATTACTTATGTGTCCTAATGAGATATTGTGGATGATCTCTTGGCTCTAGACTCAATAGTGCATATTTGGTTTCCTATGCCGGAGACTGGGGAGAGGGTCTCCTTCTTCAATATCAACTATCTCTAAGAGAAAGTCGATAGATTATGTTGGTTCCCCGTGAGAATGAAACAAGCCCTTTTAAGAGGAATTTGAGTAGTTTGGGAAGTTTAGTGCAGTACGTCACCGGGTCCATGACGTCTTGTCTTCAATACATGTGTTACCTTAGTAACCACCAGTAGCATATGTATTGAACCCGGTTTCTGCCCTAAGGTTGAATTAATGGAGGGCTATTTCTTTTCACCCTTTTTCACATTCAATTCTTTTTCATTCTTCAACCCCTTCAGTGCTTACCGAGACTTCATTACTAAAACCTTGTTGGGTTTATTTCAGTTCTAGCTCTATCTCAGTCCGCACTCTTCCCATATCCTCATTTTTCTCTTTTTTTCATCATACCTAAGGACTCTACACTATCTAATGGATTGTCCCTGGGTAGATCCCTCCGGCTCTGGCGGGATCGTGGGAACGAATACCTAACCTAACCATCCTTATAACACCATGCATAAAGTAAATTGGTCGGTCTTTTGGTATTGTTCATTTCTTCTTGAAACCAATTGAAAATTCATTTGGAAAAATCAATCAAGGTACTTGTGATATAATATCAAAGCATTTTGTACCTTAATTATTTTTGATCTTTTAGAAATGCTCCCTCTCAACATGTGCATATGATTTTAAAATTGTTTAGCACATGGAGGCAAGAGTTCTTTGAAATAATTTCTTGATCACAATTTTCGTAGAAAAAGCCATTTGAATTTTTTTGGTAAATTCTCCCCCTCAATATGTGCGTAGGATATTTGAAATCATTTTATCACATAGAGAAAAGAGTTCTTTTGAAGTCCATCCACGATCACAAAAACCATTAAGAAACCATTTAGAAAATCAATCAAGGTACTTATGTTGAAACATAGAAATCTTTGTACCTTGAAAGTTTGTTTTCTTTTGAAATGCTCCCCCTCAATATGTGCTTCGAGATTCGAAAGCGTTTAGCACATATAGGAGAGCAGCCTGCACTTTTAAATCAAAACAATCACTTGTTATCAGATTTCATATTTAAATCACATTTTCTCCCCCAATCAAAAATATCAAATCCTTTGAGATTTTGGATCCCAAGTGATTTAAATATGTTTAGAAAACATGGGAGAAAATATGCATGGTTTAAATTCTCTTCTGGTTTATGGTTAAATGTTCCTCCTCAATTATGTGAGTTATGTATTTGAAATCGTTTGGCACATGAAGGAAGGAGTGCTTTTGAAACAATCACCCTTTAAAACCTATTTGAGATTTAAATCACGATCTCTCCCCCGATCAAAAATTTCAAACCATGAGATTTGTGATCCCAATTGATTTAAATTATTTAGAAAAGTTTGGAGAAAGACGTGGCAAGATTTAAATTTTGAAATTGACTGATGAGGACCATTTATAGACATTAAAGATTGTTAGTGTCAGGTATGATAGTTTTTAAGAGATCTTTAATTAAAATAAAATAATTTCACAATCAAACAAGAACAGAAAAAATTTCATTTTGAAAGATCTTTGAGTTTTAAAGAAAATCATACCATGACATAACATTAAATCTTTAGATCACCACTTTATTTCGTACAATTGGACTCTGATTCGTTTGATGATATATTGTTTGAAAATATTTAACTTGAAATCACTCTCCCCCTCAATCGATGACCGTAGTCAATGATTGAGTGACTTAAGTTTTGATAAAAATGAAGTCCGGTTGATTTCTAAAATTTGAGTCCAATTTATTTTCAAAACAATAATTTTCATTTTCAAAACAATATTTTCAAAATTGTTTAAAAATGTTATCATCCACTACTTGTCCTGCACAAAGATACGTTAGGTAGTTGAGAAGCTTCTGTTGTTGCTGTAAGGCTGAAAGAAAACCATCTGCTAAAGCAGTGAGACCTCTGAAGTTGCATCTATCGTGCCAACTATCCATAGAGAGATCTAATTAAGCTCTAATCATCTAATCATAACAAAGGCATGGAATAATGTGTTCATCAAACAGATCATACAAAGGCATGGAATAATGTGTTCATCAAACTCTAATCATCTAATCATAACAATCATATCCTAGATTCCTAGTCCTTCAACATAGGCAAGTATCATTTTCTGTTAAGTATGTAGGATGATTAAGAAAGCCCGTTAGATGATGTAAATTTGAAAAACATTCTCTCCCTCAATCAATGACTCTTTCAATGAAAAAATTTAAATAAGCTGAAGTCATTGATTGGGTTTTGCAAATTTATGAAATTTCTGATTCTGATTGATTTTCAAGCAACTCAATTACCACCATTTTTGAATACAACAAATATTTTTCTGAAGAATCTTAGAAGGAAAAACATTTGTGTAGGAACAGCAGTCCTTTTGACGACATGCTTTCCTTGTTTTTGTTTTAGGATAAGTGCACAAAAGTTTTGAAAATTGGTTTAGCGCAGCACTTTCCTTCTTTTGAAGAGCGGGTTGCTATCTGAAATAATAGCAAACCATGGTTTTAAGCGCGGGTTGCAGTCTGAAGTAACTGCAAGCCATATTTTGAGACATGTTTTGAATAGACTATTTACACCTTCTGCTCGAACTTCATCTATGGTCCCGTGCCATTGTTGAATGACATTTCTAAGACCGTAGATTTTATCGATACCAGAAGACATGTCTTTAGAAAAACAAATTTTTTTTGTATTTTATTTTTCAAATTTTCTGATTTTTATGGGTTTTTGTTGATTTTATATTTTTCTATTTTGTTTTTGTTAGTTTTATATTTTTGTATTTGGTTTTTGATAAATATTTACAAAGATAGTGAAGATGATATAGTTTAAGAAGATGATGATACGAGTACCGAGATAAGGATATCGAACAGCCTCGTTGAAGAAGATAGAAATTGTCATCTCTTAAACATCCACCACCAAAGCTTCCGAGGCTCTTGAAAAGAAGGAATTGAGCATTTAAGAATGCGATACTTTGGCAGCTTCCCCCCAAACCGAAAATCCTTTAGCTGAGTAGATTCAAAGCTTTATTTCAAGCTTTCCTTAGCCAGGTGCACAAAGAAGCACACCATTATCATCGATCTTGCTGCTTCTTTTAAGAATGATCTTAGTGATTCTTCGTTCGGGGTTATATCATCATGTAGAACAGCAACGTATCATCCCACACTTGAATAATCTTCTCAAACTCCTTTTCCACTGAAGTCTGAAGCGATCCATTCCAAAATTTGTCAAGAGACCACTTCCCCCAAGTAGATGAATTAATGCAATCAGTCTCTTAGAATAGAGCTCACGAACCCGAGTACACATATACCCAAAGACAGAGAAACTTATAACATCGAAGTATCAGATTAAGTCCAATTTCTAAAGAATAACCCCGATGTATACTTTTCTCTCCCCTGAAGATAGTGTATGAAGCCCATTCACTCGAAGTACCCGAATGCCCAAATAGAGAATAACCGATAACATTGAAGTAGCAGGCCGAATCACTGATTATCTCTGCGGATGTCAACTCCGGAATAAGTGATTATATATCTCTGAATCACTGATTAAGCTCTCAAGTAAAACAATTGAGCGCCCCCAATGTACACAATCTCTCTCCCCTGATGATTGCGATAACATCGAAATCATCACACATTTGTGTACCTCTTTTATCTTTAGAAACTAACTCTTCCATCTCTTCCTCCACATAGTTGGAATAAGGACACTAAACGCCATGAGTCAAACCTTGAGTTTCTCTGCGGTAATGACATTAGTCTTCTCGGGATATCTTCAATCACTTAGAAGTATTGAGTTCATCAAGTTTACTCGCGTTTTGCGTTTAGATATGTGTCTTCGTCCCCCTTGCTGGTTTTGATACTACAGAATCAGCAACACATTGTAAGCCTATATACTCAAAATCTTTTGAGAAGAATACCATTAGTCTTTGTGAGAATCAACTTGCTGAAGAATGTGAGCAAGTCTAAGTGGGGATTGATTGTACAATAATTCGTACGACCAGGCCTTCGATGGTGATCGAAGGGTATGAGGGGTGATATGCTTGCGCCAAACTTGTAGTCAATCTGCAATAAGAAATAGTAGACACTTCGTTAAGTGATTGCGCAGGGGTTGGGCCCTGCAAACCACCTCCGGCGTGTGAATAAGTATGTGATATGAGTTATGGATAATATGATGTATGTGAAATCATGTGTTGAGTGAACATACCATTGAAATGACTCGTCCAATCTATTTATAGGTGATGAAAATAGCTTGGAGAGTGTTAGCACACGTTTAGGAGATCATGGGGGGCATCCCCTGATTTATGGTAACCGCTAGGGCTTCATCCCCACTATCTCGGACTTGGCGGGGAAGCTAAGGACATAGTGGGAACGTGGGGGAAGACCAAGTCAAGGTTCTTGTTTGTCTTGGCATCTTCAAGAGAAGACACCGAAGGGCATAGGCCTTCGGCTGGCGAATTCCCAACTGGTAACCATGTCAATGATGAATGGTTTTACGCCACCAATGACTTATAAAGAATTACTTGGGTCTTCGTAATGTAATTTCGACTGAGGCCGAAGGGGGGTCCTTCGACCTGATCGGAGGGTACGTCATCAAGCCCCCCAGTCGAAAGTGATATGTACGAACCAGAAATATTGCTTACGACTCAGAAATAAAAACGAAACCTCTCCTTCGTCACAAAAACGAACGAAGATGAAGAGTCTAGTTAATATTGACCGTAATAAATGCATCGTTAATTATAACTACCCCGTTTTCCTCGGTACTAGTAAACATCCTTTCAAAATTTAAAAGAGGTTTGAAATCCGGTATAAAAGGGATAGCACGGACACGTGTAGGGCTAAGATGCAATACTTGTAGGGTATATAAAATGCAAAAATCGGTAAAACCCTAACAAAGTAACTTTCGCCCAAAGTTTTTCACCTACCAAAATTCCTTTCGATCAAGCCTTCAACCAAACAAGGTAAAGCGCTCCTTCTTCTCCTGTATTTCCAATATTTTTTTGTGTTTTGTAAAAGGTGTCATGTCAACCAACAAAAAATTTGTTATAAAACAACAAGGTTGCACATTAACCAGGGAGGAGCTTAAAGCGTTCCTCAGTGATTATCCCATTCCAAAAGAACACAAAGTAATGCTACCAAGTAAAGATCAAGGGATATTCGATGCCCCTGAAAATTATGTAGGCTTGTATATCCATGCTTTCACCACTTCCAATCTTAGGATACCACTGCATCCTTTAATTTTAGAATTCCTCCGATATTATGAGGTACACATTTCTAGGTTATACCCTTTTGGCCTAGCCAAGCTGACAACATACATTGTGATGTGTAAAGCCTATGGGTTTGAACCATCCTTGACTGTGCTTAGGGGTTTTTTAAATCTATATTCGGGAGGAGATTGGTTAACTTTGGCCAAAAGGGGTGAAAGGGATGTGCCCATATTGATAGATAGGCCTTTTACAAACATAAGGAACTGGAAAGGTAAGTTCTTTTATATTCAGACTACCATTATCCCTCCTGGATACTCTGCATTGTTAAACCCAGACTTTCAATATGATGAGAAAAGGTTCACTGATCCATTGCCTTATACTGTGAGAAGAAACCCACTGTATCGGCGTTTGGCTCGTTATCCAGCTGACTGTCAGACCTTCCCTGAGCCAATCCTATTCATGGCTGTCATTGCTGAGAGATGGGAAGGGTCTCCGTTGGTACCTGAGATAATTTGTGATGGAGAAAGTATGTATTTTTAAATTATCATAAGAAACAAAAACTTATCTTGCTGATATTTATCTTATCTGCTTCTTTTTGCAGAGATGTCATTCAGGAACTTTGTCGTGGCTGGAGGTGCCAAAGAGGTTAGTTTCCTTCCAAAGAATCCCTAAGAAACAAGCTATGGCGTGGGCTCCCCTTCGGTGTCTATAAACAAAGACGAGGTGGAAGCCCATCCTGCCGAACCTGTATCTTCTGCTCCTCCACCAAAGGAACCCATAGATGTAGAAGATCAGCTAGTGGAGAATATTGCTGACTCAGACGAACCAGTCTCCGATCAACCGTTGGCCATCGCAGGACCCTCCGGCATAGGTGAGAGGGTTCGAAGCAGGAAAGGTGCTAGTGCCAAGGCTACGAAATCTGATTCAAAGAGAAAGCTTCTTCTGCCTACTCCTCCCTCTCGAACCACCCGGCAAAAGAGTGCCCAGGGTAAGGCTGTGGTATTTCCAGCCATCGAGGGGCCCAGCGGTGATGACTTCCATGGTAAACTTCTTACCTGTGAAATAAAATTAAATACCCAAGATCATATATTAATGAAATTTACTTTTGTAATAGGACTTCCTGATACGAAGGAGCTTCCTTCTCCCCAAGCTTGTCACCAACTTATGAGCCATGTGATCCCCTCCAAGTGGAAAGAGGTGATGAATAGTATGTCGATATAGAGGCTTTGTGATCTGCATGATAAAAGCTATGTACGCCAGGGCATGCTTGACAATCAACTCAATGCTAGGACAAGGGAATTGCTCCGCGCTGTCACCAAAGCTCGAGAAGAAATGGATGCTATGCTGAAGGGGGAGAAGGTTAGAGATCAAAAGTATGCTGACTTGGAGAAGAAGTGTGAGGAGGCATTGGAGGATTTTGATAAGAATCCCTTAGTTCAAGATCTCAGAGCTGAGAATGAAAAGCTCAAAGGTCAATTGGCAACGAGTGAGGCTGAGTGCAACAGGTTAACTGTCGAAAGCTCTATGAGTGTTGGTTACAAAGAGCAGATATCTGTTCTTTCATCCAAATGTGGAGGTCTCGAACAGGAGAGGTCAAAGTTGCTGGCCCAAGAGATCAAGCTCCGAGAAAAGGTAGATGGCTTAAACCTCCGTCTGAAGATGCTGAATAAGGATAGAGTGGACCTGGTAACCAAAGTGATCCCCTACATTGCTATGGAACTTTATCATAGCGATGATGTGGGGATTGCGATTGGGAATGTGGTGAATGCTGCCATTTTTCATGGAAAGTGTACCACGTTGGAGGAGGTGGCGAAGACTGGGGAACCAGTAGTGCTGGAGAAAATTCCGTATTACAGGGCAACTCATGAAAAAGAATATGATGATGCAGGTAATCATTTAACTGCTTTAGAGTTCCCTTTCCTTGCAGATGTGACGAAGGACCCATCAGCCTCGATTGAGGATCTGCTAGCCAAGAAGCCAAGGAAAGTCCAGCCTCCTTCTTCCTCCAAGAGGACTCCGTCACCCCAGGTTCCATCTCCAGGCTCAGCTGACCCCACTCATTCCAAGGTTTAAAGAAGGCAACCATGTGGTTGTAATTTGATCCCCAGGGTGGTATGTACCATGTTTAAAACAATTGTCTGTGCTCCATTCCAGGCTTCGTGCCTGATGAAACAATTTACTTATTGCATGTTGGTAGTAGGCTACGGCCTATGACAATAGTTTATAATGTTGGATGTTTTATGGCTATGGCCTATTTTAGACTAGTAAAACTAGTCATAAATCTACAACGAAGCCACTATGGCTCGAATTTTGCTATGTGTGATTCTTCTCTTATTACTTTTACTTGCGTAAAAATATTTTTTACAACCTAAGGCGTATGGTAGATGCATAGCCTCATTGTGTGTAGTTACTTCACCAAGAATATTAGCAATCGTATAATTTGACTGCTGACAGAGGGTCGCGACCCACTCCGTCTTGATCCTTTGGGCAGCGAAAGGTTTAAAATACCTTAAGGCCATATAGGAAAGTTAATGTGAAGTTGAGATGGATGTTATGCATATGAGCAAGACATGTTATTTAGTCTTTGTACATCCCTTCGACATTCAAACTTATAAAGCGACTTGGTGGGCAAATCTTTGTTGTATTGAACGAAACAAGAGATTTGAGGGAAATGTGTTATTATCATTAAGTGGGTAGGGAGGATTACATCATTTTAAGAAATGAATACTAGACGCCTACCATTAATGCTTCTTTCCCTAAGTGAGAAGAATGCAAATACATTGATTGAAAGCAAGTAAAATGTGTCCTTAGACATTGTAAGTTTCATACGTAGAACTTACGAAGAGTAGTAACATTCCAGGTTCTATCAATAACGTCTCCTGCCAAGGTTTCCAGCTTGTAGGCTCCGTTGCCATATGCTTCCTTAATAACGTAGGGTCCTTCCCATGTAGGTCCCAGTTTACCCTGGTACTCAGCTTTGCTTGCGCTATTGAGTCGGAGGACATATTCCCCTGGTTTGAAGGTCGAAGGCCTAACTCGCTTATTATAGTACCTCTCAATCTTTTGCTTGTGGATAGCCTCTCTAATGGAGGCTATTTCTCTCCGTTCTTCAAGTAGGTCCAAGTTACTACGGAGTCTTTCTTCGTTGTCTACGACTTCGAAGTTCATGACCCTTTCTGTTTCGACACTTACTTCTGAAGGGATGACAGCTTCCGTGCCATATGTCAAGCTGAAAGGCGTTTCTCCATGACTTGACTTTGTATGCGTTCTATGTGCCCAGAGCACTTGAGGTAGTTCATCTACCCAACCGTGATGACAGTATCCCAGCCTTCGTTCTATTCCTTGTATGATGTCTCTGTTGGTAACCTCTACTTGACCATTACCCTGAGGATGGTAAACGGAGGTGAATGATTGTCTGACATTCAGGCCTCTGCAAAATACTGGGAATACCCCTTCGGCAAACTGCTTTCCATTATCTGAAATGAGGATGTGAGGTACTCCGAACCTACAGATAATGTGTTCCCATACGAATTTTTCCATGTGTCTTCCTGTGATGGATGCTAAAGGCTTCGCTTCAACCCATTTAGTGAAGTAATCAATGGCTACGACCTAGAACTTTACTCCTCCAGGAGCAACTGGTAGAGGGCCTACGATATATATCCCCCATTGACTGAAAGGCCATGTGGATGTTACGGAAGTCATATCTTGCTTTGGTAGCCTTGGGACTCTTGAGTGAATTTGACAAGCTTCGCACTTCTGAATGATGTCGACGGCGTCTCTGTGCATCGAAGGCCAATAATATCCAACCCTCATTACTTTTGAGACAACGGAGCGAGGCCCTGCGTGAAGTCCGCAGGATCCTTCATGCACTTCTTGGATGATGTTGGCAGCTTGCCTTGGCCCTACACAGCGGAGCCAAGGGGATAGGAAAGATCTTCTGTATAAGTAATTTCCCATGATCCTGTACTGTGGTGCTTTTATGCGCACCTTTCGAGCCAACTTTGCATCTTCCGGCAGTATGCCACTTATCAGATATTCTCTAATTGGAGTCATCCAATTCGAGTCTTCCTCCTGTATAACGTCAGATACCTCCTTTCGGACGATGGACCGATCTGTCAATACTTCGACCAAAACTTCCTTTGTTAAATGGGCAAATGCCATTGATGCCAGTTTGCTAAGTGCATCCGCCTTCTTGTTTTGGTTTCTTCGAACATGCTCTATGTTGTAAGATGTGAACCCTTCGAGCATTTCTTTGGCCTTATCCAGATATTGTTTGATCACAGGTTGTCTCGCCTCGTAGGAGCCTTTTATCTGGTTGGCCACCAGTTGTGAGTCAACGAAAATAGCCAAGTTTTCTACTTCCATATCTGCGGCCAATCGGAGACCTGCTAACAAGGCTTCGTATTCCGCTTCGTTGTTCGTAGCATCGAATTCGAAACGAAGTGCATAGGTGTATTCCTTCCCTTTGGGATCAACGAGCATGAGACCTGCACCAGAACCATCGGAGCTGGAGGCTCCGTCAGTATAAAGTTTCCACCCTTCGATTGTCGTAGCAGGTTCCTTTTCAACAACCTTTTTGTCAAGTTTCGTTTCGGAGGGTGTTTCTGCTAAAAAGTCTGCCAATATTTGTCCTTTGACCGAGCTCCTGCCTTTGTATTCAATATCATGTTCTCCTAGCTCGATGGCCCATTTAGCTATCCTTCCAGATTTCTTCGGCTTTGAAAGTATCTGCTTAATTGGCTTTTCGGTAAGTACGGTTATGGGGTGAGCTTGAAAGTACCTTCGAAGGCGTCTCGCAGCATGAACTAAAGCCAAAATTAGCTTCTCCAATGCTGGGTAATTTAGCTCAGCTCCTTGTAGTACTCTACTAACAAAGTATATGGGGATTTGCTTCTTCTCCCTTTCTGCCAATAACACGGCACTGATGCTTTCGAAAGAGGCTGCAATATACATGAACAACACTTCGCCTTTGATTGGGGTTGTAAGTGTTGGTAGAATAGCCATGAATTCCTTGAGCTTTTGAAAGGCTGCTTCTGCATCTATGCTCCATTGGAACGTCTTCTTGTCCGTGCACCCTTTGAGTGTTTTGAAAAATGGCAAAGATCTGTCTGCACCCTTCGACAAGAACCTGCTGAGGGCTGCTAGCTTTCCGTTGAGACTTTGCACCTCCTTGAGGGACTTAGGAGGCTGCAAATCTGTGATGGCCTTGACTTTCGAAGGATTGGCTTTAATACCCTGCTTGGTGATCAAATGTCCCAAGAATTGTCCTTCTTCCACACCAAAGGAACACTTCTTGGGATTTAACTTCATGTTGATGGCGCGAAGCTGATCGAAGGTTTCCTTGATATCGGAGAGCATATCTTCCTCTGACCTACTTTTGATGACCATATCGTCTACGTAGGCTTCTAGATTCCTGCCTATTTGCTTGTTGAAGGCTTTGTCCACCAATCGCTGGTAGGTGGCACCTGCATTTTTCAAACCAAAAGGCATCTTTTTGTAGCAATAAACGCCTTTCCCTGTAAAAAAGGCTGTCTTCTCCTCGTCTTCTTCGGCCATTTGTATCTGATGGTACCCTTTATAAGCGTCTAGGAAACACTTTAGTCGGAACCCTGACAGGGATTCCACCTTCCAATCAATTTCTGGAAGAGGGTAACAGTCTTTCGGACAGGCTTTGTTAATGTCAGTAAAATCTACGCACATTCTCCATCCTCCGTCGTGCTTTTTGACCATCACCGGATTGGCCACCCAAGTTTGATACTTCACCTCTCTGAGTATGCCTGCTGCCACGAGTTCGTCCACTTCTTTGCATGCAGCGGTATTTCTTTCAGGAGCTAGACTTCTACGCTTTTGTTTAATGGGTTCGATATGTTTGAACTCGTTGAGCTTGTGTTCGGTGCCGAAGGGCTGTCCATCTATGGTGAGAGTTCTGGGGACCCCCGTCATGTCAGAATAGGTCCATGCGAAGACGTCTGCGTTATCGCGAAGTATCTTTTCCAACTCTGCTTTAAAGGAGGTTGGAAGTTGCTTTCCGATTACTACCTTCTGATCAGGGCAGAGATCATTTACCACGATGCGCTCTTCAGCGTTAGTGCAACTGAGAACGTCTTTCGAAAGTTCCTCCGAAACCTGTTTGACCCTCTTGTTTTCCGTCGTAGGCCCCTTCATCTTATAGCTGGAGAAAACCGTTCCAATGCCGAAAGGTGTTTGGAATTTGATTGCGGCATGTATGGTTGAGACAACAATGCCCATATTCTGCATTGCTGTTCTCCCTATCAATAGGTTGTAGGGAGATTCTGACCTTACGATCCTGAAAACCAGAGTTTCTGTTCTTTTTAGCCTCCCTTCTCCAATCGTAACCTCTAGAGGGACTTCTCCCAAGGGCCATGAGTGTTCCCCTGAGAATCCTACTAAAGGTACCTTCGAATCTACTCTCTTCGACCTTATTGAGGGTTTGAGCTTTAGGAAACACCGTTCGTAGATAACTTCGCAGGAGCTACCGCAGTCAAGGTAGGCTCTGTTTACTTCTCTGTTGGAGATCAAGACTTTGATGACCACGGGGTCATTTGAAAGAATTTTTCCTGTGATTGAAGGGAAAGTGACGTCTCCTACTCCGCACAAGGCTTCCTCTGCTTCCTTTCTCTTTGAACTAGAGTCTTCTTTATAAACCATGAGGATGGGAGCTTCGACAGGTGTGGTATCTTTTCCCAACTGTGTGTCGGAGGCTTTTTCTTTGCCTCTCTTTATACCCTTCACCAAATGTCCCAATTGGCCAGACTTTACTGCCTCTTCTATCTGCTTTTTGAGCTCTCGGCAGTGATTGGTGTCGTGACCGTAATCATCATGGAAATAGCAAAACTTGGAAGTGTCCCTGGGCCTCCCTTTGTTTGCCAAGCGAGGAGGAGGATCAAAGGTCTTTGCAGCCTTTTCGGTAGCGAGTATTTCTCTTGGGGATTTGGACAGATTAGCCAGGAGGCCGTGGTTGATGTTTTTGTGGTATGGGGTAAATCTGTCCCTGCTCTTATGTTTGTTCCTTGACCCTTCCCACGAAGGATGCTTCGGAGCCTTGTTGTGATTTTCCCTGTTTTCAGCCGGAGCCCCGTTGGTGGACACTTCTTTTGCTTCGATCCATATGTAAGCCTTTTCCACTAATCCCTTATATGTTGCAGGAAGATCAGTGGAAAGGAATTCAACCAAGCTTCTGTTCCGTAGGCCATGTACGAAACCTGAGATGCACTGGTCTTCGTGCAAACCCATTATCTGCAAGGTGTCATCAGTGTATCTAGTAATGAAGGCCCTTGTGCTTTCGTTCTCCTTCTGCTTGATGTTGTGCACTGTTAGGTGCGTTCTTGTGAACTTTTTATGCTGGTTGAAATGTGACCTGAACTTGGCTTTGAGATCATCCAAATTCACAATGCTACCTGGTTTTTGCCCTTTCCACCATATACGAGCAGAGTCTCGTAGGGTGTATGTAAACATGTGACAGGCAACAGGCATTACCCACTTCTGCATTCTAATAGCCCCTTCGAACAAGTGTAAAAAGTTATCCGGATCCCCTTTTCCATCATAAGTACCAATATGTGCGGGCATTTTCAACCCATCAGGCAAAGGGTAGTCTTCTATCCATCTTACGAAGGGTGTTGTGGAGCCCATGGGTTCCGAATAGAGGCAGTTATAAGGTGGCATGTATGTAGGGGCAGCATTGTATGGGTTATGATTAGGAGGTATTCCAACAGTGTTTTGATTAACATATTGGGGATAATCAGTAGGTATATAAGGTGGGTGACTTCCTACAGGATATGAAGGGTATACCATAGGTTGTCCATAGGGCATGCTTCCGTATGGTTGAGTAAAGTTGGGGTTGTTAGCCTGCCCGTTAGGTGGGGGATAAACCCCTTGAGGGTAAGATTGAGCCTGAAAAGGTGGGTACATACCATGAGGAGGAAGACTTCCTCCCCTGTTTAATTGTGATGGATCGCCTCCTACGCCAGATGCGTGAGAAGGCTGCAGTGGAACCCCCGTTTCCGTTCTTCCCAGATGAGCCGCCAAGAGTGGTGGCAAATTAACCTCCGTAGCCTCCCTTCGGTGACTCCTTCCATTGGAGCCTTCCATCGTTCCTTCCCTTCTTGTCGGAGCCCGCTCCGGAGCGTCTTCGAAACCAACCGACCTTCCGCTAGGCCTTCGACTGTTTGGAGACCCTACCCTTAACACCGAGCGAGTAGCCCCCGAAGCCAAGGGCCTAGCCTCCATTTCTAACTCTTCGTCATACTCATCGCTTGAGTATTCTAACTCCCTACGCATTTCCACATTCCGGTCTTGCCTCCTTCGAGCTCTTAGTAAAGATTCTAATGCTTCAAGGTTAGCTTCGACAAACGCCGGACTGATCACCGGTTCAGGGTTAGCTGAGGTTGAAGCATGATTGTTGGGAGTTATTTCAGGGTGAGATCGTGTGGTAAAAGTGGATGCGGTTATATTGGGAAGGTTGCCAGGATCATTGACTGGGATCGGTGTCAAGGTCGAGAAACCCGGAGGGGGTGTATCTTCTCTTCCTTGGGTCATGCCGTAAAACTAGTGAGAGCGATTGACTGGGTGTAAGTTTGGAATGACGAGACCAATAGTAGCGGGTCCCACGGATGGCACCACTGATTGTACAATAATTCGTACGACCAGGCCTTCGATGGTGATCGAAGGGTATGAGGGGTGATATGCTTGCGCCAAACTTGTAGTCAATCTGCAATAAGAAATAGTAGACACTTCGTTAAGTGATTGCGCAGGGGTTGGGCCCTGCGAACCACCTCCGGCGTGTGAATAAGTATGTGATATGAGTTATGGATAATATGTTGTATGTGAAATCATGTGTTGAGTGAACATACCATTGAAATGACTCGTCCAATCTATTTATAGGTGATGAAAATAGCTTGGAGAGTGTTAGCACACGTTTAGGAGATCATGGGGGGCGTCTCCTGATTTATGGTAACCGCTAGGGCTTCATCCCCACTATCTCGGACTTGGCGGGGAAGCTAAGGACATAGTGGGAACGTGGGGGAAGACCAAGTCAAGGTTCTTGTTTGTCTTGGCATCTTCAAGAGAAGACACCGAAGGGCATAGGCCTTCGGCTGGCGAATTCCCAACTGGTAACCATGTCAATGATGAATGGTTTTACGCCACCAATGACTTATAAAGAAAGACTTGGGTCTTCGTAATGTAATTTCGACTGAGGCCGAAGGGGGGTCCTTCGACCTGATCGGAGGGTACGTCATCAGGGATTAAATCTGACTTTTCACTCTCCCCCAATTAGTGCTCTCCCCTAAACCGACAATCTGTTAGATAAATGCCCATATTAAGAAGAAGTCTTTAGATTGTTAAATGCAAGTCGTCTTTAGTCTTCTAACATGCAGCAGAAAATGTAGAACAGACTGTAGACTTGACCTTCTTCTAGATTGTCCGTTTGAGGAATAGAATGTTAACATCTTCTTCTCACCAAATGCATTTTCATTAACTTAGATGTAGCAAATCCCCTTAACTCAAATCCCTCCCAATCAAACAAGAACAGAAAGATGTTCATTAAGGAAATCAACCCCGCAATAAGAAGCACTTTGTCATTAAACTCATAGTCTGTGAGAAGATGTCAACCAACGACTCTTAGAAGAAACTCCATGTAAGATGACCCGATAAGAAGAAGCTCGGTTCTTACATGAGTTTGGAGCCGTATGACCATTTATCCTTAGATGTCACTCAACATGTAGAATTATCATACTTCTTCTCCCCCTCAAGAATTGCATACGGAGATGCCATTCTTGATTAAACAAGTGAATATCTTTAAAATGTAGTCTCTTCACACTTCTCCCCCTCAAAGGTTGCAAGTGATGTCGCCATCGTCATTTTAATTGAGCAAGTGGAATAGGAGAACTAGCAACGATAGTCCGGTTCACTTGATAACTGAAAGCGCATGGAAAAAGTATGAAGCATGTTGATGAGAATGGTCATAATTGAGAAGATTTCTCTTCTTCAAAAGATAAAGCGCACTGAAGCGTACACTTTTCTTTTCTTTATAGTACGAGGCTTGAACTGTTGTGTTCAAACGTCATTAACATGAAGATATATCTCCATTCGAAGATAATGCGCACTGAAGCGTACACATTTCTTTTCTTTAGAGTACGAGGCTTGAACTGTTGTGTTCAAACGTCATAATCTCTCTCTTTTCTACTACTCTTGGCAAACTTGTAATCAACCCCATTATCATTCAGTAGGCTCTTTGTAGTGACAGCTGATGGAGAAAACCCAATATGATGAATTTGACCCTGAAGTAAACTAACCCGAACTCGTGACTTAAACTTGCACATATGTAACAAAGAGCGGTGCCGAGAGTTCATCCTCCATTGAATCTCTAAGTACTCTATACTCTTCATCCAACCAACCATCAAGTATAAGACGTACAGCACCTCTTGAAAATCCACAATTGAATGTGACACTGAGCACTACAACGTAACTCCTTAAAGTGATAGTTGTTTTTTGGTGGTAACAGCCCAATTCCCCCAAGTGGTAAAAGAAAAGGAAAAGTCACCCAACAATGACTAGATTTCCAAGTCTTCGTTTTTGATAATAAGCTCGAACAAGGATCATGAAGAATCTTCATCCAACCATCCTCGATACCTTCAGATACTAAGTACATTTTCCCGTGATATTTCACTTCAACCTCAAATAAATAATAGTGAATTAACGTCGTTGTCACATCTTCTAGTTAAAAACTCAAATCTAGCCTCCTTTGACGTTTTAAGTGAACTATGATAATGGTTTCATCCCGACCATAGTTAAAAGCACATAACCTCGTAAAACTTAGAAATAACCAAACTGCCATGAAGAATATTCAAACAATCACCCAATTCATGAAGTACACCCTTTATCCCTTCTTTGAAGAAGAAATCGTATCACCAGCATCAGATAAGATCCAGAAATACACTTTCCTTTCTCCAGGATGGTTCCATCATTACGGGATTTTACTATTCTGTGGTTTAAACCGAGAAATAGTTTCTTTCACGGGATTTTACAAAACCAAGAATAAACCGTAAGATAAATCCAAGAATGCACTTTTCTTTCACCAGGATGATTCCATTGTTACGGGATTTTACAAGTCTATAATTTAAACCGAGAAATAGATTCTTTCGCGGGATTTTACAAAACCAAGACTAAACCGTAAACAATGTCAGCTTGAATTTGTCATGATAAATTTGGTTTCGGTGAATATCTGTTTTAGAGGAACACGCAGCGGTTCGTCAATGGTTCATTCTCCATTATCAACAATATCATCAACAATTCTTTACCCATATGTAGACAACTTCATAAACCATACTAAGACAAGTAGTGTAAACTACTTCCCCCTAGAGGTTGTCCGTAGACCAAAGTACACATTTCTCCCCCATGATGGTTTCGAACTTTTGGAAGCATCATAACGTGTACGACCATTAGCACGAGAAGTTCTTGTCATAAGCAAACATCTTGAAAGATCATGAATGTCGTTTAGAATTTTAAAGATTTTGTGTAGATAGTGAAGTATCATAGACATGCTGTAGCATTGAGTAACCCATGAGAATTGTTGATTGCATCACTACTATTAAACACTTTGGTAAACACACCATTCACATATTCAGACGGCTATAGCAATGACCACTTGAAAAATAGACCTGATATGCCAAGCTTGAACATGACGTAAAATTCCCCTGGTTTGTTACTCAATCTTGCACTAATCCTTGTGAAGAAGAAACGGTGTACCCAATGTACAAAACCTCTTGACGTATTCTCAACTGCGTGAGACACCGAAGTGATAATTACGTTGTGGGTTAAGCGATAAAGAATCACAAACATAACTAAATAGCCAAGTCTTTATCACCCTCTATAAATGCCCAAACAAGTCATCTTCGCGGAAGGGTAGAAAGAAAGAAGACGAAATAAGTAAATGCGCCCGGAAAACTTCACTTCAAATCCAAATAATAAATATCGTATAAACAACCCCATAGACATCTTAGTTCCAATAGCAATTCAAGCCGTGACAAAAATGTTTTCCGTGACGATGTATATACCAAAGTACCAGACCTCATAGCCCATCGAATCACATTCCCGGTTCAAAACAAATTAACCATCCAAATAATGTCACACAATCACACCGACTCCTCACATAATGGTTCAAGCCCATATCTGGATTTTTCTCATTGTCATATCACTCATTCATGGAAAACAAATCAACTATGTATTCACATTATATGAGATAGTAGAATTTGGTTTGCACCAATAGTTGACTACCGACTCATATAACCGTCTTAGATAACCAATTGTATCAACTCCCACATATGTTCAATACATAAACTCATGGTCTCAGGTCCAAGTAATACAAAAATAGCTCAATTAATACCATGGTCCATTCATATTTTCGTCCAATATCAACGAATGCAAGGTCCAATTCTAGTCCCATTTAACCCATTTGGCCCATGACCAGATGAGAGGCCCATGAGAAGATATACACTAATCGCATACCCTAATATTGTGGGGTATTTAAGATCTCATAGCCAACACACATTACCCTAATAATTCTCAAAGAAACCCTAAAATCTCTTCAACTAAATCTGCCTCTTTTCCTGATTCTTATCACAAACGCAGAAATCAAGACCCTAATCCCATAACTAAAACGGTCCGCCTCTTTCTTTTATTCTCTCACCAAGAGAACGTTTCAACTTATACAACTCAAACCAAGGGCTCATTCGAATCATGTTTATAACAATCAAGAACTTATTTGATTACCATCATTCTTCTTAGATAGATTTATCTCGCCACAGGGATGGCATGAGATAAGTGACCGGCTTCAAGATCAAACCAAGGTATTGAGTAGGTTTTAAAACAATTTATCCTTTTAATTATAAGAGAACAAATGAAAAACGTTTTAACATCACTTGTTAAAAATGATTCATGGTTCGTATAGTGATGATGTACCCTCCGAACAGCTCGAAGGACACTCCTCCGAGACGTGTCTAAGCCCTTCTATTCGAAGGCCCAAGTTAGGTCTCCAGAATATTCATAGGCGTCAAACCATTCGTTATCACGAAGGTTACCTCCGTGGAATTCGCCATTTGAAGCCCTAAGCCCTTCGGGGTATGGTTGACGAAGGAGTAACGGACAGGAGAACCTCCTGACTTGGTCAAACCCACGATCTCCCTCTCTTTCCTGGCTTCCCCGCCAAGTTTGAGAACGTGGGTCACTAAACCCTAGCGGTTACCCACAAACATGGGACGCCCCCATGTTCTCCGATATTCGCGCAGAAGTGCCCCTAACCCTATTTCTTCCACTATTAATAGGTTGGACGGGCAATGGATTATGGTATGCTCATTTCAGACTGATCTCTTTACTTACACACACTTATACAACCATAACTCATACTTACTCTCACGCCGGAGGTGGTTCACAGGGTCCTACCCCTGTGTAATCACTTAACATAGTGTCTTCGTATTTCTTATTCTCAGGTGAAAGACAATCTTGGCTGTAACATACACCCCTCATACCTTTCATAAAGTGGATCGAAGACTACCCTCTACCTGACGGTTTAAAGATGCCCACTCACATAGGCACCTACGATGGGAAAGGTGATCCTGATAACTTCTTAGACTTGTTCGAAGGCGCTATCAAGATGCAGAAGTGGGTCATGCCCGTAGCATGCCACATGTTCACATACACACTCTGAGACTCCGCAAGGATATGGTGGAATGGACAGAAGTTAGGGAGCATTATAAGTCTAGACGACCTTAAGGCTAAGTTTCGATCATGCTTTAGCCAACAGAAGAAGTACACCAGGACCCATCTAGCCGTGCATACCATCAAGCAAAGGGACAACGAAAGCACAAGGGCCTTCGTTACGAGGTATACCGATGAAACTTTGCAAATTCTGGGTTTACACGAAGATCAGAGGATCTCTGGTTTTGTACATGGCCTTCGGACTCGAAGCTTGGTGGAATTCATGTCCACCGATCTTCCTACCACTTACAAGGCACTGATGGAGAAGACTTACACTTGGATTGAGTCTAAAGAAGTAGAAGCAAATGGAGCTCCGATAGAGCGAAAGGAAGCCTCTGACAAGTTCTCCAGAGGGTCCTCCTGGGAAGGATCCAAGAATAAGAAGAAGAACAGAGACCGCTTCACTCTGTACAACAAAGGCTTAAATCATGGACTTTTGGCGAACTTGGTCAAATCTCCCAGGGAGATTCTGGCTACCGAGAAAGCCGCAAAGTCCTTCGATCCACCACCTCAGATGTCAGCGCGAAACAAAACCAGGGACATGTTGAAGTACTGCCATTTTCACGAAGACCATGGGCACGATACTAACAGCTGCAGAGAGCTTAAGAAGCAGATCGTAGAGGCGGTACAATCCGAACAATTAGAATGAACACCATATACAAACGGTGGTAATAGGAAAGCAACTCCCGGCGAATTTCAAGGCGAAGCTCACAGAACTATTGCGGACTAACCTTGATATTTTTGCTTGGAAATATTCTGATATGACAGGGGTCCTAAGAACATTGCTGATAGACGGATAGCCCTTCGGCACGGAGCATAAACTCAATGAATACAAACATATTAAGCCAATAAAACAGAAAAGAAGGAGCCTAGCCCCCGAAAGAAACGCTGCAGCCTGCAAAGAAGTTGATGAACTAACACAAGCGGGCATTCTAAGGGAAGCTATATACCAAACCTGGGTGGCCAACCTAGTAATGGTTAAAAAGAGCGACGGAGGGTGGCGCATGTACGTTGACTTCACTGACATCAACAAAGCATGCCCAAAGGATTGCTACCCCCTACCAGAAATTGACTGGAAGGTAAAATCCTTAGAAGGCTTCCGGCTAAAATGCTTCCTAGATGCCTATAAAGGGTATCATCATATCCAGATGGCAAAGAAAGACGAGTAAAAGATAGCCTTCTACACAAGCAAAGGTGTCTATTGTTACAGAAAGATGCCCTTCGGATTGAAGAACGCAGGGGCAACATACCAACGTCTTGTGGACAAAGCCTTCAACAAACAGATAGGCAGAAATCTCAAAACGTACGTTGACGACATGGTTATTAAAAGCAAGACGGAGGAGGACCTACTCCTCGATGTGCATGAAACCTTCGACCAGCTTCGGGCAATTAACATGAAGCTGAATCCTAAAAAATGCTCCTTCGGTGTCGAAGAGGGGCAGTTTCTAGGACATTTGATCACTAAGCAGGGGACAAAGGCTAATCCCTCTAAGGTCAAGGCAATTACGGATCTCCAAGCTCCTAAATGTTTAAAAGATGTGCAGAGTCTGAATGGGAAGCTAGCTGCTCTAAGTCGATTTTTATCGAAGGGGGCTGACAGATCCCTACCGTTCTTCAAAACACTCAAAGGATGCGTTGATAAGTAGACTTTTTAGTAGAGTCAAGACGCAGAAGCCGCTTTTCAGAAGATGAAGGAATTCATCGAAATCCTTCCAACACTTACAGCCCCAATCAAAGGCGAGGTGTTGCTCATGTACTTAGCATCCTCAATGGAGAGTATTAGCGCAGTCCTTATGGCAGAACGGGACAAGCGACAAATCCCCATTTAATTTGTCACCAGGGTCCTGCAAGGGGCAGAGATCAACTACCCCACATTGGAGAAGTTAATACTAGCTCTAATCTACGCAGCAAGGAGGCTCCGGCGATACTTCCAGGCCCATCCAATCATAGTTTTAACCGACAAGCCACTCAAACAGATCTTGTAAAAACCTAAAAAGTCTGGAAGGGTGGCTAAATGGGCTATTGAACTTGGGGAGCATGAAATAGAGTTCAAGGGTTGAAATTCTAATCAGGGGCAAATTCTAGCAGACTTCTTGGCAGAGACACCTTCCGAGCCAGATACAGAAAAAGAAGAGCCCAAAGCTAAACTCCCTGAAGCACGAGATGACTGGAAATTTTACACAGATGGAGCATCAAGCTCTGATGGTTCTGGAGCAGGTCTAATGCTGGTCAGCCCTGATGGGAAGGAGCATACATATGCTCTTCGTTTCAAGTTTGAAGCCACAAATAATGAAGCAGAGTACGAAGCCCTATTAGCAGGCCTCCGATTAGCTAAAGATATGGAGGTCAAAGCTCTTGCCTTTTTCGTAGATTCTCAATTGGTAGCTAACCAAGTGACATGCTCTTATGAAGCAAGGCAGCCCGTCATCAAACAGTACTTGGAAAAAAACAAAGGAGATGCTAGAGAGCTTCGATTCCTACACCATCCAACATGTCTGTAGGAATCAGAACAAGAAGGCAGATGTACTGAGCAAGCTAGCCTCTATGGCCTTCGCTCATCTCACCAAAGAAGTACTCGTCGAAGTGCTACCTGGAAGGTCCATCATTCGCAAGGAAGTTACGGACATGGTTCATGAAGAAGGAGAGACATGGATGACTCCCATCAGGGAGTATTTGATAAGTGGTCTCCTCCCTGAAGATCCCAAACTAGCAAGGAAAATACGGGTTAAGTCTCTACAGTACCGGCTAATGGGGGAAACCCTATATAGAAGGTCATTTCTATCACCTTGGCTAAGATGTGTGGGACCCAAACAGGCTACGAGCATTATCGCTGAAGTCCACGAAGGATCCTGCGGCCTCCATGCAGGGCCCCACTCAGTTGTCTTGAAGATAATGAAATTGGGCTATTACTGGCCTTTGATGGACAGGGATTCGGCAGAAATCATTCTCAAATGTGAAGCTTGTCAGATACACTCAAACGTTCCCAAGATGCCAAAGCAGGACATGATAAGTGTGGCATCCGCATGGCCCTTCTCCTAGTGGGGAATTGACATCATAGGACCTATGCCTATGGCTCCTCGAGGAGCCAAATTCTTACTGGTGGCAATCGATTACTTCACTAAGTGGGTAGAGGCTAAACCTTTAGCCTCCGTCACAGGGAGACAGATCGAGAAGTTTGTGTGGGAGCACATTATGTATAGATTTGGAGTACCCCACATCATCATATCTGACAATGGAAAGCAGTTTGCTGAAGGAGTCTTCTACGACTTCTGTCAAGGGCTCAACATAAAGCAGTCTTGGACGTCCGTCTACCATCCACAAGGTAACGGATAGGTGGAGGTTACCAACAGAGACATCATCAAAGGGATCGAGAAAAGGCTGGGACGAACTCACCATGGATGGGTGGACGAACTCCCTCAAGTACTATGGGCTCATCGGACACACCCTAAGTCAAGCAATGGTGAAACCCCCTTCAGTATAACATACGGAACAGAAGCGGCCATCCCTTCGGAACTAAGTGTACACACGGAGCGTGTGGCAACGTATGATGCCTCCCAAAATGATGAAAGGATCAGGGAGAACCTTGATCTACTAGAAGAAAGAAGAGAGATAGCCTCCATCCGAGAAGCCATGCACAAGCATAGGATCGAAGGCTACTACAACAAAAGAGTCAGGCCTTCCACCTTCAAGCCTGGGGAATATGTGCTACGCCTTAACAGTGCAAGCAAAGCAGAATACCAGGGATAGCTAGGACCTACTTGGGAAGGACCCTACATGATAGCTGAGGCCAACGGCAACGGACCCTACAAATTGGCCACTCTTCTCGGAGAACCCATCGACAGGACATGGAATGGTACGAACCTTCGAAAGTTATATGTTTAAGAAGTACTTTTACTTTTTCATTCTTGTAATTAGAAGCTTCTCAAGGGAAAGCGAACATTATTGGTAGTTGTCTTAGTGTTCATTTCAAGAATGATGTAATCCTCTCTACCAATTCAATGATAAATAAGACATTTCCCACAAATCTCTTGCTTTGTTTCTTAAATACAAAGATTTGTTCAACCAAGTCGTTTATGAGTTTCAATGTCAAATAAAAGGGCATATGGCGTAACAAACGCCTCATCACTTAAGCCTAATCAAACATTCACATTAACTCTCCTAGTAGTTTATGGCACTTGTGAAAACAAAAACAAAGTCATACTACCTAAAGGATTTGAGATAGAGTGGGTCACGACCCTCTGTCAATGATCAAATTTGGTCATTATATGCTTGGTGTTGGAATTTACACACAATGAGGTTGTTTAACCTTAGGATGTAAAAGTTAAGCGTCAGAAAAATGGCGTAAGAGAAGTTCACAAGACAAAAATTAAATAATAGCTAAGTGTGTAGAGGTACTCCCCCACACTATGTCATTCAAAATGAGGGCTAGTGCCCTTGTACCTGCATAAGGAGCCTAAGCCACATTTAAGTTATCTTTGGCCTAGGCCATACATCACAAATATTCAAATTGTTTGAGGAAACAGACAAACATTATAAAGTAACATAAAATTATCTTAGAAAGGGTACATGCCACCCTTGAAACAAAATCACTGCCAACATGGCAGCCTTCACTTTTGCTTCTTAGGAGATGGAGTTGGAGATGGTTGAACTGAGGCAGGCTTGGTAGAAACCGTCTTCTTGGTAGGAGTCGCAGGCTTGACCTTGAGTGGCTTCTTTGAGAGGAGGTCTTCCAGAGGTGCCATGGGGTCTTTGGTAGCTTCAGCCAAGAAGGAGTACTCTGCGGTTGCAAACGCATTTCCCGCATCATCGTATTCAGCTTTCGCTGTGCGACGGTAGCACTCAATTTTGGAGAGGTCTACGGGTTTACCTGTTTTGGCAGCCTCCTCCAAAGCCAAACACCGTCCATGGAAAATAGCTGCTTTGATGACCTTCCACATTTGTGCTCCCAACTCATCACTATGGTAGAGTTCCATGGCTATATATGGCACCACCTTAGACACGACCTCCGCACGATCCTTTTGCAGCATCTTGTACCTCATCTGCAAGCCATCAACCTCCTCCCTTAACTTAACTTCCACCTCTTCAAGCCTAGCCCTCTCACTCTCCAAACTGGCACACTTCGCTTCGAGCAAAACATTTTGACCTGTTAGGCTGATAACCTTAGCCTCTTCCAACTTGAGCTTGCCACATTCAGCTGTCAGTTGGGCTATCTTTTCACGAAGATCTTGAACGAGCGGATTCTTCTCAACATCCCTCTCAATCTCGTCACATTTAGCCTCCAGCTCGGCATACTCTCGGTCCCTGTGCTTCTCTCTTTCAAGCACGACATCCATCTCTTGTCTCGCCTTGGTAACTGCCCTGAGTAGTTCCCTGGTTCGACCATTTAAATGGTTTTCCAACACTGCCTGCCTAGCAACACTCTTATCATGTAGATCACAAACCCCGTCAATGGACATGTTGTCCAACATTCCTTTCCACTTGGAAGGGGTAACATGATCCACGATACGGTGGCAGGATAGAGCATTAGGAAGCTCCTTCGTATCTGGAAGGCATGTGACTAAAACAGTGCACAAGAGTTCAGTTACTTATCGTAATTATCAATTCATGTATTTACAAAGGGGACATTGCTTACCATGCATCTCCACAGTCTCATCCGGTAGCTCAAAGGCAGATTTCACAAACTTCTTGCCCTCAGCACTCTTCTGTCTCACTGCCTTGGATCTGGAGGCTGGAAGGGGATTCTTCCTTTTGTTGGTAGACTTAATTGCCTTGCCTGCTGTTCCTTTTCTACTCTTCAGTCTGTCAGCTATCCCAGTGGAGCCTGTGACCGGGACATCCTCCTCTGCAGGATCATCCGAGTCTGCCATGTTCTCAACCAGTTGGGAGGGACCCTCCAGTGCAGCCTGTGGGGGTGCTGAGGCAACAGGCTCTGGTTACGGAGTGTCTACATCATTGTTGTTGACAGATGTGGACGGGGATCCAACACCGTAGGACTCTTCGGCATTCTCAGCTGGCATGAAGCTAAAGTCTTCATCAAGATCTTGGTACATAAAGTTCCTGAATGACATTTCTGCAAAAACAAAACAAGAAAAAATAAATATCAGTGCTACATTGTTCCTACTTAAAAAGAAGTAGAAAAACATACTTTGTCCATGGTACATGATAACAGGCTTGTTGGGAGACCCCTCCCAGCTCTGGGCAATCCCAACCATGTACAAGGTTGGCTCGGGGAACACTTGCACATCAACAGGATATCTAGCCAAACGCTGATAGCATGGATCCCTCCGCACCTCATATGGCAAGGGGTCATTGTATCATTTTGCATCAAACATATACTCCTTACTCAACAACTCCGGATAGTTGGGGGGAATATAAGTGTTTTGCACATAGAAAAAGCTGCCTTTCCAAGCTGTTATATTGCTGTACACCCTCCCAAACAGATTTGGCACATCCCCTTCAGGTCTTTTTGTTGGGATATGAAAGTGCTGAAGATATGAAAGTACTGAAGATATGAAAGTACTGTAAGCTGCAAAGAACTGGAAGAAGTCAAATAGTCAAAGTACTGCTAAAGACAGAGTCAAAGTACCGCAAGATAAAGTCAAAGTACTGCTAGAACAAAAGAACTGTTATATTCGTTTATGGAAAGAATTGTATTCCATGTTTAGATTACTTGTCGTACAAGGTTATCAATTGTAAACCGACTAGGATATCCTTGAGCCTATAAAAGGACTCCTAGATTGGCATTAGAGGTACGATTTCAGAAAAAGAGTTTTAGAGTTTACGAATTAGTGTTTTAGAGAAAAGTTCGATTATCTTAGAGTTGTATTAGAGTATCTGCATAATAAGCAGATTTAGAGTTTATAATAAAGTTATTCTTCTTAGCTTTGTTAAGTAAATTCCGCGTACTTGATAAAGATTGCTCAGTGTTTCTTTGTTAATAACTTAGGATTTATCCGAGGTTATTAAACCTTAACAAGCTAGTTAAGTTAGTTTGATTAAAGTATATCGATCCAACAAGTGGTATCAGAGCTTGTGTGGAAACTCTGACTAGGAAGAAACCCTACTTCAACAATATTCAAGATGTCGACTGAAGCTGTTCCACCACCCTCAATCACCTCACTCAGAATTCCAATAATCAAGAAGGGAGAATATGATCTCTGGTGCATGAAGATGAGGCAGTATATTGCCATTACAGACCATGCTTTATGGAATGTAATTGTGAATGGGAATGAAGTAGTTTCAGATCCCATTGTTGTTCCTGGACAACCTACAGCACCAAAGGCAGTCTTACCAGCAGCAACCATAAGGAATCAAGAGAAGGCTCTAAACATTCTCTTGTCTGCCATTCCAGATGGTCATCTTCTCAAGTTTCATGATGCTAAAGATGCTAAGCAGCTCTGGGCTGCTCTCAAGACCAAATTTGGAGGGAATGAAGCCTCTAAAAAGATGCACAGAAACTTGCTGAAACAACAGTTTGAAACTTTCACAGTAGGAGAAAGAGAGAGTCTTGATGCTGCATATGATAGGTTTCAGAATCTCCTCAACATGTTGGAGTTATACAAGGCACAAGTATCAGTTGAGGATGCTAATTTGAAGTTTCTAAGGAGTTTGCCATCTACATGGCATGTGATTGCTACTATGATCAGAGGACAACAAGGATTGGATGTTATGGACTTTGATGATCTCTATCATCAACTGAAGGTGTATGAACATGAGATGAGTGGTCAACCCAATTCCAAATCTCACAGTATTGCTTTTCTATCATCTGAAAAGAAGAGCAGTACTTCCAAAAGTACTGCTTCTCCTCAAAGTACTGTTTCTCAAAGTACTGTTGTTTACAATCCCCCATCATATGCTCAGCAGGCCCTACCATCTACCACTTTGCACTCAGATGAAGTTGTGTGCTCTTTCTTTGCACAACAAGCAAGCTTACCTGTCACTTATGAAGAGGATCTAGCACAGATTGAAGAAGATGCACTTGAAGAAATTGATATCAGGTGGCAAGTTGCTATGATCACTGCAAGGATCAAAAAGTACATGAAGAAGACAGGCAAAAGTATTGATTTCAAACCAAAACAAGGAATAACTTTTGACAAATCTAAAATTGAATGCTTCAATTGTCAAAAGACTGGTCACTTTGCAAGGGAGTGCAGGTTTGCTAAGTATCAAGCAAACAGAACATCTGAGAAGCCTAAACTTGAGCTCAAAGAAATACCAATCACTGAAACAAAGGCTTTGGTTGCTCAAGAGAAGTTATCAGAAGTTGACTGGAGTGAAGAGTTTGATGATGAACCGGTGACTTACTGTATGGTAGCAGTGGAAGATGCAATTGAAGACACAGTGGAAGCATTGGACTGGAGCACTGCTTTTGATGAAGAATCTGAACATGCTGCTTTGGAATCTGATGATGGCTTTGGAGGATTTGATTGGAGCAAAGAAAGTGAAGATGATCCTGTTCTTCTTGCTATGGTGGCTACTTCACCAACTCAGTCTCCTATCTCTGAGGTATGCTCAAACTGTTATGAGTTTTATCAAAAATTACTTAACAGTTATGTAATTGAAAGAGATAATTGTATTAGGGCTAGGTCTAAGGTAGCAGGTTATCAAATTACTTTAGAGTCTATGGAAGCTAAAATCATAACACATGAAAATAATGAAATGGCTTGGGCTGAAAAGTATGAACAACAGGATTACCAGTTAAAACTTAGTGAATGGAAACTAAACTGTAAAATTGCTGAAATTGAGACATTAACTAAGGAAAGAGATGATTTGTTAGCTAAGTTTGCTGCTTGGGGAGAATCTGGCTTGTCCCATGTTGCTTATGTTGAAAAACAGAGAAGGGCTTACATTAGAACATGCTTAGGATTTGGAATGGACTTTAGTAACATAGATGAAAACCAACCTAGTGATCAGGATGATGGTGTTTTTGAGGACATAACCACTAGTGATGATGAGCTCATTAACTATGTAGATTCATCTAGTAACGAGGGCTCAGTAAGTGAACCACCTCCTGAATATAAGAAAGACAATGGTTATCATGTTGTTCCTCATCCCATTAGTCATCAACCCTCTAGGCCTGATGTTTCTCGTTATGGAGTAGACAGTCTAGAGTTTAGGAAGAAGCTTTTTGCTCAATCTAGGTCTGAGAAACCCAAAGAAACTGTTGAAAATAATGTTCAAAATCAAGCAGTACCTTTAAACCAAAGTACTGCTCAACAAGCAGTCCCTTCTGCAAAACCTTTTCAAAACAGTACAACTAAACCTTTTTGGGATAATTTTGGTCAAAACAGATTTTATCAGTCATCAAGAAGGCAAAATAATTTTGGGCATAGACATAGAAGAAATCACTTTGGTCATATGGGTCAAAAACTGTGTTTTGTGTGTTATAGTCCTACTCACTTAATCAAAGATTGTGACAAACACTCAGAATATCTAAGCAAGTTTCCAAGGAATAAGTCTACCAACCAGAGACCTAGAGAGCATAAACAAGTTTGGAATAATTCAAATAGGATTAATCACAGAAACTTCACACCAGATCATAGATACCCACATTAGAGAAGACCTTCAGTATCTCACAGTACTTTCCAAAGTACTGCTCATAAACAAGGTACTGATAACCCTACTTGGGATAGAAATTCTAGGAGATCTCACTATCAACCTAGAAGGTATCACAATTCATATAGGGGATCTAGATCACAGGAACCACCTGTTAAAACTGAATGGATTAAAAGGGAAAGTACTGCTGAGAGACATACAGTACGTTCAACAAAAAGTGAATCAGATGTTTTAGTGACACAAGAAAATGCTAAAAATCTGGTGAAAGAGATTTATGTTGAAAAACTAGAGAGTTTTGAAAATCCACATGCTAAAAATCATAAGATAATTTTGGATCACCATTTGAAAGATAGTGGGAATTACATACTTAAAGAATTTGAGTTTGTAACTCCTCAAGGGGAACACAAGTCAGTAATGGCTTGGGTTCCTAAAAGTTTCTAACTCTTTTCTTTATGTGCAGGGAAACCCAGAAGAGGAGCTTAAAGATCATCTTATTGTGGATAGTGGTTGCTCTGGAAGTATGACAGGCGATAAAGAGATCCTGTCTGATTTTAGAAATATTAGTGGAGGAAGAGTTGCATTTGGGAATGATCCCAATGGAGGAAGGATTACTGGAAAAGGAACAATTAAAGCTGGAAGAATCGATTTTGAGAATGTCAGATATGTGAAGGAGCTAAAGTTTAACTTGTTGTCAGTTTCTCAAATTTGTGATAAAAAGCATCCTGTGTTATTCACTGACACAGAATGTCTCATCCTTTCTTCTGACTTCAAACCTGTTGATGATGACTTGGTAGTACTTAGAGTACCAAGGACAAATGATGTGTATAGTTTAGACATGAAAAGTCTACATTCTTATGGATGAGCCACATGTTTGGTGGCTAAAGCAACATCTGAAGAGGCACATCAATGGCATAGAAGATTGGGCCATGTTAATTTCAAGAACATCAACAAACTGGTCAAAGGCAATTTAGTTAGAGGTTTACCTTCAAAGACTTACAAGAATGATCAATCATGTTTGGCATGCAAGAAGGGTAAACAACACAAAGCTTCCTGCAAGAAGCTTGAGGAAAGAAATATTAGAGAACCATTGGAGCTGTTACATATGGATTTATTTGGACCTGTCTCTGTGGCAAGTTTAAATAAGAAGAAGTACTGTTTGGTTATTACTGATGATTGTAGTAGATTCAGTTGGGTTTTCTTTTTGGGTTTTAAAGATGATACCTTTGATGCTATTCAGACTCTAATAATAGCACTTGAAAACCAATTAAGACTCAAGGTTAGAGGTATTAGATGCGACAATGGAACTGAATTCAAGAACAAGCTTATGGATGACTTTTGTGCTAATAAAGGCATAAAGAGGGAGTTTAGTATTGCTAGAACACCACAGCAAAATGGTGTTGCAGAGAGGAAGAATAGGACTTTGATTGAAGCAGCAAGGACAATGTTAGCAGATTCCCATCTCCCTATTCAATTTTGGGCAGAAGCTGTAAGTACTGCATGCTATGTACTTAACAGGGTCTCTGTCACCAAACCACAGATGAGGACACCCTATGAATTGCTGATGGGCAATAAACCCAACATTCGTTTTATGAAGCCTTTTGGATGCCCTCTTACTATTTTGAACACCATTGATAATCTGGGGAAGTTTGATGGCAAGTCTGAAGAAGGTTACTTATTGGGATATTGCACTAACAGTAAAGGCTTTAGAGTCTACAACAGAGTTACTAAGAAGATTCAAGATTGTCTTCATGTTGAGTTTTTAGAAGATCAAGACAATGAGAAAGGAAAAGGTCCTGATTGGATGTTTGATCTTGAGATTTTATCTCCTTCGATGAATTATGTTCCTGTTAGAGAAGAAAATCAACCTTTGCACACTGAAGAAGATATTCAATATGTTGTTCATGATGTTCATATTAGACCTGATGTTGTTCCTGATAAAGATCCTGTGAGTCCAAAACAAAGTACTGATGTTCCTAAGCAAAGTACTGCTTCTCCAAAACAAAGTACTGTTGCACCACAATCCTCATTATCTGCAGAGGATCAATCTATTCAAGAGGAACTTAATCAGATGCTTCTTCAAGATGTTTTAGCACATTCTTACACTGATGAACAAAGGAGAGCTTATGAAGAGGCAAAGAAAAAGAACAAGATAGCAGAGTCCTCTCACAGTACTTTGGACAGTACTTTCGACCAAAGTACTGCTGCACCTGTTGACAGTACTTTAGATAATTTGGATGATCCTACCATGCCTGGGTTAGAAGAAACTGATGATGAGCTTGAAGATGAAGGTATTTTCACAGATTCCAATGAAGGTGCTGATTATACTAACTTAGATGATACATATGAAGTTCCACAGTCACCAATCTTACGAATTCATAAGAATCATCCAGCTGATCAAATCATTGGTCCTTCTACTTCTGGAGTTATGACAAGACACAAAGCTAAGGGTTTCACAAAACCTCACAATGCTTTACTTAGCTTTGTGTATAAACAAAACAGGCTAAATCATAAGTACCATCAAACCTGCCTATTTACCTGTTTTATCTCTCAAGAAGAACCCAAGAATATTGCTCAAGCTTTGACTAAAGAAAGCTGGGTTGAAGCTATGCAGGAAGAACTTCTTTAATTTAAACTTCAAGAAGTTTGGGTTTTATGTGATCTTCCAGATGGGAAGAGAGTTATTGGAACCAGATGGGTTTTTAGAGTTAAAAGAGATGAAAGAGGCAATGTTATCAAAAACAAAGCAAGGTTAGTTTCTCAGGGTTATAGAGTTGATGAGGTATTTGCTCCTGTGGCAAGGATTGAAGCAATTAGAATCTTTCTTGCTTTTGCTTCATATATGGGTTTTCAAGTCTATCAGATGGATGTCAAGAGTGCCTTTCTTTATGGCACTATTACAGAAGAGGTGTATATGAAACAACCTCCAGGTTTTGAAGATCCTAAACATCCAAACAAAGTCTATAAGGTGGTTAAGGCTCTTTATGGCCTTCATCAGGCACCTAGAGCTTGGTATGAGAGGCTCTCTACGTTTTTATTACAACATGGATACAGAAGGGGAGCTATAGACAAGACTTTGTTTATCAAGAGAGACAAGAAGGATATCATGTTAGTTCAAGTTTATGTTGATGATATCATCTTTGGGGCTACCAAACAGTCCATGGTTAAGGAGTTTGAGCAGCTGATGCAGAAGGAATTTCAAATGAGTTCAATGGGAGAGTTAACATTCTTTTTAGGACTTCAAGTTAAGCAGTCAAAGGAAGGAATTTTCATTAGCCAAGACAAGTATGTTACAGACATACTTAAGAAGTTTAATTTTGATGGTATGAAGGCTGTTACTACACCTATTAAATCTATCAATTCTTTGGGTAAAGATGAAGATGGACAGCCTGTTGAAGTCAAGTTATACAGATCTATGATTGGCTCTCTTATGTATCTTACTGCATCCAGGCCTGATATCATGTTTGCAGTTTGTCTATGTGCCAGATATCAAGTTTCACCAAAGATCTCTCATCTGAATGCAGTAAAAAGAATTTTCTGTTATTTGAAACAACAACCTAAGTTGGGGTTGTGGTATCCTAAAGAGTCACCTTTTCACTTAGAATCTTTTTCAGATAGTGACTATGCAGGTGATAATTATGATAGAAGATCCACAACTGGTGGATGCCAATATCTTGGAAGAAGGTTAGTCTCCTGGCAATGCAAGAAGCAGACAATTGCAGCAACATCATCTACTGAAGCTGAATATGTAGCTGCTGCAAGTTGTTGTGGTCAAGTTTTGTGGATGCAAAATCAACTCTTGGACTATGGGTTCAATTTTAAGAATACTCCTATCAATATTGATAATGAGAGTACTATTTGTATTGTGAAGAATCCTGTGTATCATTCCAAGACAAAGCATATTCAGATTAGGCATCATTTTATCAGAGATTGCTATGAGCATAGGCTCATTAATGTGGTTAAAGTTCACACGGATGACAATGTAGCTGATTTACTAACAAAAGGTTTTGATGTGTCACGATTCAATCACTTGGTCGTGAGCATTGGAATGATTAACTACTAAGCTATGTTTAAGGGGAGGACTATAAGGTGTTAGGTATAGTCCTGTGTATTGCTTGAGGGGAGGATGCTTGTTTATACTTAGTTTATATGAAGATATTTGGCAAAGTACTGTTTTTCCTGAAAGTACTGCTTGGAAAGTACTGCTTGGAAAGTACTGCTTATGTGGAAAGTACTGTTTGTCGTATTAAAGTACTGTTCCAACGGTAATATTGATGGGTAATTGGTAATAACGGTAACTTTGTTATTTAGGCTGTGATTTTTCAAATCCAACCTATAAATAACTACTTTCCGATTTTCCCTCTCATATTATTACTTTACATCTTTTCCATACTTATCTCCCAATTACCATCTCTTTATTATTCGATACAATCTTTATTGTGCTCACTTTTTCAACAATGGTGAATCGTTTAACTGTTTCGAAGCACAATATGGTGGCTAATTTGGACAAGACTGAGGCGAATGTGGCTTTCTATGATATAATTGATTATCTTACTGGGTCGCCTATTAGTTATGCTCTTTTAGTTGAGCCGGATATTATTGAACCATGGATTCAGGAATTTTGGGCTAATGCTAGAGATAATATGGAGGAGGATGAATATTATATTAGATCAACAGTTGCTGACAGGACAATCAAGATTACAGAAGCCTCTATTAGAGAAGATTTATTATTTGGTGATGAAGATGGGGCTATTCGCTTTGACAAGCAACTAATTTGGGATACTTTTAGGAATCTTGGTTATGAAGGATCTTTGACAGAACAAACATTCAAGAAAGCATTATTCTGTCCTCAATGGAAGTTCTTGATTCATGTATTGCTCCATTGCATCAGTTCTAAAAGTACTTCTTGGGAGCAGTTTGGGTCAAATATAGCATCTGCAGTGGTTGGTTTAGCTACTGATAGAATGTTTAATTTTTCAAGGATTATTTTGGATGGGATGCTATCACATATATCATCTGGGTCAAAATGGTTGATGTACCCAAGGTTTGTACAGGTTTTCTTAAACAAGCAATTGGCTGATGTTCCAAAACCTGCTGCTTTGTTACCTGTCATTGTGCAACAAGCCAAAATATTTACATTCATGGCTAGGCGAAGTGATTTGTTTAGAGGTGGAGATATTCCATTAACTACTACAATGATGGAAGTTGTTCAAGCTGTGCGTGATGAAGCTGGAGAGGATGAAGAAAGTGAAGGTACTGATTCTGTACAAGGTACTGCTTCACAAAGTGCTGCCTCACAAGGTACTGCATTTGCAAGTCCTGCTTCTATTAAAGGTACTGCATCTTTACAGGGTACTGTTTCTCCAAGCCCTGAGGTTCAACCAGAGATTGAGAGAACACCTACTCCATCTCCTCAACGTTCTGTTCCTGTTTCAGAGGAACATTCACAATTTCAAGGTGATGATCATACTATACCTCGTGAAGGTTTGACTTTGGATAATTATGCTTTAACAAGGGAGCTAGTTAGGTTGAACAAGACTGTTGAGCGTCAAGCTAAAGCACTTAGGAAGTTGAAGCGTAACTATTTTTGGTTGAGGAATTTTATTAAACCCTATATTCAAGGTTTCACCTTATGGGTTAAAGAGGAAAACAAACGTCGTAAAGCACTTCGTAAGGAATTAAAACGAAAGAAGGTTCCTAAATCATCTTCTGTCAACTTGGGGAGGAATTTAGAAAAGGAAAATTTGAAAGAAGATGTTATGAAGAAGAAATAATCTGAAGAAGATGTTATGAAGAAGAAAGAATCTGTAAGTACTGCAGAAAAGATTATTTCAGATTCTGAGGAACAAGAAGAGGAAGTACAAGTTCAAGGTACTGATGATCAAGGTACTGAACATCAAAGTACTGATTTTCATGATACATCTAGGCAAGAAGTAATAACACCAATAACTCCAAGGGTATTGAATTTTGAAGAAGAAGCTGGTCCTTCTACAACTGTTATAGAAGAAGAGGAGGAAGCTACATTCAAACCTATTCATTCTGCGAGTGATGATGAAGTAATTGCTACAATATTAGATTTGTCACAACCAAGAGGAGGAGTTACTATTAGAGATGTACAAGAAGAAGAACAACCAAGAGCTTCTCAACCTGAAATTGATCCTAAAGACAAAGGGAAAGGCATTCTGGTTGAAACTAAGAAAAAGAAACTCACTTTGGCAGAACTTAGAGCATTTGAAGTTGCTAGGAATGAAGCTGCAGCTAGAAAAGTTCAAGAAGAGATAGATGCTAAAGATAGAGAAGAACAAGAAGCTCAAGAAGCTCTGAATAGAGAAGCAGCTCAAAAGGTGCAAGATGAATTGGATGCTGAAACTACTGAACCATTACAGTCTCCTACACCTGTTAGATTTATGTCAAGAAGACCTAATTTAGCTATAGAAAGGAATGCAATGATGGCATATTTAAAAAGCAGAGGATATAAAGGACTACAGAAGCTAAATTATGTTGATATGAAAAGACTCTATGATGCTGAAACAGAAGCATATAAGAAAAGTGTTGCTGACATTAAAGACTTCAGAGAAGAAGCTCATTGGACTGAAGCTGAAAGGAAGAAGAGCTTAAAGAGAAAAAGAAAAACTGATGTCACAGATGTTCAGTTTTCAAAGAAAGAAAAGGTTGAATTAAGATCTGAGACTAGTGATGAATTGAAGAATTATCTCAGAGTGGTAGATTTTGATTATACAAAGGAATATAATGACATGAAGATGAACAGATCAAAGATTAGTGTTTTCAAAGTTGTGAAATCTAAGAATGAAGATTACATGGTTTTTCATAAAGAAGATGAAAGTTTCAAAGTTTTCAAAAGGCTATGGGATTTGCTGCATATTATAGATAGAGTAGACTTATTCTACTTATATCATGTTGTGAAGACTTATTTTGAAGATAATCCATTAGAAGGGATTGGTTTGGTTTTACATGGTGATCTCATAACTATGTGGGAAACTGATGAAGAGAGCACTGATGATATCTGGAAAGATCAAGAAAGCTGGGAAATAGTTTGCTGGAGATTCTTTGAAGAATCTGGAGTTTATGTTTTGGAGCTAGAAAATGGAACAATGATACATATGTTTGCAGAAAGAAGATACCCTCTCACAGTTGAGCTCATGAGAAGAATGTTAGAGCATGGATTGGAAGTAGAAGAGGATAATGAAACTGCTTGCATGGTTATCAATTTGTTTATCAACTGGACTACCATTGCTGAGAATGATCTATAACTTGTATGAATTTTATTTGAATAAATACTTTTTGATATATCAGTACTTTTATTCAAAGTACTGCTGATCAGACAGTACTTTCTCAAAGTACTATTTACTGAACTAAACCAGTTAAATAAATTTTAGAAGAAACCTTTTTGCTAAGTAATAAATATTTTGAAATAAAGGTTGAATAAATGGTTTTTGTGATGATAACATCAATAGGTTATCAATCCACCATGGTTACAAAAGGATTGACTAATCCATGAGCAAACGGCTCTGGTAAAGATATATCAAATCCGTTTTTAGTTGACAACTTGCTAATAAGTTGGATGGTCATCAACTCACCATATCAGTAATGTGAAGAGTTGGCTAGCCCACAAGAAAATGGCTTGTGGTAAAGGCTGTGAAAAACCATTATTGGTAATTAGTTCACCATTAGATAGAAGAACTAACTAGTCCAGAAGGGTACAGCTTTTGGTAAAGACAAAACAAATCTGTTGATAGCTGGTGGTTTGCTAAAAATCATATGGTTATCAATGTACCATGGTCTTACACACCAAAACATTTGGCTACTCCAGAGATAATGGCTTTGGTAAAGAGATCTAAATCCATTAAATTTTCAATGATTCACTTGGAAGTGATGAGAATAGTATGTAACTTAAACTGAATTAATGTACAATTTGTCATATGTTGCTGTGTTGCTGAAAAGATGGAGCTTGCTGAATGATGCTGTGGAAAGAACAATTCTAAGAGATACTTTGACAAGCACAGATATTACAGAGATACAATCTAAAGACTAAGAAACAATCCGTTTTAAAGATGAAGCTGTTAAAGATATATTCACAAAGGAACTTGAAGTCAAGCAAGTAGAATTCAAGTTAGGGGAGGATTGTTGGGATATGAAAGTGTTGAAGATATGAAAGTACTGAAGATATGAAGGTACTGTAAGCTGCAAAGAACTGGAAGAAGTCAAATAGTCAAAGTACTGCTAAAGACAGAGTCAAAGTACTGCAAGATAAAGTCAAAGTACTGCTAGAACAAAAGAACTGTTATATTCGTTTATGGAAAGAATTGTATTCCATGTTTAGATTACTTGTCGTACAAGGTTATCAATTGTAAACCGACTAGGATATCCTTGAGCCTATAAAAGGACTCCTAGATTGGCATTAGAGGTACGATTTCAGAAAAAGAGTTTTAGAGTTTACGAATTAGTGTTTTAGAGAAAAGTTCGATTATCTTAGAGTTGTATTAGAGTATCTGCATAATAAGCAGATTTAGAGTTTATAATAAAGTTATTCTTCTTAGCTTTGTTAAGTAAATTCCGCGTACTTGATAAAGATTGCTCAGTGTTTCTTTGTTAATAACTTAGGATTTATCCGAGGTTATTAAACCTTAACAAGCTAGTTAAGTTAGTTTGATTAAAGTATATCGATCCAACACTTTTAGCTAAAGTTAACCAGTTCCCCCAGGATACAAGTTCAAAAAACCCCTTAACACCTTTAGAGTTGGTTCATAGCCATATGCTTTACACATTACTATGAATGTGGTCAGTTTGGCTAAACCAAATGGGTTGAACCTAGAGATATGCACCTTGTAATATTGCATTAGCTCTAAAATAAGAGGGTGTAGTGGAATCCTAAGGTTGGAATAGCTAAACGCATGAGTGTTAATTCCTACGAAACCTTTTGGAGCATCAAAGATACCCTGATTAGACTTGGGTAACATGATTTTATACTCTGGTGGGATCGGGTAATCAGCTAGATGGTCGTGTAAGTCTTGCGCAGTTAGCGTGCATTTTTGCTGTTTAATGATAAACTTGGAATCCATACTTCTATTTTAAACTACAAGTAAAGAGGAATATTTACCTTTGTTTTCGAAGATGGTGTGCGCTCAAAGGGTTTACTGCGTGAAAAATAAGATGGAGGGAGTAAAAGTGTTTTAGGGTTCCAACAACCTCCCCTTAAATACTCTTTTTTACCATCTTTAAAACCACACACGTGTCCCTAATATTTACTCTTATCCAATTTAAATAGTTTTAAATTTTAAAAGAAGTCTTTTGGTCTCCGGGTAAAGTGGGAATGTGTGATCACTGTAACGGGCAGCTTAGGAGTTTAGTTGACATTAAATGCGCTAGTTAGGCGCATAGTTATCTCCTAAGTGATAATTTTAGCTGCGAGAGGAAATTTTTTCGCATGATGAAGTCGAAAGTAATGCCTCTTTGCTCATATGCATCACTTTCGACTGGAGGGCTTGATGATGTACCCTTCGAACAGCTCGAAGGACACTCCTCCGAGACGTGTCTAAGCCTTTCTATTCGAAGGCCCAAGTTAGGTCTCCAGAATATTCATAGGCGTCAAACCATTCGTTATCACGAAGGTTACCTCCAGGGAATTCACCATTCGAAGCCCTAAGCTCTTCGGGGTACGGTTGACGAAGGAGTAACGGATAGGAGAACCTCCTGACTTGGTCAAACCCATGATCTCCCTCTCTTTCCTGGCTTCCCCGCCAAGTTTGAAAACGTGGGTCACTAAACCCTAGCGGTTACCTACAAACATGGGATGCCCCCATGTTCTCCGACATTCACGCAGAAGTGCCCCTAACCCTATTTCTTCCACTATAAATAGGTTGGACGGGGAATGGATTATGGTATGCTCATTTCAGACTCATCTCTTTACTTACACACACTTATACAACCATAACTCATACTTACTCTCACGCCGGAGGTGGTTCGCAGGGTCCTACCCCTGCATAATCACTTAACGTAGTGTCTTCGTATTTCTTATTCTCAGGTGAAAGACAATCTTGGCTGGAACATACACCCCTCATACCTTTGATCATCATCGAAGCCTGGTAGTGCAATCTATTGTACAATCATATAGTAAAATGATTTGGATACTTCGATTAAAGATCAATGATGCAATACTATTTCGTGCATAAGGCCTTTGGTCTTGATGTTACTTACGAGTACCACGAAAATAGTTAACTGAGATCTAATGTGATCATGATGTTGCTTTCGATATGAACTCAAAATTAATGATTAATTGATTGTCAAACAAAGCAAGGAAAGTTTATCACAATATTGAGATAAAACTTTGCAGGTTTTACTCACTAGGTCTTAATATTTATAGTGTCTCGCTATACATATGGTCTACCCTAGTGCACTAACGGGCAGTGTACCCGGTCGTGTGTAGTGTAGTAAATGGTAAAGCCGAGGTCGTCCCAAGAGCTATGTGTGTTGGATTATTACTAAGTCTATTTGTCACAGAATAATAATAGTTTCGATAGGGATTTAATTAATTAAACTACTAATGCAGAATAAAGTAAATAAAAGCAGATAAATGGTAAAGGGAAATCAATAGAGGAGAGTGGTGTCAACCTAGTTAATCCTCTTAGCTAGTTATGTCTACGTCTACCTACTTCTAATTACTTCAGGTGGGGTCAAATTCGAGAGGACAGCATTTGGTCAATTCGCCCTAACCTATCAGCAAAGATGCCACCACAGGAGAAATCAGGCACACCGTCATAAGTCCTGTTGTTCTTGGTCCCCTAAGCCAAGTCATTAAGTACCGCTACATTCTAGATTCATAATAGTGAGTGCCCGGCCATTAGGAACTTAGACACTACACCCCCCAATTCTTAAGTTCATCCAAATGATAGGTGATCAGTTGGTCAAATCGCACAAGTAGAAAGGGTCGTCAGTTGGTCATATCTTACCCTTCCCGTCTCAGTCTGCTCACCTAGGGTCAGTTGGTCATATCTCCTAGGCAATTGGCCTCTACCGCCATTCAAAACTACCAAACCAAGGGTGACTACCAATGAACTATGCATTCATACATCTAGAAATAATTGTTCGGAAGTAAAGTAAACGCAAACAAAACAATTAAGGAATCATAACTAGGCTAGCACCAAAAGGTGCTTAGCCGCTCATATTAATCATGCAAATCAATTCAATATTCAAAGGTACGAAATACATGAATTGAAAGTAAAAAAAATATAAAACGCTAATGCTTATCGTAATGGAGTGACTTCTCCCTTGGAAACAGCTCCGTATGCTCCTCTAGACCTGCCTTGAGCTTTTTCCCACGTTCTCAGAGTATTTTTTGTGGAATGGAATGATTAGAAATGCTGGAATTCGTGGGGTATTTATAGGCTAGATTTGGGTTACGGCGTAACCAATATAGGAGCTACGCCGCAACCTTCTATTTCTTCATAAATTGCACTAGATCTGTTGGTTACTGCGTAACCTTATTAGTGGTTACGCCGTAGTCTTCAATAAACTCAGTTATGTCGTAAGTGATGCAGTAGTTATGGCGTAAGTATCAGCGGCGTGGAACCTCTTTTGACCTAATGTAGTTACGTCGTAACCTTTGGGAGGAGTTACGCCGTAACCTTCTGATAAGTTGGCATACTGAGTCACGCAATAGTTACGACGTAATGTGAGAGATGAGTTACGCCGTAACTTCTTCAAAATAGCATACTGTGATAAATCTTTAGATATGTTTCCAGTTCCGCGTCTCTTTAGCTCCAATGCTCGTAATTTACCTGAAAGTGGAAAACAATGGAAAACAAGCGTAAATCCATATAAATGATATAAATAACGAGCATTATCGGGGGAAATTGACACTTAATATTCATGACTATTTGTTGTTATCATTTTCTTATTGGGTTTTGGATATTAACACGAAGCACAGCTTCACCTTGGATCTTTGATTATATAAGAGCAACGAAAAACATCTTTAAATGAGATTGAAAACCCTTCGTTGACTTGATTTGAGATCTATAAAACTTTGACCTTTTGAGATCTTGTGATGTAATTGGCACTAGTTAATGGTTGTGATCAATGTTTTCATTTTCATTTGTTTTGTTTGAGTCAAGAATCGATGAGGAGCTATGATGAATTTTCCAATTCGTGTTTATCGACTTTAATGGTCAGATTTAGTTACGTACCACACGAATGGAAGATCTGAGAGCCTGATTGATATCATCTGAGTCTAATAGACATATGTAGAAGATTGTTTATGTGATGCTTGAATGAGATGTTTTGAGTCTTGAGATGTGGATGATGGTATAATAGTTGTAGTTTATGAGAGAATGATGTTATCAGATGTTGTTTGTGTATGTTTGATGTTTGTAATTAGTGATTCATGTTTCAAACCGCACCAAGATAATCAAATCGCTTCTTTTCTTTCACAAACCGCATAAGTCTTTAATAATCATTCAAAAAACTGCATCTTCTTTACTTCAAAACGCATTAAAGACTACTTCATTTTTGGACAAATCGCATCTGGTCATATTACTCACAAATCGCTTTTGACTTATTGACCATAAATAGACAAATCGCATACATTCAGTCTACACAAAACGCATGTGAACCAATGCGTCAAAACGCATCAGTTAGTAGACAAACCGCATAGGGTTCAATGAATCTTGACACATGACAAATCGCATCAATTACAAACCGCATAAATTACAAACCGCAGTAATAACATTGAATATGGACAGTTTTCAGACAAACCGCATGTTAGAACACCAGCTCCACAAACCGCATACAAGAAAATGACCAAACTGCACAGTGGACTGTCGACAAAAACTCATTCACGAATAATCAAACAGTTTTGTCTAACCAAACACAATATGTTTTTAAAACAGTTTAACCAATATCAGCATCCATTAAAACAATTAACATAAAAACTGCTTGAACACATCAAAGACCAGATTAACACCACGTCCAAATTTGCATAAACCAACATCAACCCATATCAAACCTCATCCAACACTACATAAACCGCATACAAGAACCAAATAAAGCCATTCGAATCACCAAAAACAACCAAACCTAGGCTCTGGTACCATTTGTAGGATCGTATATTTTATGTTGTTTAGATGATTCGGGTGGTCTAGGATTATGATTAAATAAGTATGCCATTGTTTTAGAGAGAGAAAGAGATAAGAGGGTGATTCTAGAGAGATAAACAAAAATAGAAGGTTAGATTATCCAAGAAGCACCACCCCTTCCAAGGATAGAAAGGGTATTTATAGTTACAGACACTATGTCCTCCTGTCGGACTGTGGATCAGGTATACAGTAGGTAAAGACATGTCCTTCCTCCATGGTGTTACTTTAAACCAATCTACGCTACTAACTAACTAATTAACTACTAAATAATGTAAATAACGACATGTCTACGAGCTAACTTATGCTAGATAATATTTGGGGTGACCGACACTTCATTATGGAATTTCTAATTCCTAACAGAGGGTAAGCAGTAGGCATAAAATATGGATGGTTTCCTATATGGTACAGAGGGTATACCATGGGTTGCCCATAGGACATGTTCCCGTAAGGTTGAGGAAAGCTAGGGTTGCTAGTCTGCCCATTAGGTAGGGATAGACCCATAGGGAAAAGATTGAGTCTGAAAAGGAGGGTACATACCATGAGGAGGAAGATTTCCTCCCCCATTCATTTGAGGTGGATTTCCTTCTACGCCGAATGCGTGAGAAGGCTGCAATGAAACCCCTGCTTCAGTTCTCTCCAGGTTGGCTGCCAAGAGTGGTGGCAAGTTAACCTCCGTAGTCTCCCTTCGGTGACTCCTTCCATTAGAGCCTTCCATCGTTCCTTCCCTTCTTGTCGGAGCCCTCTCCAGAACATCTTCAAAACCCACCGATCTTCCACTCGACCTTCGACTTCCAGGAGATCCTATCCTCAGCACTGAGCGTGTAGCCCCAGGAGCCGAGGGCCTAGTCTTCATTTCTATCTCTTCGTCATACTCATCACTAGAGTATTCCAACTCCCTTCGCATCTCTACGTTCCGAGCCTGCCTCCTTCGAACCCTTAATAAGGACTCCAGTGCTTCGAGGTTAGCTTCGACGAATGCAGGACTAATAACTGATTTAAGGTTAGCTGATGTCGAAGCATGGTTATTAGGAGTTATTTCTGGATGAGATCGTGTGGTGAAAGTGGACGCGGATATATTGGGAAGGTTGTTAGGATCGTTGACTGGGATTGGTGTCAAGGTCGAGAAACCCGGAGGGGGAGTATCTTCTCTTCCTTGATTCATGTCGTAAAAGTAGTGAGTGTGATTGACTGGTTATAAGTTTGGAATAACGAGACCAATTGTAGCGGGTCCCACGGATGACGCCACTGATTATACAATAAATCGTACGACCAGGCCTTCGATGGTGATTGAAGGGTATGAGGGGTGTTATGCTTGCGCCAAACTTGTAGCCAATCTGCAATAAGAAATAAAAGACACTTCGTTAAGTGATTGCGCAGGGGTTGGACCCTGCGAACCACCTACGGTGTGCGAGTAAGTATGTGATATGTGTTGTAAGTAATGTAGAGAATGTGAAATGCTATGTTGAGTGAACCTACTATTGAAATGACTCGTCCAACCTATTTATAGATAGAGAAATAAGCTTGGAGAGTGTTTGCACACGTTTTGGAGATCATGGGGGCGTCCCATGATTTGTGGTAACCGCTAGGGCTTTATCTCCACTCTCTCTGTCTTGGCGGGGAAGCTAAGGAGATAGTGGGAATGTGGGGGAGACCAAGTCAATGTTCTCCTTTGTCTTAGTGTTTCCAAGGTCAGACCTCGAAGGGCTTAGGCCTTTGATTGGCGACTTCCTAACTGGTAACCATATCAATGATGCATGGTTTTACGCCATCGATGACTTAGGAAGATAGACTTGGTCCTTCGTTATGCAAATTCGACTGAGGTTGAAGGGGAGTCCTTCGACCTGATCGGAGGGTACGTCATCAATCTTTATGTTTTGGGCAAGAAAGGAGTGGTTTCCTCCCTTCTGCCATTGTAACTGTCTTCTTCATGGTATAACTTTAGTCGATGGCCATTTACTATGAACGTTTTGCCATCTCTTCCATATAATTCAACGTATCTTGATGGGTAACCGTGTTTGACCATATAGGAACCAAGCCAGCGTGATCGGAGTTTTGGTTGTTTAAATTTATATTTCGAGTGGAACATGAGTACTTTATCTCCTTGCTTGAATTCTGTACGGATTCGTTGTTTACGATTGGGCCAGAATTTGGTTCTTTCTTTGTATAACCGAGGATTTTCGTATGCATGTAAGCGAAATTCGTCTAACACGTGGAGTTGAAACATTTGTTTCTCTCCAGCAACTATTAAGTCTGTGTTACAGTTCTTGAGTACACAATATGTACGATGTTCGATTTTGAATGGTAAATGGCATGTTTTACCATATATGAGTTTATAAGGTGTGGTTCTAGTGGGTGTTTTATATGTTGTTTGGAAAGCCCACAGAGCATCTTCTATTTTTTTTGGGTAAAGGGGTTTACCCCGATAAAATATATAATCACAAAGAAGCATTCAGTACAATGTTATGTAGCTGAAGTACCACATAAACCTCAAGCAAACGCTTGAACAACCACTAAGCCGTTGGTGACATGCCATACAACGATCTAAATAATACAAAATACACAAACAATAACGCCAATAGGGAAAAATCACCTAGAAGAACACAAATACCCAAACCTATCCAGCAACACTGCACCAGGAGTATTGTAAGCCAAAAGAGACTACCTCCTTAAAAAAACCTTCCCAGGAAAAAACCCAGTGGGAAAACCCTGGAGAAGGAACAAAAGAGTACAAATCTTAAATGGCACTCCACTCTTAAACCATACACAACTAACAACATGGACGAAGACTCACGAATCTAATCTTCCAAAAGAACACAATCCATTAAGAAGATGTCTGAATGAGTGAGTCCGGTAACTTCCAAAGATGCAACAGCGCCTAAACATAGTTGGACCTCTTGAAATTTCACGTGAGCAGCTTGAGCCGAACAGTAGACTTGATCACATCCACAATCTGAGCCGGAGACCTCTTCTAATTCTTGAATAACCTGAAGTTCCTCTCTTGCCAAATAAAATAGCATGAAGCAACAAATACAAGTTTAGAAACATCACTTCTAGTAGAACTCTTCTTTTCTTGACCATATTGTCGGGTTGTCTTTCACCGTTTTTTCAAGAATTCTTTTTAGTGCTATTTTTGTGTTTTATACTTGTTGACTCTTTTGAGGGCGATATGAAGTAGAGAAGCGATGGTTTACACCATATTTCTTCATTGCTTTTTCCATTAGATGATTACAAAAGTGTGTCCTTTTGTCGCTAATTAATGCCTTCGGGATTCCGTAATGACAAAATAATTTCTTTAGGAAAGTGAGGACAACTCTTGCATCGTTAGTTTGAAGAGCTTGGGCTTCTGTCCATTTTGAAACATAGTTGATTGCTACAAGTATGTATTCGAACTTGTGGGATTTCGGGAAAGGTCCCATGAAATGTATTCCCCAAATGTCAAATATCTCACATACTTGTATGCTATTCAAAGGCATTTCATATCATTTTGATATATTTCTAGTTTTTTGACAAGCTTCGCACAAGCGAACTAGATTGTGAGCTTCTTTAAATATCGTTGGGCAATAGAAACCAGATTCTAACATTTTTCTGGCCATGGTGGACGGTCCATAGTATCCTCTAGTAGGTCCGTGATGACATTCATCTAGAATGGTTCGAGTTTCGGGTCCTGCCACACATCTTCTTATAATTCCATCTGGACATACTTTGAAAAGATGTGGTTCCTCCCAAAAGAAATTTTTCAGATCATAAAAGAATTTGTTCTTTTGTTGGTATATCATTCCTTTCTGTAAGATTTTACCGACTAAATAATTTGCAAAGTCTGCAAACCATGGCTCATTTTCTGAATTTATTTCCAATAATATTTCTTCTGAGAAATTATCGTTTATTTCGAATTCCTAATCATCATCTTCTTGTTTTCAATTATTGATAGATGATTGGCTGCAACGTTTTCAGCACCTTTTTAGCTTTAATCTCTATATCGAATTCTTGCAAGATCAAAATCCAACGTATGAGACGCCGTTTGGCATCTAGTTTCTTAAAGAGACATTTTAAGGCTGCGTGATCCGTTTAAACTATAGTTTTAGATAGAACGAAGTATGATCAGAATTTATCAAATGCAAATACAACAACCATAAGTTCTTTTTCTGTGACTGTGTAATTTTGTTGAGTTGCATTCAATGTTCTACTTGAAAATTATATCGGGTGAAAATGCTTTCCACTTCGTTGGCCAAGTACTGCACCAACGGCACTATCACTTGCATCACACATTAACTCAAATGGAAGGTTTCAATTTGGTCTTGCGATAATGGGTGTGCATGTAAGTTTTTCTTTCAATATCTCAAATTCCGTAAGACATTCGTCATTGAATTCAAATGGAACATCTTTTTCGAGAAGTTTAGTTATAGGATTTGTGATTTTGGAAAAATCCTTAATGAATCGTCGGTAAAAACCGGCATGCCCTAAAAAACTTCTAATACCTTTGATATTAGTAAGGGGTGGAAGTTTGGATATGACCTTGATTTTTGCTTTGTCAACTTCTATTCCTACTCTAGACACTTTGTGTCTGAGCACAATTCCTTCTTTAACCATGAAATAACGTTTTTCCAAATTAAGCACTAAATTTTTTTCTTCACATCATTTGAGCATTTTTCTTTGATTAATAAGGCAATCTGCAAATGAATTTCCAAACATAGAAAAATCATTCATGAAAACTTCCTTGGATTCCTCAATCATGTCATGGAATATAGCAATCATGCATCTTTGAAAAGTAGTTGGTGCATTGCATAAGCCAAAGGTCATTCGTCGATCAACATATGTTCCGAAAGGACATGTGAACGTTGTTTTTTCTTGATCCAGGGGATCGATCGAATTTGAAAATATCCGGAAAAACCATCAAGGAAACAAAATTATTCATTTCCTACGAGTCTTTCTAACATTTTCCATGAAAGGTAAGGGAAAGTGATCTTTAACAGTTGCCTCATTGAGCTTTCGATAGTCGATACAAACACGCCAACCAGTGATGGTTCTGGTTAGAACTAGTTCGTCTTTTTCATTTGTAACCACGGTGATACCACCTTTCTTTGGTACACAATGAATAGGACTAACCCACGGGCTATCAGCAATTGGGTAAATTACTCTCGCATCGAGAGGTTCTGTTACTTCCTTTTTTACGACTTCTTGCATGTTTGGATTAAGTCTCCTTTGCTTTTGAACAACTGGTTTCTTGTCCTTAATCATTTGAATTTTATGTTTGCAAAATAATGGACAGATTCTAGGAATGTTTGATGTTTTCTAGTCAAAAGCCCATTTATAATTTTTGAGAACAGTGATTAGGTCTGCTTTATTTTTGTTTGAGATTTCAGATGATATGATAACAGGAAGAAAAGATGTTCCTTCTAGAAATGCATATTCTAAATGTTTAGGAAGAGGCTTGAGTTCAAGATCAGTATGAGGTTCTTTAAGAGATTTCTTAACTTTGTGATTTGTATTGAATGTAATTCTTTCAAAAATTAATTCCTCTTCATCATCTATTTCAATTTCTTTGATATTCATGGCTATGAATTCATCAAACTTTTCATAGAGTTCTTCTTCAAGAATAGTTCCTTCGATGGGTTGAATAATTTTAGTTCCCTCATTGAGAAGAGTACCGAAATCTTCTTCAAGAATTTCATTGATCACATCAATGCTAAAACAAGTGTCGTCATTAGAGTAGGAATGTTTCATGGCTGAGTCGATAGAAAAAGATATTCTATGTTTAAGAATTCTGAGATTAAGTTTCTTTTGTTTGACACGAATTATTGCATCCGCAGTGTGCAAGATTGGTCTTCCTAAAATAAGAGGAACCTTGTTGTCTTCCTCCATTTCCAGGATAACAAAATCTATAGGGAAGGTAAGCTTACCGACTTCAACTAGCATATTTTCAGCTATCCCAACAGGATATTGAAAAGATCCGTCTGCTAATCGAACACTCATCTTGGTAGGTTTAAGAGTTTCAAGAGATAGTTTGGCATAAAGAGAGTATGACATAAGGTTTATGCTTACACCAAGATCAGCCAAGGTGTTGCAAGATAATGTTTTGCCAAAATTACAAGAAATCACGTAACTTCCTGGGTCTCCTATTTTTGGTGGACCTTTGTTTTGAATTATCACTGAAGATTCAAGATTCATCGCTTAGAAAAGTTGCGGATATTTGTTCCAATTTATGCTTATTACGTACGAGTTCTTTTAGAAATTTGCCATAATTTGGCATTCCTGCTATGACATTGATAAGTGGAACATTAATTCGAACGACATGAATCATTTTAAGAATTTTACATATTGAGCTTCCATTTTCTATTTTATGAGACGTTGGGGATATGGAATCTTGGGTTTGTATGGTTTGAGATCAAGTATTTCGGGTGTTTCTTTTGTTTTGGGTTTCTTTTGATGAGTTGGTTCTTCTTCATCATCACTGTCGAATTTGACAGTTGGTTGTGTTTGGCTAGGATTAGGTGGTGGTTCATAGGTAGTACCATTTATAGTGGTTATGGCATTCACATGCTCGTTACAAGCTAGAAGTGGTTGATAAGGTTTAGAGGTACCACCTCTAGGATTGGGTTGAGTATTGCTAGGAAGCGACCCAGGAGATCGACCGGATTGTTTCTTAGCTAATCTGTCGAATTTTTCTTCCAGATTCTGGATAGGAGCTTGCTGGTTTCTGGTTTTGGATTCTATTTTCTCCTTGAGTTCCATGAATGTATTCTTAACAAATGTGTTTGTAGATTGTTGCGATTTTATGAATTCACCGAGTTGTTTTTGAAGATCTGGTTTTTCGTTAGAATACGATGGTCGAGGTTGATCTCAGTTATATTCTGCTATTTCACCAGTACGCCATTTATCTCGATCTCGATTGCAGTTATGATAGTCATCGTAAAAACGAGTGCTTCGAAATGATTGCATAAACTTGGCTTCTTCTTCACGTGTCATGGGTATATCGTCATCATTGCAATTTGAGGATGAATGATTTCCACCACAATTATTGCATTCATTACATTTTTATTTCATTTCTTTGTACTGAGCATCCATTTTAAGGGTCATGGCATCCATACGAGCCATAATTTTGTCAGTATCTGAATTATTGCTACTTCATCGGCGAAAGCAACTATTTTGTAAAGAGAGGTTTTTGGTGTCTGATTTTTAGTCCAATCATGTTTGAGTAGAACTTTGTCTTCGAGTAGTTGATAAGCTTGATTTTGGGTTTTGTATAAGAATATTCCTTTTGCTGCAGCATTCAAGACTTCTTGTGTACTCTCTTTAAGTCCATGGTAAAAGATTTTGATTATATTTCCTTTACTTTAATCGTGTCCATGACAGTTTATGAGTAATTCTTTCATTCGAAGCCATGCTTCATTTAAGGTTTCTCGATCTTGTTGAGAAAAAGCATGGATTTCTCCAAGAAGTCGATCAATAATGCTGGAGGAAAAAACCAGCATACGAAAGCGGTACGAAGTTCATCCCATGTTGCTATGGTTCCTTCGTCAAGTTCATCTAACCATGTTTTTGCTTCCCTGGTCAGAGATAATAGAAACATCATGAGCCGGACGGCTTCATTTTCGGCTCCTCCATATCTGAACATTTCACAAATTCCAAGGAATTCATGAATGTGTTTATGAGGATCGTTTTTGTTTATCCTGTTGAATTGATTTCCTTTGACAAGAGTCAAATGACCAGGAGTAGGAGCAACGACTCGCTCATTCGCCCACATGGGTTTATTATCGGCGTTATCCATGGGATCGTAAAGTTCGATGAATTTTATGAAAAATCGATAAAGAGAAATATCGTCAATAGCTGTGACAATCTTTTTTGGTGTTTAAGGTCTTAGATATTTTTGCGAGAATGGAACTCTTCTGTTACGTCTACGTCTACGGTTAATGGTTCGTTCGGGTTCGGATAAAGGACTAGCAAGCTCTGCATTGGAGGATCATGTGACCATCCAATACTGGACTGCTAAAAGTAATGGTTATGGGACAATCTTTTTTGATGTTTAAGGTCTTAGATCTTTTTGCGAGAATGGAACCCTTCTGTTACGTCTACGTCTACGGTTAATGGTTCGTTCGAGTTCGGATAAAGGACTAGCAAGCTCTGCATTGGAGGATCATGTGACCATCCAATACTGGATTGCTAAAAGTAATGGTTATGGGAAAAACCAAAATTCAATTCGGATGAACTGAATTCTTGTTTCTGAGGTAATAAATGTGGCATTTCTGAGGTAATAAGTGTGTCGTACTTATATTAAGTTCGGCGTTCTTCTGGAAATTTTTAGTTTGGAACAGAGTTTGTTTTTTTTTTGTTGAAATTACCTTATGGGTTATGTTTGCAAGCTGATTTGAAAAAGTTTGGAATGAGTTGTAACACTTTCTACCACCACCCAACACAACCACCACTCACCACCACCACTTACCACCGCCCCCCACTGCCACCACCACCACCGCCACCACCACCACGAACCACCAGTTACCATCACCAACACTAATCACTACAACCACTCACCACCGCCACCCACTACCAATACCCACCACCACCACCAATCACCACCACAACTACCACTTGAGGGTGACGGTGGTGAGTGGTGATGGTGGGTGGTGGTGGTACCAGTAGGTGCCGTTGGTGAGTGGTTGTGGTGATTGGTGGTTGTGGTGGTCAGTGGTAGTGGTGGCAATGGGTGGCATTGGTGAGTGGTGGTGGTAAGTGTGGTGGTGGTGGTGGAAGTGGGTGGCGACGATGAGTGGTAGTGGTGATTGATGGTGGTAAGTGGTGGCGGTGGTGGGTGGTGGTGTGTGGCGGAGGTAAGTGGTTGTGGTGATTGGTGGTCGTAATGGTAACTGGTGGTAGGTGGTGGTGGTGGTGGCAGTTAGTGGCTGTGGTGAGTGATGGTGGTGATTGGTGGTGTTTAGTGGATGGTGGTGGTGTGTGGTGGTGGTGAGTGGTGGTAGTGTTTGTAGGGGTGGCAACTGGTGGTGGTGGTGAAAGTGGGTGGCGGCGATGAGTGGTGGTGGTGATTGGTGGTGGTAAGTGGTGGCGGTGGTGGGTGGGGCTAAGTGGTGGTGGTGGTGGTGATTGGTGGTTGTGGTGTTAAGTAGTGGTGGTGGGACTAATTGAGGTTATGTATTGAGGACCAACGGTGCAATTTTTTAACTGAAGTTATGTATTGAGGACTAATAGTGCAATTTTTTTTACCATGGTTAGTAATCTAAGGTTAACAAATCAAATAGTTGTCAATTATTTTGAAAGTGATTTGCTTACAATTGAACAATATGAGGTGCGTTACCTGCATTGGTACTCTAGATTTAGTATGTTACATTTTTATGGACTTCACCTTTTTAAAATGAATATGTGATTTTTACAAATCACATGTGATTTTTGGAAATAACATGTGATTTTTCTTGTCGAAAATTTTGAAAAAAAAAATCGTCGAAAGTATATATAAAATCATATCTATAAAAAGGTAATTTACTTCTCGTCGCGATAGTGTATTTTTCGTAGCTTGAAGATTTACCGTTTGTAAGATATATTTATTTAAAATAAAAAATAAAAAATAATTTTTTTATTAATTTTGATGAATATAAATAGCTAAAATTGGTTCATTAAATATATGACAAATCTAAAATTTATATTCATCTCAACTCATGTTATCATATGTCATCTTTATATTGCATTCCGACAAATCCGATGTTCAATTTGTCTAATGTTTTAGTGTCAATAACAATATCTTTAAGGCAAAAATGCATATATATCCCTTCCAAAGTGAATAATTGCATTTTTATGCAAATATTACAATGGTTTTTATGCATGCTTTTGATATATATGCAATTTTGCATTTTAAAGAGGATATATATGCAAAAGCCCCCATTTTTAATGAGTTTCATAAATACTTGATGTATTGAAAAGAAACGGTTTACTACAAATATATCTATATTTGAAGTGAACCCGTCCTTCGACCCATTGTGTAAGGTAGATTTATATATTGATGAACTATGCGTTGTTTTGTTGATTTTGTTTGTTGGATTGTTGAGAAGCAACGTTACTAGAGGGGTCATAGATGGACTCGGTCATGTTACCTATGAATTATTATATTCGTTGACGGGTCCATTCTGTAAATTACTTGGAAAAACCTCCTTGGAAAGATCCACGCAAAAAGGACATGTACAGATATATTTTCCGAAGAAATACAAAGGAATGTATTTCCCGGGTCGTTTTCCCAACGAGGGATGAATGGAGTTTATCAACTCACGTATCGATTCGGGTTTTGAATGGGTAAAAGGGAATTTTGAGGGTTTTTTTTTTTATTATATTTTGTTTTGAGTTTGACCGGGGTTATGGTTGACCGGGTATAATGAATGGTGGACCGGGTATGGTTGAAGGGTTTGGACCGGGTAAGGTTGGGCGTGGTTTAGAAAGATAGGATAGTTTTAGGATTTGTGTTATTTTTGGTTTTTGGTTAAAGGGTATCTTTTGACAAATGGTAAAATGTAAGTACCAATGTTGTAATATTAGGGAAGTGAGTCCAAGGGCCGATCTTGGTATTTTTGTGAGAGTTAAAGGTGAAAATGTGATTCAATAACGGGTTTAAAGTGAAATCTCCCAATCTTTACCCAGAACTCCGTAAAATGATCTTTTAAGCACTAAAATCCCTGAAATAGCATCCCCGCATTGGCTTTTGCACTCTTCTTTCTCTCGTGCTCGGTTTTTCTTCGGTTTTGGCTTCTTTTTGTCTGTTTCATCATATCCGTACCTGCACATGCATAAACTCAAGAAACCATTAAATATTAGCAATAAACGGCTCTTTCTTGGTTATTTTGGGTCTATTTTGATAAAGAAATGATATGTGTTTTTGCACATATCAAAATACCCCAGACGAGACCATTGTCGTGTCCTCACGCAATGAAATCAACTCACGCTTCTAAAACCAAGGATTACAATCTCTTTCTACTAAACCTATGAAGAAGTAGCAAAGATTCCTCAAAAGAGATTAAGAACCCTTAATTCTAAAAACGCCCCGTTTACCTTTTTATTCACATGTATAGATATTACGATTACGCACATTCCGATTATGAGTGACGGTTTGTTGAACTTTCATGTCGATCAATAACTCCAACATTTTTCAAACGACACGTTAGGATCACGGAGTAGGAAACACAACACAGCGTGAAGTGACCATACGCATAGAATACATCGTCCCTGATTTTTCACAAGTCCCAAACTAAGCGTAAAATCGAAATCATTGTTAAGTATGATTCTAGATGCTAACACTACCCATGGAAGTTACTTGTGTAATTACCTTTTGCTCCCATTTTCCTATTTTCCGCTAGATTTTTTTATTTTTGTGAGAAATGAATTTCTTCAAATTTCTCGTTTCGATAACTTTTATTCCGATAAAGATATAAAGCTAAGTCGATAATTAGTTGTCCACCTTCCCTCAAGAACCATTGTCCCAAAAATGAGGTCCACATCAAGGAATTTTTATTCACTTATATTTTTGACTTTTTCATTTTTTTTTTTTTTTTTTTTTTTACACTTATACTTTTTTTTATATGAGCTATGAACTACGGAGCTTCACGGGGTAATTCCAAGACTATAGGCTTCATGAAATGAGGATCCCAAGTTCAATATAGATCTCAAATTTACCATAGATCCAATGAACCAATAATAGCCATTCATTTTTTTATTATGATAAACTTTCACCCTTTTTTAAAAAATTAAATATCTCGCAAACCGTTAATCGTTACGCGATAAAAATTATACCATCGCGACGAGAATTAAATTATCTTTCTATAGATATGCACTACTATATATTTTTAACCATTTTTTTTTTCAAAATTTCGGTCAACAAAAATCATATATGATTTGTGAAAATCATATATGATTCGATTTTTACGAATCATATATGATTCGTAAAAATCATATATGATTCGTAAAAATCGAATCATACATGATTTTTGAAAATCATATATGATTCGTAAAAATCATATATGATTTTTTCGGACGGAATTTTTGGAAAAAATTGTTTGTCGAAAATATATAAAAGTGCATATCTATAGAAAGATAATTTAATTCTCGTCGCGATGGTGTATTTTTTATAGTTTGAAAATTTACCGTTTGTAAGATATGTTGTTTTTAAAAAAAATGTGGAAAATAATTTTTTATTAATTTAGATAACAAATGGAGGGCTATAATTGGTTCATTTGTTCTATGGCAAATATGAGTTCTATATTGATCTCAACTCGTAATTCCAATTGTCAAATCTTAAGTTTTTTAAACCCAAATGTCTCGAACACTTGGAAATTTGGAATCATGAGTTGAGATCAATATAGAACTCATATTTGTCATAGAACAAATGAACCAATCATAGCCCTCCATCTTTTATCTAAATTAATAAAAAATCATTTTTCACATTTTTTTTTAAAACAACATATCTTACAAACGGTAAATTTTCAAAATATAAAAAATACACCATCGCGACGAGAATTAAATTATCTTTCTATAGATATGCACTTTTATATATTTTCGACAAACATTTTTTTTCAAAAATTCCGTCCGAAAAAATCATATATGATTTTTACGAATCATATATGATTTATGAAAATCATGTATGATTCGATTTTTATGAATCATATATGATTTTTACGAATCATGTATGATTCTCAAAAATCATATATGATTCGTAAAAATCGAATCATATATGATTTTCATAAATCATATATGATTTTTGTTGACCGAAATTTTGAAAAAAAAAATTGTTAAAAATATATAGTAGTGCATATCTATAGAAAGATAATTTAATTCTCGTCGCGATGGTATAATTTTTATCGCGTAACGAATAACGGTTTGCGAGATATTTAATTTTTTAAAAAAGGGTGAAAGTTTATCATAATAAAAAAATGAATGGCTATTATTGGTTTATTGAATCTATGGTAAATTTTGGATCTATATTGAACTTTTGCCTTGGAATCATAAAGTATGTTTTTTATATGAGAACTTATTTCAAATTAACTAGAATAAGTTAGCAAAAAAAAAAAAAAAAAAAAAATATTATTATTATATCATTTTTTTTAATTGAACAAACCATTTGGAACATATTTTACAACCATCGAATTTTAATACACAATTACTTAGTAGTGACTCAAACTTTCTTTTTATTGATTTCATATACTGTTTACATATAATTTCTTGAACATGTAATTAAAACATCACATTATTCTTTTATGACTCCTTTAACATTATCAGTCATAAATTGTGTGCATTTTGCTATAATAGTGTATAGTGAATCTTAAACACAATTTTAAGATTTTAACAAACTATTAAGAAAACCGTCCATCTGACGGATAAAGACCTAGTTACATTGTTTAAAGACTTCATATCTTAACCATTCGAAGATGATCAACATTAACGTAGTAAAGACATGCACGAACGCGTTATACTAATTCTAACTTTTAATTATTTTAATATAATTCCAAATTATACAAGTTAAATAGAAAAGAAAAAAGTCGAAATTTCATATCTTGTTTCAAGCTTACCGTCTGAATGCGTTAGCCTTTAAACGCATTTCCAACTAATACAAGTTTTAAAAAAAGTTATCATTGCAAATATTTGTTCCAAGCACACTTTTAGTACCATTCATAACCTTTAACTCCAAAAACCAAAATCAGGCATGATTTTAAATGAAATAATTTGTTTGTTTTTTCTGACTCGTACCTAATGTCTAATAGCTAATTTTATTTTGAAAAATCTACATAGCTTATTGAAGGTGTGTGGATAGACATATTTCGGCTTGCTAGTTATGAATAAGATAATAAGCAAAACCCCCCTTTTACCCAAACACACTCTTTTCTAGAGGGATTCATTATGGACCGATCCCCCTTCTAGTTGAGTTCTTTCTTATTTTCATGACCCTTCACAATCCTTTTTTGGCGAATGAGCATGCTCCTTTTCGCCATAATTTATAGTTCTTTAGTGTTTTCTTATCCGAATCTAGCCTACTTCAATTCATATTTGATTTCAATATTCCATAACTTAATGGTCAAACCATGAAGCTAATAGTCAATAACATTTAGGGGCGTTTTGTTCTTTGACGTAATTGGATGTAATTGTAATTTGATTACATTAAATAGGCTGTTTAGTTCGCAGAATGAATGAAATTTTAATTCAGGTTACATTGTGTAGGTCGTTTGGTTTGCGTTATAATTATAATTCAATTATTACAATTACATCAAAAGAGTGAATTCAGATTATATAAGATATTGGATGAAAAGTTTTAAATTACGTTGTAATTAATAATAATAATAATAACGCAATTAGTTTCTCGGCTCCCTACTAATTTTCTTGTAATTTCCTATGATTTTTCAATGAAGTGATGTTTTTAAAAAAATAATAATAATAATAATAATAAAAATAATAATAATAATAATAATTATTATTATTATTATTATTTTTATTATTATTATTATTATTATTATTATTATTATTATATAAATATTAAAATAATAATATTTATATAATAATAATAAATATTTATTATACCAATCTTTATATAATAATAATAATATATTATTATTAATAATATTTTTATTTTTATTATTATTACTATTATTATTTATTTATTTATTTATTTATTATTATTAGTTATTACTATTATTATTATTATTATTATTATTATTATTATTAAGTTTTTTTTAATCTTTTTTGAATTAAATTACGTTGAGATCTAACCAAACCAAACATAATGATAGAATACATCAATTACAATTCAAATACATTATAATTACAATACATTTTAACTTTTTAAATTACAATTCATTCAAATTATAACTTTTTTTAACAAATTACAATTCATTTCAAAACATGCGAACCAAACGCACCCTCGTAGTTGAATTATGTACCCAATTATTCCTGGAGCACATGGTTTGAATACGGAATAATTTTCTAACCGATTAAGATAGATGTTCAAATTGCTACACCTTCGAGATTCTTTCTTGTCGTTAACTTATTCCCATCTCTATCCTTCTTATTTTCCAAACCGTATATTACAAATTCATAATGTTAACATTTTCTTAGCCAGTCTCATACCATGTGCTGTATTTGTTACTTTCTATCGCAAAATAATAATTTGGGACGGAAAAAACATAATATTAGAACTTTATAACTATTACAGTTCTTAAGCTACCCCGGTAGTGACCTCCAGCGACCTTCATTTTTCTTGTCATCTTAGCTTTCTTTGTCATGCGACCTACAAGCGACCTTTTAGGCATAGTAAGGCGACACATATCTATTTTCTTAACAATAAAATTAAAATTTCATTAATAATAAAAAACATTACATAATAATTCAAATAAAATTAAAACATTCAAATTGAAAGACTAAAGTTAATTTGATTCTACTTTGTATTTTGGGAATGCTTTCATTATCGATGGCAGCTTCTGTATATATTCAAAAAAGAAATATGAATGTACCTTCAATTCCTAGAGAATAATTTATTTGGTCTTCAAAACATTTAAAAGAAAATTCGTAAACCAAACTATTAAATTTCAAAAAGTGGAAAGTCATGCAATACATTAATTTGTTATCAAAACTAAGTAAATAATTTTCTAAAATAAATTTTCAGGTGAAATACAATGTTTTTCTAAAAAGTGTTGTTTTGAGCTTCGAACTAGGATTTTAGACCAAATATTTAAGATTGGGTTAAATTTATGGTCTATGAATGTTAAAGGGGCTAAAATGATTTATTTTATATCTATATGATACAAACAAAACAATATTGGTTGTGGTCAAAGAAAATATCTTTGGGTCATCTTCTCAGCAACAAAACAAACTCCCCTAATGCGGTGTTTGTTTTATAAGAGGCTCTGAATTTGAATCTGAATCTGAACCGTACATCTGAATCTGAGGTGTAAATATCTGAATCTGACCGCATCTAAACGAAAAAAAAACCTCATGTTTGAACCGCACATTTGCTTGCTGGTACTAATTTTTTTTTTTTTTTTTGTCAGCAAGAGACAACAAGAGACATTCAGACACCCCTCTCAACTCTAGACCATTAAGATTTTACTGCCTCTGAACGCGTCTGAACGGAAAAAAAAAACAAACGATCTGAACGACCAAAATGTCTGACCGCGTCTGAACGGTTCAGATTAAGAGCTTGTTAAAAGCCTCTTTATGAAAAACAAACACCACCTAAAACACGCTTGAAGCTTTGTTTCTTCAGTTCATTAAATAGGACTTTATCATTTGTTAAAACAAATTAAATAGAGAAAGGAGAGTGTTTTTTTATTTGTACATCACATGTGACCGATAGCTAAGAGGGTCGGCTCCTCGACCCAGTTCTCTCTCGACCGACAATAACCCAGAAGACCACAACAAGGACGATCCTTTGCAACCCTGACAACCCAATCGGTTATCACCCTTATTACGGGTATTACGGGTAGCCTTATTTTGTCGAATGTCAACATTATGTTTTTATGAGAAAAGTTGAATGTAGATTCAATATTCTCTAAAGTTTCAATGAACTAAAACTGACTATTCATTTTTTGATCAAAACAAAAAAAATAAAGTTTCACTCTTTTAAAAATAAAATTAAATGTTTCGCAAACCGTTAATCATTACGCAAAACGAATTAAATCATATGATTTGTGATACAAATCACATGTGATTTTTCCAGACGTAAAAAAAAAAAAAAAAAAAAAAAAAAAAAAAAAAAAAAAAAAAAAAAAAAATTCGTCGAAAGTATATCGAAGTGCCCATCTACTGAAAGATAAAAAAAATACTTGTCGCGATGGTATATTTTTTCACTCGACGATTTACCGTTTGCAAGATATTTTATTTAAAAAATAAGGTGGAAAGTGGTTTTTTTTATTTTTTTTATTTTGATGAAAAATAAATGGCTAGAACTAGTTCATTAAATTTTTAGATAATTTTGGTTTTACACTGATCTCAACTCAATAAATGTAGGATTATCACACTTTTGTTATACTTTTTATCCATGCTTCATATTATGCTTTATATATACCTCACAAATTAGATTTTCTATTCCCCTAGATCAAATTTGGAATCAAACTGTCGAACGCATTTTTCTTATCAAACTCTTTTCTCTCAAAAATTCCAGGGTGCGTTTAATTTTGAGAAAAAAAAAATTAAAAAAAAAAATTGTGATTTAATGGCGAATCTAGAACTTTGGACCGTATGTGGTATGATTTTTGGATCATTATATTCCTTATTTTTTGCACACGAGTAATTATATCTTACGGACATCCTTTTTAGATTGGGCTATTCAATCGTGTTATAAAACAAAGTAGATTTTTGGAATCATAAATAAAACTAGACATTTATGTATGACATTATATAAATATAATACTTTTTGTAAAGTACAAATATAACACGATTTGTAATTTTTTAACAAAAACACTATAATAACTAAACTCTTTATAGCATTATAGGATACTAACTACTAAGTCGGCCCCGTCTATATCTAAAAAGAGGATTCGTAAGTAAAGGACAAAGTAGTAACGTATTAAAAGAATACTATTCATCTTCTTTCTAAGAACCTCATCTATGTATCTTATTTTTTCTTCTTAAAAATCCAAAAGAAATGCAAAAAGAGCACATTTTCCTACGCATTCTTGCTTATTTTCGTACACTTTTATGTCAAACACAATAAAAAAACTAACAATTTTTTATAAAAATTTACACTTTGTCTAAATCGTATGTGGGACGTGCCACACCTAGCTAACACATAAATCCGCCCCTCTTGCGGTGGTAGAGGGTGGTGGTGAGATTACAAAATAATTGCAAATTCAAAAGAAAGTAATTGTGGGAAGAAGACGAGGGTAATTAGTCGGTCGTCAATGAAAATGACATAAATTGCACCAAAGTGTGAACACCAAGGACATTATTCGCTTTTTCTAATTTTTGAGGTACTTATGGGGCAAAAATAACTTACCAAATGGACATTTTTTGCAATTTACCCAAAAAAAACCTATCACTTTATTTTATTAAGAAAAATGATTGTTATGCCTAATTAGCAAGCCTATTTTTATGCCTAATGATTTGATTTGTTGATATGAAAAATTGATTGATAGAAATTTGGAGAAAGAAAATATATTATATGTTGAAATCTAGAAGGAGAGGTTAAATAGTTTTACTGTTTTAACGTATTAAAAATGTATTTTCAAAAACTTTCGATTCAAATTTACGTTAGAACAAACAATGACAATATGAACACAATAAATAAATACAATACAATAAGTAATAACCAATAATAACTACAAAGTATAAAATGCAAGATAATAGTAAAGAGTTAGAAGGATCAAACCAAGCGACGCTGGGATTTATAGTGGTTTGGTAACGAAGCTTCTTTTCGCCCTACTCCACTCCCCGAGTATCCAACTCGAGAGTTCACTTCAGTATGTCAACATGCTCCATTCAGGTGGAGAAAACCATGCAACGTTTCTTACACCAATGGCAGACACTAAGTTAAATGTCGAGCTCTAATCTAGCTAGAACCAATCTCACACATGTGTATTTTATGGACTAAAATACTAGCCCAATCTACCCGATCTTCACATAATCAACACAAACTACACGATCTACTCGATCAACACACTATTAACACAAACTACACAATATACACAAGATACACGATCTACACGATCGACTCGATCTACCAGATCTCACAACTACACAAGAATGAAAATTATGGACTTGATGTATGCTAGAATATAACAAGGAAGTAACTAATATTACTAATGTACTAACTTTACTGATACTTAGTATCTTGATGAGTACAAGTGTTCTTATCTTACACTTTGGATGTAATGAAGTTTGGATTAAATGAATAATTCAAACTAGTTAATGATCAAAGAAATAGGATAGAGAAGTATTAGGAGAGAATAGAAAAGTCATTCCAAAGAAGTGTGTTAAATGATCCACAATTTTTAGGCAAAACTTTCGAGCTCCAAAGGACCGACGGTACCCTTAAATCTGATGGTACCCTTAATTATTTAAGGGTACCGTCCATAATTAGCAGTACGTCGACGCTCCTCTTTTTGTCTTTTAGTAGGGAAGTTAAAATTTGGTGAAGGTTTTTTTTTTTTTTTTTGGTGGGGGGAGGGGGTGGACCAGATTTTGAATAAAACTATAAAAAGATTTTATAAAAATTAGAAATACTTTGTCTAATTATTTTGTGTAGAAATGTTTTGTCACATTTTGTATGAAAAAACCATTTCTTACATCAAGTTTGATGTTCATAGTTCATACCTTTAGTGATTTAAGTCGAAATGAAGATTTACGAATAAAAACTTGTTTACGTTAACTTTTACATAAAATGTTTTATGTTTTGTTATTATCAAAATGTTATAAATACAAAAAATATATATAACATTTTTAGACATTATTTATATTAACATTATACATGTGTCAAATAATGAATAAATTATGTATGTTTTTAGGCATCAATTTTCTTCCATAAATAGCATTATTCACTTTTATTAAATCCAATTATAGAAGAAAACTATCTCTATCATTCAAAACCAAAATCACTTTTTCCACACTCTTTCCCACAACACCACAATCATAGATTTGTCGACTCTTCCTTTTTTTCTCAACCTTCTAACAATCAATAAAACATACGATGAACTGAAAATGCCTGTTTTGTCACCGAGCGTCTTGTAAAATGTACGTTTTTATGGATTCGTAACACCAATTGTAACATAGAGTCTTATATATGTTATTAAACGAGGTTTTTAGCACGCGTTTCGCGGCGGGATGCTTGTATAAAGACTTATTACCTATGTTATCTTTTCGTCGGTCTGTTTCCGTGTATGTATAAACGTGTCCCAGTTTTGGCAAGATCGAGTATATTGTTATCGTAGGTTAAGCGCTTTAGAAGAGATGACACTACTGTTGAAGGAAAATTCATGTCACTATTACCCTTAAATTTTAAATTAAAGGTTATATGGCCCGTGAACTCGTATACAAACTAATAATGCTATCTATAAAAAGGTTGCTAGTTTTCTAATAGAAACTACAATTTGGTATGTGCCATATTCTTTAGAAAGGCTATTAAATTATAAAACAAAAATAAAGCAACTTGCTAATATTGGATGACAATTCCAAAATTACAAATATATTATTTAGAAAGAGAATAATATGAAAGAGATCTAAACAAAAATATTATAAACTTACTTGTACCACACCAACTAATCATTTTTTCCTCTATTGGCAACCAAACTAATGTATCTGGTCTTTCAGTCCTGTATGTATTTGATCTTCCATTCTCACTTGTAGCCGCGAGCATTAGTAACCTTAACAACATCACACTCCAGATTTCCAAAGTAAATGTGGCAACCTAACTGTACCATATCCGGTTATGTCATTATCTCATGTCTTCTAGAACCGGAGGATTTCGTCCTTGGATGAGCCCTAATTCGTCACTTGTGGTGTTGTGGAGAGAATGATGATGAAAATGCAGAATTAGGGCTTGTATTTATAGGCTCAACTAACTTATGGTGTAACTTTAAGTAAATGGTTACACCGTAAGTCCCTTTATTACTGGACATCTTCATCTCTTGTAAATAGTTGCGGCGTAACTTTGATGATAAAGTTACGCCACAAAACTCTCGTTAACATTTTCTTTGTATGTCTACGCTGTAACCCATTTGTTATGGTTACGGCGCAACCTTCATGAACACTTAATTTGGCTAAGTCTTTGGATATCTACGACGTAACCTAGTTGATGGAGTTACGCCAAAACATTGTGCTGCGTTGACTTTAGTCTTCATTTGACTTCCATAGTTACGGCGTAAGTTGAACGTTGTGCTTACGCTGTAACTCCCTTCTATCCAGCAAGTTCAAGTGTAACTTCATGAGTTTTCATTTCAAATCCGCGTTTCTTTGTTTCAATGCTCATTTATACCCTGAAATAAAATATAGAGTAATAAGAGTATATATTCATATAAAATTACATCAACTATGAGCATAACTAGGGGAAATTGATACTAAAATATTTAGACTATTTGATGTTATCAAAATCAAGCGGTTCAAAAGCCTAAGTTGACCGTTTTGAGTCTACTTTCCAAAATGTACATCACTTGTCTTAGTTTTACACCATTTATTTCAGAAAATCAAAAATGTGCATGGGTATCAAAGCTATTAAATTCCAGCAAACATTACCCAGCTTCCGGGGGTCGTATCTCCTTCGTTACTTAAACTCACGACTCGATTCAACTTGATACATTTAGTTTAAGGAATTAACTACAAAAAGTTCAAAAGGCTTGATTTACCAAAGTACTCCTAAGATGGTGATAACTACGTTTCAAATTCAGCACTCAATTTTTAGTCGGTTTTGGCAAATAGTTTTGCGTGGATTGCTAAAAATACTAAACAAATTCCAAAAATTATGAAATTCGATGGAGAACTACCTAAGACATATATATGACTATGGTTCGAAGGATTTTTCCCAATAAATGCCTAATGTGGTTTTCTATTGCGCTCAAGTATATAAATCTGTCTAAATTAGGGTTTTCTAAAACAAATTTAAAACACTTTCATCACTACAAAGCATATAGAGGCGACATATAAACAAGTATGAGTGAAATGGAGTAAGAAATGATTATGAGAAGTTCTTACAAATATTTGATGGATATTAGAGCACAAGAACACAAAGAACCCAAGTTTATGACTCCAAAACCTTAGTTCTTCAAACCAATACTTAAACCTAATTTAACCATAGCTACCAAGAACCAAAAATACCCTCTTCTTCTATCCCTTGCTGTCGTGGTTTATTAGAGAGAGCGATAGAGAGAGGAGAGATTTTTTGTGTTGTTGTATGTGAAATATGTACTAGGAGACCTCTCTTTTATAACACAACAATATGGTAACTTGGAAGAGCATCAAGGTAATGTAACAAAGTATGTGTTAAATATTGGAAAAAGAACAAAGGGTGTAAGGGTGTAAGAGGTTGGTTAGGCAAACAGACAAATGTGTAAGGGTTGGCTAGAAAAAAGGATGAGGGTAGTATTGTGTAAGAAGTTGGTTAAACTAGAAAACAAAGTGGTGTTATGGTGGAGTTTGTGTGGTGACTGGACGTGGGGGAGGGGGTGGGGAAATGGATTACATATTATACATATATATTATGTATATATATATGTATAATATGTAAAGGTGGTGGGTCGGGTTGGTTATCGCATGCATGCATGTGACATAAGGCAAGATGTAGGCGTTTTACTTAAAACTCGTAATACCAAATGTATAGAATTAGAGAAGTCATAAGGTACTTACTTGACGTATATTAAACTTAGTCTAGTGCTAGTTTATGTTTAAGGTTGTTTTTCATCGTACGCGATTTAACCTAACGGTTATATGTTAAAGATAAATATCATTCGTTCAAAGTAAAATATTTTGAGTTTATAGCCAAGTATTAACCTGAAAAATACGAGTTGTCACACCAATACTCCATCATTGAGTTACCTTTCAAAGAAGAGCTAAAACCATGGTATAAGAGAAAAATAGATGGTCTGTAGTTTCTGCTTGAACCCCACAAATGGGAGAAATATACTATTTATGTCCATCCCACAAATAGAAAGATTAAACCTTGTAGGCAATTTACCAAAACTAAAAGATTAAACCTTGTAAGAAGTTTATCCAAACTAACTTTTCAAGCAAAGATATTTATTTTTATCGGAATAGACTTTACCCATCGTGTTGGCTCAAAAACCATAGGTAATCTTTGATCATTCAAAAACTTTCGAACTGACGCAAAAATACCCCATTACCCATCAACGACCAAACCCATCTATCTCGTTCTTGAGGCAAAACAACATCTAATAATCTGGAAGATAAAACTTGAATCTGAGCTCCTACTACGCCCCCCGTAGGAAGACTTCTAAACAAATGAGATATATTCTGATGGCCAATCTTCTCTTCAACCGAGATTTCTTAAATAGTTTTCGAAGCATACAATCTTGGGTATTGAATTTTCAATGGCAAGTCCCATCCAAAGATCGTCCCAAAAAATAGTAGCAACCCTATTACCCATCTTTTTCACACAATTAGCAAGTAGATCTATTCCTTTGAGATTTAGACGATGAACTTTCCAAACTATATCCAGCCAAGCAGATGAACGAGAAGATTTTGAAGATGGATCGATGTAACCATGATCTCCGTAAACTGATTTTATAAACCGATCCCGCATGGAATGTTGAGTTTTAAACCTCCAAATCCACTTAAACATTAGAGCACGATTTAGAGCAACAAAATACTAGAAACGCCTAAACCACCTTTATATTTGGAAGCTAACACGTAATCTCATCTAGCCCATGACGATTTCTTTACTTGAAAGTCCCCACCATTGAATAAATGACTTCAAATAGCTTCTAATTTTTTTAGAACTTCCATTAGAACCTCGAAAATGGACATTTGACAAATAGGAGTCGATCCAAGAACCGCTTATAAAAGAGTTAGACGACCAACAATAGAGAGTGTTTTCAATTTCCATTTAGAAAGGTGAGGCATAATCTTCTGAACTATATTCTGCCATGTTGTAACCCGAGATTCAAACCACCAACCTTAACACCTAAGTATGTGAATGGAGCTCTAAATGTAGTGCATGGTGAAGTAAATGTTTATAAAGCGTTAAATAAAAGACAAGTTTTTTATGCTAGCAATGATTTTCTTGGATGTGTAGAAATCGAAAGGAAAAATGAACATTATATTGATCATTTTAATTGACAATGTACATTACGGAAGATTAAATAACTACTAAACATAGGAAAACCTAAATGCTAAATGCCTAAACGGGCCTAAACTGCTACGAGCCAAATGGGCCTTATTAAACTAACACCTCCTTTCAAACTCGTAATGCTGAAGCGGTAGACATTGTGAGTTTGTCAAACAATAGATAAACTAAAACTGAAAAACAAAAACAAAAAAAAAACGGAGTATCATAGTGCAAATTCGATGCTAAACAGAGTCTCAATCCTATGTAATCCAAACTGTAATAAGGCGACAATAGTCAAGTCTCAAACAGACGGCCAAAGTTATTGCAAAACTAAATTCAGAGTAGAGCAACATAATTATGAAGATGAAGATTTAGACAGAAAAAATTAGCCAAAAGTAGATGAAGAGCAGATTCAGGCAGGCACATGCAGGCAGACAAAGCAGATGAAGAGAAGATTCAGGCAGACAGACGCTAACAGGACAGATTGATGCAGATATAACCAGACAGATAGAGAACCATATTAGAACTGGACGCAAGGTAAAATTCATACAGATGCAGAAGCAAACAAAACCAAATGAAATCATACACATATGTGCCAGGCATAACCAAGCATAACCAAATGCAGAACCATAGCAAAACCAGACGGATGCAAAACATGTTGTTTATGCCAAGACGTAACATATAACTACTCAAGACTTAATTGGGTTATGATTATTGCACCATCATCACCAACACAAAACCAATTTCCAATTCAATACTGATACCAATATCAATACCTATACGAAATATCAATCAATACCTATACGAAACTAAAAGGGTAAACGCCATAAAATAACAACCTACTTTCTCCAATTTGCCGAGTTGAAACACTTACTATTTTATTACCTTACTTCACCAACGTACTTTCAAATTTTGATCTGACTTCACCCATATGACTAAAATAAACTTGCATCGTTAGCCCTTTTCACTAACGGCCGTTATCAAATAACTTAAAATTTAGTTTTCTTACGTTTTCATCGGTTTTTACACGTTTCATCGGTTTTTACACGTTTTCATCCGTTTTTACACGTTTTCGTCTATTTTTGCACGGTTAAAAACCGTATTTACACGTTTTCTTCCGTTTTTGAACGTTTACGTCTGTTTTTACATGTTTTAGTCCGTTTTTACACGTTTTCATATGTTTTTACACACTTTCGTCCGTTTTTGGACGTTTCATCTGTTTTTACACGGTTTCATCCGTTTTTGCACGTTTTCGTCTGTTTTTGCACATTTTCGTCCGTTTTGCACGTTTTCATGCATTTTACATGTTTTTGCACGTATAAAAACCGTTTTTACCCGTTTTCTTCTATTTTTTACACGTTTTTGTTTGTTTTTGCATTTTTTGTCTGTTTTTGCACGTTTTAGTCTATTTTTGCACATATCGTCCGGTTTTGCACATATCATCCGTTTTTGTTGTTTTGCACGTTTTTGTCTGTTTTTGCACATTTTCGTCCGTTTTTGCACCTTTTCGTCTAATTTGCACCTTTTTGCATGTTCAATTTTGCTCGTATAAAAACCGTTTTTGCATGTTTTCATTCAGTTTTACACGTATAAAATACACATTTTTGCATGTTCAATTTTGCTCGTATAAAAACTGTTTTTACATGTTTTCGTTTAGTTTTACACGTATAAAAACCGTTTTTACAACTTCTCGTCCATTTTCGTCTGTTTTTACATGTTTTCTCTATTTTTGCACGTATTTAAACCGTTTTTACACATTTTCGTTCATTTTTACACATATAAAAGCTGTTTTTACACGTATAAAAATGGACGAAAACATGTAACAACGGTTTTTATACGTGTAAAAACAAAGAAAACGTGTAAAAACGGACGAAAACGTGCAAATACGGATGGAAACGTTTAAAAACGGACGAAAACATGCAAATAAGGACTAAAACGTGTAAAAACGGAAAAAAAAAACGTTTAAAAACAGACGAAAAGGTGCAAAGACAAACGAAAACGTGCAAAAACAGACGAAAACGTGTAAAAAGGACGAAAACGTGCAAAAAACGGAAGATAACGTATAAAAACGGACAAAATCGTGCAAAAACGGGCGAAAACGTACAAAATCAGACGAAAACGTGTAAAAACGGACGACATCGTGCAAAAACGGACGAAAACGTGCTAAAACGAACGAAAACGTGTAAAAAACCGTCTAAAACATAAGAAACCGATGCAAGTTTATTTTAGTCATATGAGTGAAGTCAGATCAAAATTTGAAAGTACGCAGGTAAAGTAAGGTAATAAAAAAGTAAGTGTTTCAACTCAGAAAATTGAAGAAAGTAGGTTGTTATTTTATGGCGTTTACCAAAACTAAAACTAAAAACTTACTAACTGAAGCTAACTACACCATAAACTATGACAAAATAATCAAATCATCAAAACAATCAAACCATTTTATAGAGTAAAGTCCAAAATACATCCCTGTGGTTTGTCCCGTGTCTCGCTTTACATCCCTAAACTTTTTTTTGGCACAAAACCATCCATCCGTTAGTAAAGTTGGCACAAAATCATCCCTCTGTTAGTAAAGTCAGTCAATGACGACTAACGGTGCAAATTATTTCTCCGTTATCTCCTAACGGAAGAGATAATATTTGCATCGTCAGTCCTAAGGACTAACGGTGCAAAAAAATTTTGAAAATAAAATTAAAATGGGGCAACTACCACCATCACTGCCACCCGCCACCACCCAATACCACCGCCACCCACCACAACCACCATCGCCACCGCCACCACTTTCACCACTGCCATCACCACCCACCCACCGCCACCACCACCCACCTTAACCGCCACCACCCACCACAACCACGCCACCTCCATCGCCACCACTGGCATCACCACCACCCACCCCCACCATCACCGCCACGATGTTGGGTGGCGGCGATGGAGGTGGGTGGTGGTGGGTGGCGGTGATGGTGGGGCTGGGTGGTGGTGGTTGTTGTGTTGGGTGGCGGCGATGGAGGTGGGTGGTGGCGGCGGTGGGTGTTGGTGATGGCAGCGGTGGAGGTGGTGGCGATGATGGTTGTGGTGGGTGGCGGCGGTGGAGGTGGGTGGTGGTAGTGTTGGGTGGTGGTGGTGTGGTGGTGGCCCCCTTTTAATTTATTTTTGAAAATAAATTGTACCTGTTAATACAAATAAGCCGTGAAAACGTTTATTTATATTTTACGATCTTCTAATGTTTTGTCGATAACAAATATAAAATCATTTTAACGAAACTAATAGAGTACGTAAATAGTTTAAGTTAATAGTTTTCTAACACACTTACGCTTTCACATAAAACACTAAAACAAGTATAAGTGATTTTATGATTTAGATACATATGTACAACAACTAGTGTTTACATATTGGGTTAAACATATACTTAAACTAAGTATACTAAAATGGGTAAAAACTAAGTGTATGCTAAATTGGGTAAATACAAGTATATACTAAATGGGTAAATACTAGCAAATGGTTTTGACCCATAACCCATGGTTTTATATATACCACTTAACCAAGTTCATTGTATCTAGAAAGAAAACCATGGATCAACCCATAACCCATGACCCATGACCCATAACCAAAAATACCCATGGGCAAAGAGGAGCGGACCACGAATCCCTGGCTTTGTGCTAGCCGGATCCCAAGTGGAAGGGATCCGTGGGATCCGGGGAAACAGAAGAGAATTCCTCTATAAATAGAGAGTCATTTCTTCCTCTCTATGTGTGCTTTTTACATATACTTCCCCAAAGTATTCTAACCCTCTAACCTCAGATCTAAGTGATCTATGTAGTTTGTCTTTTGTTTTTGTGTGATCTACTAGGTTCCTCTTTAAGGAAAGATCACCACCTCTTGAAGACGTGCAAGCTCAAAGTCCATGAGTTGCCATGCTTCGTCATCATCAAGACTACTAAGGTTATGTTGTTGATAGTTCTTCCTTTCTCCATAGATGTTGGGTTGAAGGCATTAGTGAAGAATGCCGAAAGTGTCAAGATTAAAGCATTAGTGAAAGGTGCTCATCATCCGTGTCAAAGCATTAGTGAAGGATGCTAAAGGGGTCAAGACGAAGGCATTAGTGAAGGGTGCCAAGCGTTGTGTCAAAGGCATTAGTGAAGGATGCCAAAGAATCAAATCAAGTAGCATTTGAGAAGAATGCCTAGGTCGTATAATCGATGAGGTGCATCGTTATACATATATGTATTTGTTTATATACAAGGATGGTGATATCCTTGATGGTGTTGTAACAAGGAGTAGATCTCCTTGAGATTAGGTGTTGTGTCGTGAAGGTGTAGTTCACCTAAGGTGTGAAAGAACTAGGTGCTTAGCCTAGTACCTAATAAAGGGTAGGCAAAGTTGTGAAGGATTAGTTCTCCTAAGGTGTGAAAGAACTCGATGGTTAGCCTAGCACCGTATAAAGGGTAGGCGACGTTGTGTTAGGTGTGGTTCGCCTTGGTGTGAAAGAACTCGGTATTTAGCTTTGTACCGGAAAAAGGTTAAGCGACGTTGTGAAGGCTTCTCCGCCATAAGGAGTTGGTGTAGTGTTTACGAACTCTCGAGTAGGTGACTCGGGGAGTGGAGTAGGGCAAGGAATGTGTCCTTGTAGCCGAACCACTATAAATACTTGTGTCGTAGTGATGTGCTTCTTACTCTTTATCTTTCATTACACGTTTATATATCTATCTATCAACGTCCAACATAAACAATCAAATAGATTGACATAAGTCGATCTAAATATTTAAAAGGAAGTTTTAAATTGGTAAAACTATTCAACCCCCCCTTCTAGTTTTCCACAGTACCGTTAGTCCTTAGGACTGACGATGCAAATATTATCTCTTTCGTTAGGAGATAACGGAGAAATAATTTGCACCGTTAGTCCTCATTGACTGACTTTACTAACAGAGGGATGATTTTGTGCTAACTTTACTAACGGAGGGATGGTTTTGTGCTAAAAAAAAGTTTAGGGATGTAAAGCGAGACATGGGACAAACCACAAGGATGTATTTTGGACTTTACTATATATTATAATATAGATGTAGCGATAATATTAGGCTGAATGCAGTAGTGCAAATCGTCTATCGATCGAGGCTCCAAGCGATCGATTTCATGTCGATCTTGCTTTTGTGGAGGCAGTCGATCGAGCAAACATTTGGTCCAGTTGGTCACGAGGCCGATCGAGTTATAAAGCTTTTATTCAAAAAATTACCGTTTAAATGCAACGGTTTAAAAAAAATAAATAAAATTAACCTTTATAAATACACAATACAAACACACTTCAATCCACAAATCTATTTCACACAATTCAAACTCAAAATACTTCTCAACACAAGTTTTAATATGGCTTGCCGTCTCCCCCATTCCGTTGAAGATATGCAAGTGTACGTTCAAAATCAATGCAATAACGACGATGAGGCTCGAAAAAACGCTATTATAAGCGTCATCGAATTGTTTGACCAGGCGAAGGCGGAGAAGGAACAAATGAGAGAAAACTACAAGAGTTGGAACGACATTACTCCTGAACGAAAAGCTGTGATCGACAAATTTTTGAAAGATCAAGCCCGCAAAGATCGCGAGGTTGCTGACAAGTTGTGGCGGTGTGTTCAGAAGATAACGAACAACGTCAGCACCAAAATCAATTGGAGCTATCGGGAGAACAAAAACGATGGTGTAGACGAGGAAGATTTGGCTCGCTTCGAGGGATTTGCCGGTTCTCGTACTCCCTCGTATGACTCTGCATGCGGGGAGCATTCAGATTAAATTTATGGTTTATGTATTTCGAATCGTTTTAATATTTAATATATTATTGTTTTTATTTCGTATCGTTTTTATTTATGTAACGTTTTAATTATTTAATCAAATTTTATTTAGTGTTAAAAATGTTTAAAAAAAAAAAAAAAAAAAAAAAAACTTGGTCGCCCTTACTGGGGCACCTAATCGCCTGAAGATTGCTGGAGAGAGAAAGTTGACGTGGCAGGGAAAATGAGGGGGATTGGGGCAGCCTTACAGCTTAAGACATCTTCACGTCAGCAACATGCCCGAATTTCATATTTAATTATCCTAGTGACCATGTAGCTACCATGTATTATCCAACATGCTTTTGCTTTAATTTCATGAACCAATCACAATCTAGCAATCAAAAACTTTCTTTCATTTATTAATCATAACATAAGCGGCAGTTGTAGACGAATAGTGAACTTAAGGTGAAATTTATTTTTCTTTTCTTCTTCTTAACAAACCAGAAGCATACACCTATAGTTTTTTTTCTTCTTCTAAACTGACCGAAAGCACATGCTGGCAATCAGTGAATTGAATTTGAAGGTGCTGGATCCGAGCATGAACAAACCTTTTTTTCATAAGTTGTATATCATGTAAAAATAAGAGGAAAAATAAATAAAATATCGATCAGATTCAATGAATAATATAAATTACAGAAGATTAAATAAAAACTAAATAGAAAAACCACTCAAAATATCTAATAATATTTGGATTTAGGTGTTGTAAGTTTAGCAAGATGGGGTTGTACTTTTCAAAAATAAAGACAAGATATTTGCATTCGTAAAGGAAGTTTAATCTAGAATAGCTTCGAGATCATTCTAGAAAAAGTATAAATAACTTTTTACACTAGGTACCTACAATTTTTGTTGGTTTATTCATGTTGGAATTTAAGATCAATTAAATTTAGTTTCTGTTCCCAAACCTTAGTTACATATTATTGTAATTATTATTATTAGTGTTTATTTGTTTGCAGCCATGTATGTATCAAACATGGGCTACAAGTTTTGTTTGGCCTTGGCCATAGGCCAACAGACCTTAGACAATGGTTAGATAAGTCAGAAATGACAGCTAAAGTTAGTTAGATACAGTTACAAGACATTTATTGATAAAGGGACATGTCTTTTGGTTTTATTGAACCATCACAACCCTTTGTATCATGCCTGTTCATATAGTATATATAGGATCATGTAATGACTACATCATCAATATTACAGTTAATATAGTTACTTTCCCTCCAATATTTTTTTCCTTGTCTATCACTTGCATACTATTCTGCACACACATACTTTCTCAGAACATTCAAACATTTGTCCTACACAAAATGGTGAAAACAAACTCATACTTTGAACATAGATGGTCAAGACTGTAGAACAAAGGACTTGGCCATTCTAATATTTGGCATCAGAGCAAAACTGGGAGGCCCATGAGGAGAAGACTGCAAGACCAGTTTATTCAGAGAAAAATGAAGAGAAAGAGATACTAGACTTAGAAATTTCATAAGGCAAATCTCAAAAGATTGCAAAGAAATGCTCAGGAAGAAGATAGAAGAGATTGAAGTTTAAAACCATACACTTCCACAGTCCCATAATGATTCTATCAAGCATAGGAGATACAAATGGTATGAATGCAGAATAAGGGGACATATTGCCAGCAATTGTCCACACAAAGGGAAGACTTCTGAGAATGCAAACTCAAAAAATATCTCTAAGGCAGTGCACACTCAGATTCAGTACCCTGAAAGTGTACATCTACCAACTGATTTCATGGTTGATGGCACTGATGAAGGAACATGGGACAGAATCTGGTACATAAGCAAACACCTTGAAAGGCATGTTTGCTCAAACAGAAATCTGTTTGGAAAACTAAAAGAGAAATTCAGTGTGGAGAAGTTGCAAGATATGCACAAACTGTTGTTCATACATAGAGTAGGAGAAATCAATATCATATTTGGGAAAGAGATCATTTACATACCTTGTGTATTATATACACCATATGTAACCTTGAATATTCTATCAGCAAACCAACTTGAAGCCCAAGGATTGGATCTGATATTCAAAGGCAACAAGTGCAGACCAGTGCATATGTTCAAGGACCCATCAGACTGCAGTTTTGATGAAAACAAGATGAATATGACACAAAACAAGTACATGGAGGATTATTTCAAGTTACTTGAAGAAAGTACTCACTGTGATGAAGGAAAGACAGAAAAGAATGATGTATTGACACAGAAGTGTCACAGATGTGGAGAAATTGGACACCATGCCTATACATGTCCAACTAAACCAACATCAGTTGGAAACACACCAAGGAATAGGGACTATGTCTATGTTAAAGGTGTTTTCTATCCAACTAAAGTTAGTACATTCAATGAGTATGTTGCATTTCTTGACCTTTTAAAAAATGATCAAGTAATCTGTCAAGAATGGGACATGTTTAGGGATAAGTTTAATGAGGCTTTCAAATGGTTTTATAATGAATACTTAAAAAGGAGATGCCTGGTCCCATACCCCCATTAATAAATGGCACTGAGATTCATCTAATGGATCTCTACAAATTGGTAGAATGTTGGAATCACTCCTAAACTAGAATTCAAGTGTTAGTAATTAATATGTAATAGTTAGCTTAATATGGCTTTTATGTTAGTAATCATGCCAAGGCTTATGTAGAAAGCCCATGAGCCTTGGCCCAAGCCCATAAAGGAAAGGAAGGGAACTTGCATGTTGCCCTAGCTCCTTCCTATAAATAATGCTTGTAAACCCTCACTTGAGGGTTGGTTGTTCAATTCACTCATTCACTTTACGCATAACCTTTCACATATTATCATACGTGTGTGTGTGTGTGTTTGTTCATCTGCCTCCTCTTCATCTATTTCTTCTATTGATGCTTGTGTTACAAACATGGTGACCTAGCAGTGGTATCATTCGCCAAATAGTTGGGTGAAAAGGTTTTTGTTTTTGAAGTTGGTTTTTGCTCTTACGCGTAACACACGAGTTACAAACTTTATCACGCCAAAAGTTTCAAACTTTACGTGTTATTCTTTGTTTTTAAGCTTGGTTTTATTCGTGGGAGCATTTCTACGCATAAGGTGTTTCTAAGTTTTGGATCATCAAGTTTCACACTTTTGTGCTATTTTGGTGATATTAAAGCTGTTTCATCACAAAAATCTGGTTTAGAATCATTTTGGGCTAAAAATCACTTTTGGTTAAACTTTACGCGTAAGAAAACCCTAATCTTACGCGTAACTCATCCTTGGTTTGATCTTCAGTTTTCGTGGTTTACTCAGTGTTTTCTTGCTTGGATAAGCCTGAAAACACTTCGACTTTGGATATCCTTTACATTGTGATAGTGTAAAAGATTTTTTGGGCAAAACCCTAATCTTACGCATAAGCTCAAACTTATGCGTAGAACTCTTTACGCCTAAGATTTTTCTTACGCCTAGGCCTTGTCTTACGCATAAGCTAATCCTACGCATAAGCTTTCTACGCCTAGCTTTCTGTTTACGCCTAATATTAGTGTTTCTCATTTCTTACGCGTAAGCTAATCCTACGCGTAACTATTGCTTTTACACGTAAGTTTGGTGTTTTTACGCCTAAGTGTTACTTTGCCTAAACTTGGTTTTTTCTACGCCTAAGGATACTTCATCAACAACGTTTCATTCGACTACAAAGATCCATTTAACAACACAATTTTTCAACATGTCACAACCACCATACTCTAGCTACTTTCCTTATACTTATAATCAACAACAACAACAACAACTAAGTCCACAACATCAACAATTCAATCAGCAACAACAAATTTATCAACAACAATTTAATCAACAAGATTATCCACAACAAGGAGTAACTCCACCTCAAATGGTTCAACCACCACCTAGTCTTCAAGTACAACCTTACACAAACGTTTACAATCAACATCCATCAAGGAATACTATGAAGGAACCGACTTGGTTTGTAAAGATGTGTGAAGCTTTAAGTAGCCAGCAATCAATTCATGAGGCAGGATCACTTGATAGACCTCCAATGCTCACTCTCGGCAACTATGATCAATGGGTAATTAGGTTCTTTAGGTTCTGTGATCTAAAGAAGCCACATGGAAAGTTCTTAAAGAAGGTTATCTTGGAAGGTCCATTTCAGATGCCTATTGTCGTTACACCAGGAGATCCAAATGCTGTTCCACCAAGAGATGATCTCACAAACATTGCAACTGTTACTGACCTTTCTGGTGATGAACTTCTACACTACGAAGCTGATGAGCTAGCAATGCAATATATCCTTTTAGGATTACCAAACCCAATTCTTTGAAGTGTTGATGCTCAAAAGACCGCAAAAGCAATGTGGGAACATATTCATCTTCTCATGGAAGGCATTGCACTCAATCAAGAGGATATGGAATCCAAAATTTACTTGGCTTATGAATACTTCATGATTGAACCTGGAGAGACACTAGAGTCTTATCATCATCGATTCTCAGACATCATCAATGATTTGGATAAACGCAACATCATCATGCCAAGAATTGCAGTCAATACAAAGTTCCTAAGTAGTCTTGGTCCTGATTGGGAGAAGTATGTCATTTTCCTCCGTCAAGCGAAGAATCTTCATCATGCTTCATACAGATTGTTGTATGACTATTTGAAGCCTCATCAAAAAGAAGTTGATAAGGAAAGGGTTATCTGTGGCCAAACTGTTTCACCTTCACTTCCGGATAATCAACAACTTGCTTTGTGGGCTCAAACTAGTTATCCTCCTCAACCAGCTACTCAACCAACTGCCACAATCACACCATATGATCCGTCACAGCAACAATCTCAACAAACTCAATTGGTTCCATACAACAACAACAATGATCAAGCACTTTACAGTGAAGCTAATGAGGACTCAGATGCTTTCGATGCATTGCAACAAGGATTTGTTATGATTGCTAAAGCTTTTAGCCGTTATACAAACAAATCCAACAATCGCATTCGTTCCTCATCAAACACAAGGAATCAGGCTGTTGTAAACAATGGACGAGTTGAAGTTCAGAATCGTGGTTATGGTCGTCAGATGGGCGGTGGTCAAGGGTTTAATGCTATGGGTAGGAATAACATGGGTGCTCCACAACAGAGATCTCAAGTGGTTGAACAGGGTAATGCTCAGAATGGGATAAATGGTCTTCGCTGCTACAACTGTAATGAGAAGGGACACCTGGCTAATGCATGCCCAAAGCCGAGGACTAGGGGTAGTGCTTATCACAAGGAGGCTTTACTTTTGGCTCTTAAGGATGAAGCTGGTGGAACTCTCACAGACAAAGAACAGAGCTTTATGGCAGATGCAGACTCAGATGATGATATAGAGGACTTGCAGGCCAATGCAGCAGTTATGTTGATGGCTAATATGCACGAGCTACACATGAGTGTCACAGGTCCAGTGTATGACATTGATGGCTTGTCTCAGGTACCCGAACAAACCATATTCATCTCTGATCTAACATCTCCGCCAACATCTGAATCCAGCGAGGCTCAGAATGTTCAAAATGAGTCGTCCACATCTCATTCTGACGATTCTCAACTAGACCACGTAGTTACATTTGACGATCAAGATGATCTTATGGTTACCTTTGATACTCAAATTGACTCCGCGGTTATACTTGATGATCTGAATAGTGATCATGTTGTGACGCACGTTGAACACGCTGAACTTCTGCCTAGTCCGGATGTTGATCTCTTAATTAAAGATTATCTATCCCAAATGGATGAATGTCGTTCATTAAATCAGCAGCTACATAGTAAAAATGCACTGTTAACCAGGGATATTGAATGCTTAAAACGGCAACTCAATTTTTTCAAAACTCAAGAAAACCGTGAAAAAGGTTTTGAAGCCACTTTTGCTAAATCACACCAAAACGAAAAATCTTCAGAACGACAGATTCATGATCTAGCCGCATCGAAGAATGCTTTATTGTCTCAAATAGAACAACTGAAACATGAACATAAAAAACAACTTAACGCTCTTACTTTGGAAACTCAAAAAGCCAAGGCTGAGTTGTTAACTTGTCAACAACAGTTCTCTGCATACAAAAAGCATTCAACGAAACGAATAGATGACCATCTTGAAGAAATTGTCGGCTTACAAAACAAACTCAAAGAGTTTCGAAATGTTGTTTACAAACATGGTGAGTCAATCACAACTATTCAAAAGTTTACTTTAAAACCCAATCCAAATGGATATGGACCGAATCTTGCTAATTACAAACCACAGCTTTCAACCAAAGCATTCAAACCAAATCCTGAAGTTTCTAGTGCAGAATATAAAACTGATGATTCTGTTATCAGTGTTGTGGAATATCATCGTCAAGAGGAATTAGATGCAGAAGACGAGAGTCGATCGAAATTAGAAAATGTTGTTTATAACAAACCATTTAACTATTCAAAAGCGGTCACTTTCGTCACACCACAGGATTCTTCTAACACACCCAGGATTATCACAAAAACGTCTGAGTCTTCTAATGTTGCTCCCCAACCAAATTATGCACAAATTTATGGTCCTTTACCTTCACTCAGTGAAGTAAAATCAAAACCAGAAAATCGTCAAATTCTCAGATATTTTGACATTTTCACTTCTGACCTCAAACTTTTAGAACGTGAGATTGAATTTCATTCTTAAATAAAAGTTGAACATTTTCAATCGCCTCAGGCGCGAGAACAAAGAGATATTTTTCAGAAAAGACTTTTACCCCATGTTAAAATTTTGAAAAATTGTGCATAATATTGGGAAAGGGAATTTCATAAGGAACTTGGATTGATGAAAATCGTTTTCGAGAAAACAGAAACATCTATTTTGAATACAAAACGTAAAAAGAAAATGTTACGAAAAGATGTTGATCGACTCTTGGAAGATGTTATCTTTGCTGATATCCATAATGTTGTGTTCTTGAATTCTTTGCCATATGCATCTGATTATATCTCTGCTGATTCTGTTGATTCTGTTGAAATTGTTGAAAATACTTATAATGTGCATCAGATAGAGTCTTTAAAAGTTGAAAATGAACGAATATTAAACGAACTTTCAAATGCAAAACGTCGTCTTCAATGGTGTCAAAAAGATTGTCATTCTCGTGAACTCGCTTGGCAAAACAAAATCGCTCAGTTGCAAGCAAAAACCTTTAATTCAAAACCTGAGCAACTGGATGATCAAAACGCGTCTTTAAAATATCAAATCTCAAAATATGAACAAGAACTTGCAAAAGTTAAAAAGGAATATGGTGTCATACTTGATTTACTCAAACAGACTCGTGATGAAGCATCAAACGAACTTGATCATTATCTTGCACACACTAAAGAAGTCATGAAATTTTCCGGAAATCTTCGTTCTGAAAATCAAGATTTGGTGCACACTATCATTAAGTTAAGGGAGATGTTAGGAAAATATGAACAAGTTCAGCCTAGCATCATTAAGAAAATTGCACCTGTTACACTTAGCAAACGTGACCCCAGAATGCCTACTGATAAAACACAAGATACTAATGTGCTTCCCTCTACTGAAACAGGAATAGTTGCCTCTTTTCCCAACGTCCGCACTTCACAGCCTAGGAGCAATACAAGGAAGAATAGGAAGTTGCGACCTAAGAAAAGAACAATAAAGAATGCTGAAGTAGAAGAACACCCTAGGACTTTGAATAAGACCCGAGTTGCACCCACTTTAGATATTGCGTCTGAGAAATGTAATGGAAAAAGTGTTGTAACGAATGCTGAACCTTTAAGTACTTTTGATATTAAGTCTGAAGCTTCTTGTGTTATATGTCGTAAAAGTATGCTTTCTGATTGTCATGATAAATGTGTTGCTAAAGCTATCTTGTCTCGTTTACGGAATCCTAAGAAACGGAATACCTCTAGGCCCACTAATGCTTCTAAGTCTGTGCTTGGTAAACCGCCCTCTTTAGATTCTAACAAATGCATTGATGTCCCTGTCGTTCCACTATCACCTCCAAGGAATGTAGTACCACCTAGTGCATTCACTAAGACTAAAGCAAAGACTAGTTGGAGATGGCAGAAATGGATACATAATACACTAGGATTTAAATGGATGCCTAAAATCATTGATGTGTGTATTTCGACTATAACTGCTTCGAAACCCTCTAACTCTTCGGGTTCCACATCCACTTCTATTCCATCTGTGTCGTCTGTGTGTAATTCAGGTGATACAGATCATCCTTTGGATTGTTGATAGCGGATGTTCCCGACACATGACAGGCAATCTTAAACTGTTATCAAACTTTGTTGCAAAGTTCATTGGCACTGTCAGATTCGGGAATGATCACTTCGCAGCTATCATGGGCTATGGAGATTACATCAATGGAAACATCGAAATTAGCAGGGTTTATTATGTGGAGGGTCTCGGTCACAATCTGTTTTCTGTTGGTCAGTTCTGTGATGGAGATTTGGAAGTTGCTTTTCGGGAGAAAACTTGTTTCATTCGTGATCTACAAGGAAACGATCTTATGTCTGGCACTCGCAATTCAAGTCTGTACACAATCTCAATGCAAGACATGATTGCTTCATCTCCCATTTGTCTACTTTCAAAGGCAACATCAACAAAATCTTGGCTATGGCACCGACGTCTCTCACATTTAAACTTTCAAACCATAACCAACCTTGCTCGATACAAACTTGTTGAAGGTCTCCTGAGATTCTGGTATTCTAAAGATCACCTTTGCTCAGCTTGTGAACAAGGGAAAATCACTCGTGCTCATTTTCCTTCAAAGGTGGAACACAGCTCTCAGCATGCGCTTCATCTTCTTCACATGGATTTGTGTGGTCCAATGCGCGTGCAGACGATTAATGGCAAACGCTACATCTTGGTAATTGTAGATGACTACTCAAGATGGACTTGGGTCTACTTTCTTTGAAGCAAAGATCAAGCTCCACAGATGATCATCACCTTTCTCACGAAAATTCAAGTTCAGCTCTGGAATACAGTCCGACAAATCAGAACAGACAAAGGAACTGAATTTGTGAATCAAACTCTTCGGGAATTTTATGAGAAAGTGGGAATTGAGCATCAAACATCTATTGCACGCACACCAGAACAAAACGGAGTTGTTGAAAGATGGAACCGTACGTTAGTGGAAGCTGCAAGAACAATGTTAATCAATGCTAAACTTCTAGATTACTTGTGGGCTGAAGCCGTATCAACTGCATGCTACACTCAAAATCGCTCAATGATAACTAAACGCCACAACAAAACACCTTTTGAACTTATCCACAACAGAGAACCGAATCTCAAACACTTTCATGTATTTGGATCCCTTTGCTACCCAAATAATGATCGTGATGACTTTGGAAAGCTCAAAGCCAAAGCTGATATTGGAGTCTTTATTGGATACTGCGAGAATTCTAAAGGTTACCGGATCTGGAATCGCCGTACCAAACAGGTTATGGAAATGATTCATGCAAATTTTGATGAGCTTACAGAAATGGCTTCTGAGCATAACAGCTTGGAACCCGGTCACAACCGTTTAAACTTCCCTCAAACCCATCATCAGCTGAACCTAGCCCCCAGCTTACTCGTCAACAAATGGAAAAGCTATTTGCTCCGCTGTTTAGTGATGACATTGATGAACGTGCTCCAGGTGTATCCGCTGTTTCCGCTGCTCAACCTGATCATATTCCAATACCTGATACACCTGCTACAACAACCACTGTTGAAGAAGCACCACCAGTTGACTCTACAACAACAGTTGAACAAACTGCTTCCAACGATGCTGAACCAGCTGATGATGTTCTGAACAATGAAGTAACCCCACCTGCAGATTTTGATCCAAATGCGTTCTTTAACTCGTTTGCTAATGAAACTGTTGCACCAGATGTTGCGGAATCATCTACAAGCCATTTGAATCCTCCTAATCTGCAGAATGTATATCAACATCAACCATCCACTCATCGTTGGACAAAAGACCATCCTCTAGAGAATATTATTGGTAACCCGAATCAACCAGTCGTAATGCGACAATGTCTTCACACAAACGGTGACGATTGCATTTATGCACTTACTGTCTGCAAATCTGAACCTAAAAACATTAAAGATGCAATGACCAAAGACAACTGGATTGAATCCATGCAAGAAGAACTCAATCAGTTTAAACGTCTTGAAGTATGGGAATTGGTTGAAAGACCATCAGGGGTCTTCATCATTGGTCTCAAATGGATTTGGAAAAACAAATTGGATGCTGAAGGAACCGTAATCAGAAATAAGTCACGTCAGGTGGCTAAGGGTTATAGACAGGAAGAGGGTATTGACTTTGAAGAATCATTCGCTCCGGTTGCTCGTCTTGAGGTTGTACAGATTTTTTTGGCGTTTGCGGCTCACATGAACATCACGGTCTTTCAAATGGATGTCAAAACTACCTTTCTCAATGGACAACTGAAAGAAACGGTCTATGTTAGCCAGCCAGAAGGATTCGTTGATCCAGAGTTCCCTAATCACGTCTACAAACTGAAGAAGGCTCTCTACGGTCTCAAACAAGCTCCTCGGGCGTGGTATGATAAGTTATCATCCTTTCTTATCGCCAATAATTTCGTAAAAGGTTCGGTCGACCCTAAACTCTTCATACAATATCACGGGGCACACATTTTGATCGTTCAAATTTATGTGGATGACATCATTTTTGGGTCAACACATTTAAAATACTCAAACGCTTTTTCAAAACTAATGAAAAAACATTTTGAAATGTCCATGATGGGTGAACTTACGTTCTTTCTAGGACTGCAAGTTCATCAATCACCCCGTGGTATTTTCTTGAGTCAGTCCAAATATGCCCTTGAACTTTTAAACAAATTTGGAATGCAAACATGTGACACCTATGCCACACCAATGGCACATACCAAGAAACTTTACGCTGATTTACATGGGAAATTGGTGGACCCTACCAAATACCGAAGTATCATTGGGTCTCTCATGTATCTAACAGCTAGCAGGCCTGATATTGTTTTTGCCATATATCTCTGCTCCCGTTATCAGTCGAGACCAACTGAAACCCACCTCTCTGAGGCTAAAAGAATCCTCCGATACATCAAGGGAACCATTAATTTGGGGATCTGGTATCCGAAGGATTCTGGTTTTGAACTAATAGCTTTTTCAGACGCTGATCACGCAGGATGTTTAGATTCACAGAAAAGTACTTCAGGAGCATTAAAATTTCTTGGCGATAAACTGGTGTCATGGCAATCGAAGAAGCAGGATTGTACATCGCTGTCCTCAACAGAAGCAGAATATGTAGCCATGTCGGCGTGTTGTGCTCAAGTCATTTGGATGAGAACACAACTCAAAGACTATGGTTACGTATTTGACAGAATCCTGATGTACTGCGACAATCGGAGTGCTATTGCGATCTCGTGCAACTCTGTTCAACATTCAAAATCAAAGCACATCGATCTTCGATATCATTTCATCAAGGACCACGTGGAACAGGGTACAGTTGAATTATACTTTGTGGGTACTGAATACCAACTGGCAGATCTTCTCACCAAAGCCTTAGCTCCTGCTAGGTTTAATGAGTTGATCCACCGGATTCGCATGCGGTGTTTGACCCAAGACGAACTGGATGAACTCTTAAATCATTCTTAAAACCAGTCAAACACCAAAACCTCTTTTGTAAATATTTTTCAAAAACAAAATACAAAAATATAAAATCAGATAAAACAACAAAAATATTCTTCTATCTATATTTCTTTTAACATGGCAAGTACAATCCTTCCGTAAACACTTTATTCTTTCAAAATTCAGTATTTTTCCCGATCAAGTGTTGAGGGGGAGAAAGCAAATATTTTTCGGTTTCATAAAACCTTGTACTTGCATGTTACCTTATCCCGGTTGTTTATTTATTAATGGTGATCACATTTCTGGTTTACTGACACTCCTCGGACTAAAATTTATAAAATTTCATTAAGTCAAGGGGGAGTGTCATCAAATTTCTTTCCAAATATCTTTCGTTTGGTAACCAAAATGGAAGTTATGGACATTGGATGTAAATGGTAAAGGTGCAGGGACTAAATGTGTCAAAAGATCAAAGTATTTTAAACAAAATACCTCACCTAACTTTCAAAAATCACATTTACTCATACACATTTATTACACACCAACCAAATCCTACGCCTAATAATCAATCATCAAATCCGTGTTCTTGATCATCAATTTGTAAGTGATTAAACGTTCTTAGTAATCATCTAAACATAGGTTTTGAATCATTTCTCAAACCAACGGTTAGATTTTTGTCTATGGATGATTTTGCGTTCTACGCATAAGCGTATGAACACACAATCATGTTTGAGTGTTTGTGGTTTAAATGGTTGTGTCAAAACATTTATCTAATCACTTTGAAACCATTTCCATCATTAAAACTCACCCAGATACTCGAATTGAATGATTCTTGAAAACTAGGGTTTATGAGTGAATTGGGTATTTTCTTGTGTGAACGTTTCTGGTTAATTAGTTGCTTGTTTGATGTTGTTCTCATATTGAATTGATGATATCTAGGCTCAGAACTTACCCAGAAACACCAACTGTGTTAAATTTGAAAACTAGGGTTTATGTTCTTAGTATTTGGGTAATTTTAATCTGCTTAGATTTTGATGTTAAAACTTGGATAAAACAACTCAATAGGCTTCTTAGACATCCCATAAAAAGTTTGGTGCAATTCCTATGGCTAAATATCTTACTCGTAGAAATTGAACTTAAGGGTTTTAGGTCTACGCGTAAACCTGTTCTACGCATAACTGCTTGAATGAGTATTCATGATTTGATTTGAAAAGGAATGAATGTATATGTTAATATTGGTAATATGGTGAATTTATTTCAGGTTTCTACGCGTGTATAACTTAGAATCAAGGTTACTTGCCATCTACGCATAAGGATCACCTTACGCCTAGCATGTTATGCGTAAGAGAAGTCTTACGCGTAACGTTTACGCGTAAGGTTATACATTGGGGACTACGCATATCCTGTGAAGGATATGCGTAAACAGTAACCTCTACGCATAAGGTTGACTCTTACGAGTAAGCCTTACGCGTAAGGTTCCATATACGCTTACGCGTAAGCTCTACGCATAAGGACCTCTTTTCCTACGCGTAATATTTCTTACGCGTAAGTCAAGAACCTACACATAAGCTTACGTTTACGCGTATAATCACTCCTGTTTACGCATAAGCTTGCCATTTCTACGCCTAAGCCTAGTTTTAACCTTAATTGTGAATTGTTACGCGTGTAAACTTGTAAATAAATAAATCATAAAGCCACAAAACCAATAATGTCACTAATAAGCTTAAACGTTTAATAAGTTATGAAAAATAAGTGAAAACTTGGACTTTAAAACTCAAAGTTAACCAACTCACGATAATTATCACGACGTCTTTGGACTATTGGACAAATAAGTGACATTGGACTCGTAACAATCATCGACATATCACATTCAATAATTAGACAATAAAAGAAACTGTTGACTAACGTAATGTCTTTCGATATGTTGGTTCTTTTGGCTAAATATCTTTCAGACCACGACATGGACGCTCAAATGCAAAACGTGGAAGCACCAAACGTTCTCACCATTGAAGATCTCTTCCCTCATGGTTATCCAATGAAGATAGGAAAGAATAACCTTCGTGTTGATTTTGATAGTCTCACCTGCTCAGAGTCTTCTTGTCTGATTGTTGTGGACATCCTAAAGAATCACCCTTATCAGAACATGCTCACCAACTTTGCTACAGTGCCGGAGATCTACATTCACCAACTTTGGCATACAATACAAAAGATAAAAGGTCAAAATGCTGTGACGGTGACGCTCAACCACAAACAAGTCACCATCACACCAGCAGACTTAAGGGCTATTCTTCTCATTCCCACCATTGAGTCAAACGAATACAATGCCACACCAACTGAAGAGGCCGTTCTGCAATTCATGATCGACATTGGTTATGACGAAGCTTCAGGAGTAATCACAAAGCATTCATACGTGGATCTTAAGAATATTCCTCAGCCATGGAGAACCCTCTACATTATCATCACCAAATCCATTTCTGGACGTGATAGTGGTTATGAGCATCCCAAGCTCATGGAACTACAGATCTTCTGGGCTTTGGTCAACATGAAACACATTGAAGTTGAAGCTCTGATATGGGACGACATGATGTCTTTCCTCAAAAAGCTTGGCTCCAAGATCCCATATATCAAATATACCAAACTATTGATCCAAAGAGCTATAGGGAATAATCCTGATATCCCCTTGAGACTCAATGACCCCAACAATCACTCCATGTTGTACGAGCCTACACTCATAGTCAGATTTAAGGAATCGACAACAAAGAAACAAGGTGCAGTGTTGCCAGATCGCCTTCTAACTGATGAAGTCAAACAACTTTATTCATACAAAAGATATCTGGTAGCGGTTGATGAAGGCAAAGTAGGTTTTCTTGATGAAAAGTCCTCTGGTACACCTACTAGGAAAACCAGGATAGGCAGTACAGGGAGTGTTACAAGCACCGAGAGTCAAAGAAAGTTTCCTAAGAGGTCACATACTCTCAAAAGGAAAGTTCCCTCTAAGGAAGCTATTCCTATTCCTATTCCCAAGCCTGAACCGCAACGAAAGCTACTGGATGAAAGCTCTGAGGAAACTGAATCAGACGAAGAGGTCACCTACTCTGAAACTGCAATCGATGACACTCCAACAGTAGCTAAACCTCCCAGTCCAATAGCTGAAAAAGGCAAAGGAAAAACTCCTGTGCTTGAGCATGATAAGGAAAGTTCTGAAGAAGAACCAGTTGATGAGGAAAGAGAATATCAAAAGAAGTTGAAGAACCTCAGACTCAAATACCTTGCCGATGAATTTTTAAAGGATCAAACTCGTGGACCCGGAGGGTCAAGTGGTGGAACTCAAGCCACACCAGTTTCCGATGCGGTTAATTAACCCGATAAAGGAACTAGTACCACCATCACCCACGAACAACAGCAAAGGCATATTGAGGATTCCATCAACTTTGACATAAAGGAACCAGACACGGAAAAGACTGAGAAAACTTCTAGTGAAGATACTAAGGTTGATGAAACGGCTAAGTCTAAAAATGATAAAGATACTGATTATGATAATTTTCTTCTAGACAGTCCCGCACGCTCCAAGGAGGACACTTCTGAGCCACCTAAGGACCCTAAGCCACCTCACATCTCCTCTTCATCAGACTCGTCTTCTCACTCTTCACTTCCACCATCCAAAGGAACAACCAGATCCACATCTAAATCAGTGAAGAAACCAACAGACTCTTGGATATCCCGAGCTAAGACAAAAATTGTCAAAGCTATTAAGCAAGTCAAGAAGAAAGACGTGATCAACAAAAAGCTGAATCAACTTGCTGACAGAATCAACTTTCTTCAAGACGGGATAAACGAGATGTTGAAAGAAAGGGAGCAAATCCAGGAGCTTCTCAAAGGAGATTTCCAAAAGTGAATGGAGAAGACAACTAGAGAATATACGCACAAGTTTCTTCTCGACACTGTCCCTGGTGTGACAAGGGAAGTATTTTCCAGAAAACTTACTCCAAATATCGTCGCATTGGTCAAACATACAATGGCGAAAGAACCTGATCTCTCTGAAGCTGAGTTAATTGCAAAATTGGGGATGCAAATGTCAAAACGATCTGCAACTTTTACCTCGGATGAAGCTAAATCTTTGAGGGTCTACTAGCTTATCAACTCAGGTCTTCATACAAAGAGACAGCAGGTCAACCTAAACGACCAAGAGATGATGATGACAAGGACAAGGATTCTGCACCAAAATGTCCAAAGCAATCTGGAGAACCCTCCTCCATGCCACCTCCACCCCAAAGGACTTCATCTCAACAACGATCTCCTCCACGCTCTTCTGCTGACAAACCTCAGGACTCTGAGTTACCACCTCAGACAGAGAAAACCGGTGATCACTTCGAGTACACTAGTGGTGACAATGAAGAGATACCTGAGCCCCAACAACAACCCAACTCTCCCGCTTCAACAAAGAAACCAGCATCCTCATCTAGGCCAAAGAAGAAGAAGAAGACGCCTAAGGATGATGTCATCTCATGGCTAGACGAAAATGACACCGAGTTTGAATGGTTCTCTACACTTGTTGATGCTACTCCCGCCCTAACTGATGATCAAGATATGGTAGAAGGTCGAACATTGGAGCATGCTAAGTTACTTCAAGAGAAGTTTTGGGTGAAGAAGATGACCAAGTCAGAGTTAAAACGTATCAAGAATGAAGCTTTTCAATTGCTCAAAGACAGCTCGGAAAGTGCTATCGAAGTTGAATATCATCTTGAAAACATAGCACGAGCCATGTCTAACAACATCGATTGGCTCAACCCTAAAGCTAACATTGACTTCACAAGAAAAGACAATGCTCCATACTACACCGACTGGACCAGACCTCTACCAACGATTGGCCAACCAGATCAACCTAAGATTCCATTCCGCTACTTCTTCAACAATGACCTGTAATTTCTTCTACATGGTAGCGATGGTTCAAAGAAATACGCTACATCACTTACACTTCCGTTCCCGGTAGCCATACACTCCAACTGCATAGCCATCGAGGAAAAGGCTACTCACATGTTTTCCAAAAGCGTAGAACAATATGACATCGATGCAATGTATGGGATTCACCATTGGCCGAAACGCCGAAGAATCTACTACAAAAGCTGCCAAGTTCGAAGGTCTATACATGAAGTGTACAGTGATAAAGGGATCGTTGTTGTTAAGCATGTAGCTCTCTCGTCTAAATGGGATTACACTTTCCTCAAGAAAATCGTGGTCAAAAGACAAGACGAAAGGGACTATGATTTCTGTGAAGCGGACTTTCAGAATTTGCCTCTCAACGACATTGAAGATTTGTATCTTGCCAAGGTACAGGGACGAATGAGACAATTCTCGACAGAAATCCAACGTGAATACATCAAGTCCTTGCTAATCTTCATCAGAAGCATAGTGATCCAGGAACGTGTAGAAGACTTGCAACTTGCCGTTGAATCTTATCAGACACGTGTGAACTTCACCAGACCTCAGCTAGAACTTCCTGACATCAATCATCTTCCTTAATACACTCTCATCAGCAAACCATTTGGAGTAGTTTACCGTAGTGAACTACATTGCAACTGCTTGATGGCGTGTAGAGATCTTCACAAGTTTGGAGATCACACACTGAAGAAAGTCAGGGACGGCTTAGCTTATCGGTTAAAGGCGATACAACAAGGCATTGGGTCACCGAAGAGATGGAATTCTCAGGAGAGACGGGATGTGAAGAGAATCATCACGCGGATTGATGAAAGGTTGTTCAAAAGGAACCAGTTCAGAACCTTGGAGAGCTTTGTAGGTGGTCGTCCTAGGATTACTCTCACAGGATATCAACGCCCAGTTCGCATTCCTGGAGACATTGCTGGACTACCTGAATCCCCTGGTACCCCTTAAACTGTTTCATTTTCAATATTGATTTGGATGTGTGATTATTTATTGACAATGGCTTGTGCACACATAACAGTGTACAACCCATTCTTGTAATGAAAGGACCCTGTGGTATGCTTCAGTGCCACAATCCTTATAAAAGGAGCGAAAGCTTCTTACTTTTGAGTAAAACTTAACAAACCTTTCACTTTTAAAAGGTTTTGCTCAAAAGAACAAGTACTTCCCTTTATAATTTTCAAAACCTCAAAAGTTTACATCACTTGTTGAGGAGGAGTATTTGATTAAAAACTTTGTTCACAAAATTGTTCTTCGTGGTAATCTTCCCACAAAAACTCGAAATGGTCATATTCGATATCAAAATTTCGTCAAAAATAATATTTGACATGCCATTTTTGAGGGGGAGAAAAATTATGTGATAAGAAATATGTTGTGAGTTGCGAAAGAATCATCGTGTGAATAGACTTAACCAACGAATTGACGAACTCTGAAATGTTAGTAAATCGAAAAGACTTTTCCGGGACGGGTAATAATTTCAAGCTAGTTCGCTAGTGATGTAAACGTGTCTCGCAAAGGACTTGTCCAAGTAGAATGTACCATTCGAGAAACTCTTGGTAGACATGAACTTTGACTGGTTTGACAACCTTTCGAGGTTGTCCACACCTTCAAGGTAGTTATTAGAGCTAGTTGTCACCTAAAAGCTGACAATGTATCTCTTTAAATATGCAACGTAACCGTGTCTCGCGGGGGATTGTCTATCATGAGTTGATCAATTCAAAAGTGCGCGCTCTTTTCTCACCGTGCAGATTTCAGTAAAAACTCTTAAGCACGTGTGGAGCGGGAGTAATTATGCAAAATCTTAAAACTCTCAAACAGTGGTATTAAATGTTTTTACTCATAACCACTGTGAGAGATTTTTAATGAAAATGGTTTTGTGGCAACATAGGTTAGTCATGGTGTTATAAGGTGACTAAGGTTAGGAATAACCGTCCTATGATCCGCCAGAGCCGGAGGGATCTACCCAAGGACACCACCAATAGTTAGAATTAGAAGTCCTTAGGTATGATTATAAAAAGGAGAAAATGAGAATCGGGGAAAGAATGAGTTGAAGAATTAAAAAGAAAAGCAAAGAAAATGGTGAAAAGAAATAGCCCTCCAGATTATTCAACTTAGGGCAGACACCGGGTTCAATTCATATGCTACTGGTTGTCACTTGATGACACCGGTATTGATGATCAAAGTCGTCATGGACCCAGTGACGCATGCATTAAACCTTCTTAGCCACTCAAGTTTTTCTCAACAAAAGCTTGTTTCATTCTCACAGGGAACCCTACATAAACTATCGGCTTTCTCTTAGAGATTGCTGGTATTGAAGAAGGAGACCCTCTCCCTAGTCTCCGCTCAGGAAAACCAAAGCGTACTATTGAGTCTAGAGCCACGAGATTCATCAAAAGATCCCTTAGGTACACTTGACATTTTATCACTTGACGTTCAACAATAAGGACACAAGTGATACATTATCGTGTCCTTCACAGATCTTAGCAATCTGTCGAGAACATTTATGAGAGGTTCACACATGTGATCCTCAGTGATTGAATGGAAACTCCTGCCAGGGTCAACATCAAACAGCCCTGACAGCAGGTCACTTCGGTAACTCCCCGTGGATTACGCTTAGTGTGTCTCAAACGGTCTACAGTCGTGAGGTGATGCTTCGGTGTACCTCAGCGACTCATCTGAACTGTAGGTGTACTTCGGTACATCGCGTTATCTCACTTATGGGACTCCAGTTCAGGAACAGCCTTTGTGAGAATTAGAGTTTTGTTTTCACACTATGCTGTTAACACTCTCGAAGTTCAAACTTGTAAGTGCTGGAATCCGTTTATCACTAACCATTCTTATGTTTTCTTCTTATGGAAGCTCTGGAGCGGACTGATCGTGCAGATTCTTCACATGCTCATACCAACAACATCACTAATGGAAGTTCTCTCAAAAGGCAACACAAAGTCAGAATGATTCTTCATCATGTCAAAGAATCTACAAAGTTTAAAGACTAAGAGAACTACATAAGTACTGAAATCCAACGTCAAAGAGCGTGTGAGCATGTTGGAGAAAGACGTGGAGACACTGGAGCAACGAAGCAGACCTGATGCAGACAACAACAACAACATACTATCACTACCATCACAAAGAACAAAGATCAAAGAACAAAGAAAATGATGACGTGAAAGCAGAACCTTTCAAAGGAAACAATTTCTCTACACTAGGGAGATTGTTCGAATCAAGGCACTTCTCCTCACAAGAAAGAAGAATGTCAGAAGACGTCAAAGCTACTATTACATCAGCACCTTCAACGTTTATATTATCAATCACTAACACTTAGGGGGAGATTGTTGGAATCACTCCTAAACTAGAATTCAAGTGTTAGTAATTAATATGTAATAGTTAGCTTAATATGGCTTTTATGTTAGTAATCATGCCAAGGCTTATGTACAAAGCCCATGAGCCTTGGCCCAAGCCCATAAAAGAAAGGAAGGGAACTTGCATGTTGCCCTAGCTCCTTCCTATAAATAATGCTTGTAAACCCTCACTTGAGGGTTGGTTGTTCAATTCACTCATTCACTTTACGCATAACCTTTCACATATTATCATACGTGTGTGTGTGTGTGTTTGTTCATCCGCCTCCTCTTCATCTATTTCTTCTATTGATGCTTGTGTTACAAACATGGTGACCTAACATAGAAAGCTTAGGAGGATACCTAAGTATCTATTTTGCAAAGGATTTTGGTTATGTTGCAGAAATATTTAATCAATCACATGATTATGGTGATGATTTTAGAAAACGTTGCAATAAATACTTGGATGTCTTTAAGTGCTATTATAGCACAGCAAGGGTGCCTCAAGAGGAACTAGGAAATGTTCCAAAGAAGACCACTTCATATGTGGTTAAAGGTAAAAGGATTACATGCCTTAAAAGTCATTGTGTTGATCAAATGGATCAAGTGACTACACCAAATGGAGAAGACAGTCAGGAGAAAATCAAGATTGTGCACTTTGGAATCAAATTGGAAGACTTAGAAGAAAAACAAAATGGCAACAACTACCAAATGCAGACACAAGACCATTCAGATAAGGGAAGCAAAAGTATGGAAATAAAGAAAGAAGAAAGGGACACATGCAGTAGCTCTAGTGATGATTTCATCATCATTAGTTGATTATTATGAAAGCAAAAAGAAGAAAGGAAGACAGTTCAGAGGTCATTGATCTTATGGGGGAGATTGTTGGAAGTTTAAGATGAATTGACCTTAGTTTATGTTCTCAAACCTTAGTTACATATTATTGTACTCCCTCCGTCCCTAAATAAATGTTCACTATTGACTTTTAGAGTCATATTTTTTCAACTTTGACCTTAAATTATTTCATTTGTGTTATGTAATATTTGATGAAAATTATACCAATGAAAATACATTTAAAATCCAATCTATTCATATATTTTGCATCAAGTATTACATAACACAAATAAAATAATTTAATATCAAAGTTAAAAAAAGAAGACTTTAAAAGTCAATAGTGGACACTTATTTAAGGACGGATGGAGTAATTATTATTATTAGTGTTTATTTGTTTGCAGCCATGTATGTATCAAACATGGGCTGCAAGTTTCATTTAGTCTTGGCCATAGGCCAACAGACCTTAGACAATGGTTAGATAAGTCAGAAATGACAGTTAAAGTTAGTTAGATACAGTTACAAGACATTTATTGATAAAGGGACATGTCTCTTGGTTTTATTGAACCATCACAACCCTTTGTATCATGTCTGTTCATATAATACTAGTTATAATACCCGTGCGCGCACGAGGTTTTGACAAAAAAATAATTCTGTATTAATACTGAATATTGTGTCTTTAAAGGTAATTGCATATAATTATATACTTATAAGTTTTGTGCACACACGAAGTTTACACATAAATCAATTTTATTTTAACATTTTAGTTTAATATATACACATATAAGAATTTGCACATGAAAATTGTGATATAAGTACAACTAATACTTATGCACGAGTTTTTCATTATACATTAATATCCATTAGAATTTGGTAAAATATTTGTAAAAATTTCTATCAGGTAACTCAAGATTTAATTTTATTTAGCTGAAAAAGATATTGATGTTGTTATTTAAATTTCACTACCGATATTATGTTGTATCATGATGCAAGTTTAATAGCACATAATGAGCGTTGATAAAGTTAAAGTATACTCCTTAAAGTTTTTTAAAAATGTTTTTCTAGATATCCTTATATAAATAAATAAGAATTACATGAGTCATTGTTATAAGTACAATTACGTATATTTATTTTTATATTAAAGTAACCCGTGCTTACAATTTGATAATTATATTCTCGTTTTCAGTAATTTAGCCGTATTTAAAATGTAAACTCGTGTCCGCATAGGTTAAACTTTTAAAAATGAAATAAATGAGTCCTTATTAAACGTACATAGTAAAAAAAATTGATACTTATAATCTTATGCAAATTTATATGTTGTTATGGAAAAACAACATATACATTGTATTTTTTAAGATATAAAGTATAAATGGTATAAAGTATAAGGGGGTATTTGTTTATAATTAATAGTTATTAAAAAAATGGAGGCTTATAATATTACACTTAACTCTATATAATTTTTAAAAATTCAACCACTAAAATTTTATTAATTACCTCATCTTTTTTTAAGTTTTTGTTTTCACAAATTTGATACCTATATTTTTATGTGTTTTTTTTATCAACAAAATTTTTCCACTGAATTTATTAAAGTTTGACAAAAATCAATTTAATTATAACTTTTATTAACCAATCACATGACACGACTTTGCTTACGTGACGAAATCGAGTTCTCCTATTTGCCCAATTGTTTTTTCAATAATAATCAATTGACAAAATCACTCTCTCAAATGATGCATTTCCTTTATTATATAAAAGATATATAGGATCATGTAATCACAGTTATACATCATCAATATTACAGTTAATATAGTTACTTTCCCTCCAATATTTATGTCCTTGTCTATCACTTGCATACTATTCTGCACACACATACTTTCTCTGAACATTCAAACATTTGTCCTACACAAAATGGTGAACACAAACTCATACTTTGAACATAGATGGTCAAGACTGCCGGCCATTCTAATAATTCAACTGTGGCTTAATCATTTCTTACCACTCCCGGATAAAAAAAATTCCATTATCTATGATTATTTTCATTAAGTTAAGTTGGAAAAGAAATATGTATGTCTATATAAACCCATACAAGAAAACGAATGAGATAGGGGTACACACATCTGCAAGTATTCCATAAATCACTAGATCGATACAATGGAGCATAAGCAAATAGCCATTATTGGAGCCGGAACAGGTGGTCTTCTCGCATGTAAATACTGTCTCTCCAAAGGCTTTAACCCCATTGTGTTTGATTTTGAATCAGGCATTGGTGGTGTTTGGGCTAAAACCATAAAAACCACCAGGCTTCAGTTACCCAAAGCTATGTATCAGTTTTCTGATTTCCCATGGCCAGCTTCTGTAACAGATGATTTCCCTACCCAACAAGAGATGATTGAGTATATTCGCTCTTACGCAACTCATTTTAATCTCATGCCTCACATCAAGTTCCATTCTCGTGTGAAGGGAATCAGCTATGACGGACCATCATCCGATACATGGTCACTTTGGAACGGCACAGGAGAAGCATTTCCACCCCAAGGCAAGTGGAATTTGACCGTCGAAAACACTAAAACTGCCACCACTCAGGTATATGCTATATATACTGATAAGTGATAACTGTTTTTTTGTTTATTTATCTATTTCCGCGCGTCTAGACTTGAAGGCTGATGGAATATCATGCCCTGATACCACCGAGTCAAATGATATTAAGAGCATACCCAACCATAACACTATAACACCAATAACACCATCCACGTCAGCGCCACATAGGGGTGAGCATGGTTCGGTTTGGCTCGGTTTTTGAATAAAACCGAAACCGAACCGAAAAATTTCGGTTTTTGATTTTTAGAAACCATTCGGTTTCGGTTTTGTGTCGGTTTGGTTTTTCGGTTGTCGGTTTTTTTTCGGTTTGGTTTTTCGGTTTTTTCGATTTCTATACGATTTATCGAGCTTTGCTTTTTCAAAGTAGAATTGAGATATCATAAAATAGAACCATATCTTAAACCGGTACTAGTACAACGATACTAAAACGGGTAAAGAACCATCTTAAATCAAGTGCCAACATTCTCAAAGTTGCCTCCAAGTTCCAAGGATTTGTTAGAGCTTGAAAGGTACACTGAAACAATTGAAGGGTGTGTAAACGAAAAAAGAATGATGTTAGAACAAGTTCTTCAATCTTTTGATGTAATTGCACCATCTTCAACAGGAACAACCATTAACATTCAACCTTAATGTGTTCTTGTGACATTTGTGTTATGTATATTGTTATGAAATAAAATATTAGCAGAGTTATCACACATTTGAAATGCATCATTGACAACGGTAATGTAAAAGGAAGATATCAAGATAATGTACTTATATTATTTATGAACAACAAGGCAAGATATATTATTTTGACTTTAAATGTCGGTTCGGTTTCTATTGGTCGGTTTTTAAAGCTAAAACCAAACCGAACCAAAAAATTCGGTTTTTTCAAAATATAAAAACCGAACCGTCGGTTTTTCAATCGGTTTCGGTTTTTTTGGTTTCGGTTCTTCTGTTTTTTTCGGTTTAGGTTCGGTTTTTCGGTTTCTTGCACACCCCTAGCGCCACATAAGCTTTAACATTTAACATTAACATCCTCAAAAAACACCCACAACCATAACATCCCAATAACATCAATAACATTTCATATTTTCAATTTCAACCCCTAAACTAAAACAAACACTTCATTTATTAAACTAAAACAAACACTTCATTAAAATTGAAAACATATTACAATACGAGATTAAAAAAAAAAAAAAAAAAAAAAAAAAAAAAAAAAAATTACAACGAATTAAAAAAACACACTGCAAATAAAACGTTACAACAAATTAAAGGAAATGACGAGAATATGATCTACCGACGAGGTTTCAAATTATATTTTTTGATGATTTGATCTTTTTCGTCATTGATCCACTCCACGACCATTGGATCTTGCCCTTCAGTAGGCGTCATCAAAAACTTTATCTCTTCCAACATTGTTTTTTTTGCAGTTAATTGAAGTTGAAAGATTGAGAGTATTGAGAGGATTTAGTAGTGGAAGTGTGAAAAAAAATTGTGTTTTAATTGTGTATTTATAGTGGTAAAAAAAGGTTTTTGAATTTTTTTTTTTATTATTATTATTTTTTATTATAAAAAGTAGCCGTTAGGGGTGGTTTTTGAATTTTTTTTTAAAACATAACGGCTAGTAGCCGTTACAGGGACCTGTTTTGAAAAAAATTTGATTTTTTTTTTTTTTTTTTTTTTAACGCGCGTTAATGGGGTAACGTGGAAGGACCAACGCCGTGAAAGAACCACGCCTCCAAGGGTGTAACGCCGCTAACGGCGTTATTTAGCCTATAACGGGCGTTACCCCGTTATGGTTGGGTATGCTCTAACAGTAACTTGATGTTTTGATGCATGCAGATCTACCAAGTTGATTTTGTGATTCTTTGCGTGGGAAGATTCAAAGATATCCCAAACATACCGAAATTCCCTGATGGAAAAGGACCAGAAATATTCCGCGGCAAGGCTATACACTCGATGGAATACGCTGCCATGGATCATGATGCAGCTGCAGAGTTTGTGAAAGGGAAAAAAGTCACAGTCGTGGGGTTCGGAAAAACAGGTCTTGACATTGCAAGGGAAATCTCTGCGATTAATGGTTAGTGGGTTACTTAATTAGTATATGCTGGGTCATATATTAATGATCTTGGCTGTAATTCCTATAACTTTACGGTGTCAATTATTTTCAGGCCCGGAACATCCATGTACGGTAGTTTACAGGAAAGATCATTGGAAGCTAGGAAACTGGTTTCCGTGGGGTATAGCTTTGGTGAATTTCATGTTTTGTCGCATAACGGTGCTTTCGGTTCATAAGCCTGGTGAAAGCCTTTTGCTTAGTCTTCTAGCAACATTACTCTTTCCTGTAGTAAGTAAAAGTCCATACACTTACAAAATTAACTTCAGTGTTATTTTAGTATTATTGTTTGAAAAACCTTGTCCCTTATTATATAATGTAATGTTATGTAACAGCGTTGGGGAATCTGGACACTTCTTGAAACCCATGCAAAAATGACTCTTCCACTGGCCAAGTATGACATGGTGCCAAAACATGGACTCTCAAACGACTTCTCCTCCGGTTTGCTTTTGTATATGCCGAACCCGGAATTGTTTTTTGATGCAGTTGAAAAAGGAAGCATCAAGCTCGTTAAATCTCCGAGTTTTACATTTTATGAGAAAGGCATTGCTACTGGCAACGGTCAGGAGATCGAAGCAGATGTGGTTATTTATGCTACCGGATTCAACGGGGTAGAAAAAATAAAAAGTATTTTCGAATCACCAAAATTTGGTCACTACATTGCAGACCCACCACGAGTCCCTCTATATAGGTTTATTTTTGGACATCATATACTCAAAATACAGCATCACTAATTTATTACTGACTTACTGTTATTAATGCAATTTATCAATCAGGGAAACCATTCCTACAAGGATCCCACAGGTAGCGGTGATAGGATTTTCGGATGGTCTTTCGAGCCTTTACACCTCAGAAATGAGGTGTCGATGGGTAGCCGCGCTTTTGGAGGGTGCAGTTAAGTTGCCAAGCATTAAAGAGATGGAAAAGGATATCGCGAGATGGGACGAATATATGAAGCAATCATCTGGAGAACATCATACTCGATCCTTCTTTGGTGGTTTAGAAATTTGGTACAATGATCTACTATGCAACGATATGGGAATAAATCCAATGAGAAAAAAAGGATTATTAGCTAACTTATTCGAACCGTATGAACCCAGAGACTATGCCGAAATATGATCTCAATAAACGCTCTAAAAAATAAGATCGAGTTACGCTTGATCCATGTTTTTCAATTCAGGTTAACAGTTTGTGACGTCTCTAGTTCAAAAATTATGCTCTGTCCCTTTTTTTTTTCGTGTCTTTGTTATCCCTGGGATATGTTCTTGGCTTCAGTTGCGGTTCGTAACAAGTTTGTGATAAGTTATACAAGTACATCTTTTCAAGGAAAAAAATATCCTATTGTAAACCTAAGGATTATATATCCAATTTCGGGTGTGTGTGGTTTATTTTTCTAGTAAAGTTTAAGTTTAGTAGTAATGCTTATAAGCTCATAACTTAAGTGCACGAATTACTTTTAATCTAAGCTCAAATCACAAGCTTACACATGAGCTTTTACATATTATTAACTTAATAAAAGTTACAAATAAGGTAACCACGTGTGTATAATTGTCAATCATACAAACCCTCATTAGATTGCATTATAAAATTAACCACGTGCAGTGTGTATCATATAAAAGAGTTTGTAGCACATGAGACATATTCTAATACTCGAAACTAGCAGTGCTCTAGCTATGCAACAGGATTTCAAACTCAAAGCGTTTAGATAAGCAGGACCACTTTTCTTCAACAGGATACTAAATGATTGTTGTGAAAATAAATAAAGATAACACGAATACAAATAATAAGAGCATAAATAACGGAGAAAGTATTATTATTCATCTCGAAGCTTATATTTATAGTATAAATTGGAGTAATCTTTAAGATACATAGGTTATGTTTGGTAAAATTAGATATAAGCTTATAGGTGTAAGCTGATAATTTGTAGATGAGAATGATAGCTACAAGCTATTACTTTTTTATTTTATATTATTGTAAGATGATGTGGTTGTAACTATATTCGTAAAGTGTGAAATGAAGGACATTTGCATAATTTGAAGCAAAAATAAAATCCATTAATCTATATATTACATGCTAATGCATTTAAAACTTCTTATAAAAAGAAGTCTTAAAAATGTAAGCCTACACATCTTACTATAATTAGTAATTAATAAAATTAAATTCCACACTATAATAATTGTATTATATTGTACACTAATGAACATTAAATTTTAGTATTAAAATAGATGTTACAAACTTACATAATACAAATTTATATTTGTAATTTTTATCATAAATATTCAAGTTTTACAAAGTTCAAATGAGTATAAGTATGGATATCTATATTTGTATTAATATACTTTACGAAAATTCAAACACGCATCTACTCTTTTCGAATTATCAAACGGGTAAACCGTCAAATACTGACTCTCATTGTTTACCTCTTAAAGATCAAGGTACAAGAAAAACTAATATGTTGGGTATCGTCGCTGCTTTGCGCGGATGCTATGCTAGTCATTGATAACATGTGTTCCATATTAATGAAGGTGTTATTAAGTGATTATTTCATGGCAACGAACATCATGAGTAGTGCATATAGTGGTATGTAATTTGAATTATGATAGAATAATAGATGTTGCAAGTTTAACTTGTAGGCGTATTTGTTCTTACAAAATAGGGTTAATTACCTGGTAATGCATCTAACTTACTATTTCTTTTCTAGTTGTGTATGGTCTTCTTTTTTTATTATTATATAGCCAAACTTTGAATTCGGCCTTCTGTATGTATTTTGCTCATGTAAAATGATCATTTTACCCCTCACTATCAATAGAGTTACCAAATATAAAGGTAAAAAGGTTAAAAGGTTAAAAGATACATAAAAAAGCAGGATTTCAAAAAATTTCAAAAAAAAAAAAAAAAAAAAAAAAAAATCGTTTTAATAGGAAAAAAAATACTACATGAAACTAGAAAAATGATAAGTTAGAGGTATTTACCCTTAAAAAATAAAACAAACTAAATAATATATAATATAATATTAAGTATGTTGGTATGTTAGCTATAAAAGGTAGAGATGAAAATTCGGTTCAAAGATAGAAAAGAGGAACATGTCATCATATGTTAGTTAAACAAAAGGTAATTAAGTAATTTTAAGTTTAAGCAGCTCTGAAAAGTTAAAAAACTTCATTTGTTAGCTTGTTGTTTAGAAGGTACATAGTTTTTTTATTATGGAAGAGCTTGTTTTCTAAAACAAAAAACTTACTGCTTTAAAACGCTAACAAACTCGCAAACCTTACTTTGCCTATGATATTTCAAATTCAACGAAGAATGCTGGAGTATTGCTCCTGTATTCAGATCTTATAATTCATGGGGCCATGAACAATATATTTAGATTTAAGATAACCAACTGATTATGAGTTTTATCAGTTAAGAGTTCATATCTTGTATATATTATATGTTCTCAAAAAGTTCAATGTAGAAACCTTCCAACAAATGAAACATACAAAAATAACTCCATTTTGTGTCCTATCTCTATGATGATCAATCTCCCCCGACAGACACCGGGGACTGTTTATGCACAAAATGAATTGTCGACTGCAGATATCTGTCATCAGCTCCAAGACATGATTTGGCGGTCTCCATCAACTTAGAACATACAGATGATATCTCGTGATTCACCTGGTCCAATGCAAACAACGGAACCTAACCATGAATTTTCATCGCATAAAAAGGTTCATCGTAATGTAAATCTATAGTAATAATCAACCTCACTGAAAACCAGTCAAATTGCAAGATTTCTAGAAGCACATATAGGACAATCGTGTCTAATAGAAGATGGAAAAAAACATAATATACCAAATACGACTTACCTTAAAATATGAAGCAATACAGTTGCAAGCTTCAAGTGCCAACTTCCCTCGTGCAGACTGAGACAAAATTGATAAATTAGCATCATGACAAAGACATGAAACCTTTATAGCAACTAAATTTTGACTAGATCACCTGTGAAGATTCTTGTGCAATAGTATCAACTATGTTATTAAGTATAACACCAGATAACGACCCAAGTTCTTGAGAATACATTGCATGACCAAAAAATAAACGGTCATTGCCAATTACCTGAAAGAAAGTGTTGGATCTCATTTTGTTTCGGATTTACTAAAATTTCGACCATAAATCACACAAGGATACTGAAGTTGAAACTGAATACTCTACGGAGAGGTGGCAAACATGGATCCATTTACTTCGGAATGGGTCGGTCGAGGTCACTAATGGGTAAATAAAGTTAGAATATTGCTGAAGGAAACGGGTAACAAGCCACGAGTCGCCCATATGTGTTATAATGCATAAATCTCCTAAATTAATTTAATTTGAAAATTAGATTATTGGTTGTAATAAATTCAATTTTCGACTCATATTTGACACACAGAGGAAAAGATTCAGAAGTTTTAAAACAAAATATTAGAGACCCGACCCTCACCCGCCCAATGCACAAATCTCCAAATTCATTTTAGTTGATACTCTTGATAATGATTTAAATAAATTAAAAATTGTAATAACTTGATTATGATTTAAATATATTAAATACTGTACTCATATTTGATACAAGGACAAATTTAAAGTTTTGGAAAACCGTGTTCTGAGACCCGACCCACAACCAGTAACCACCCATTTTGCCACCTCCCTTACATGGAATGACTTGTTCATTTATTTTGTAAATTCGATAACAGGACTGCAGAATCACCTCTTCATGAATTGCATGGTATGGGAGTTCATTTTGAGAATATGTTGCAGCTAATGAAAGAAGTGAACATAAGACCCTTATCCTTAGTTTTGGTGTAATCCTGCAAAATTGTGATAAAAACATGAACAAGGTATAAATGAATATCAACGTTTATTATCAAATTGTGAGATAGAAGCCTAACCATGATTGTGAATCAAGCAAGGATAATATGCTCTTGGGGATGTAGGTGACTCCTTGTTCTGAATTACCTTTAAAATTTAAATTTGAAATAAGTTCAACTAAAAAGATTTTTATTGGAACCTCAAATCCGACAAAATATTCATTTTTAAAGTTTCTATAGTAAATAACTAGCGGGTTAACCCGCGCGTTGCGACGGGAGTGCGTTGCCCTCGATCATTTTATTCACGGGAATGAATTTGCTAAAGTTTTTTTTTTTTTTTTTTTGCTCACTGTTCATGCGCGGGGTACTGTTCATCCCCCAATGAGTTTTAGTATATACAAGGTATAAATGAATATCAACGTTTATTATCAAATTGTGAGATAGAAGCCTAACCATGATTGTGAATCAAGCAAGGATAATATGCTCTTGGGGATGTAGGTGACTCCTTGTTCTGAATTACCTTTAAAATTTAAATTTGAAATAAGTTCAACTAAAAAGATTTTTATTGGAACCTCAAATCCGACAAAATATTCATTTTTAAAGTTTCTATAGTAAATAACTAGCGGGTTAACCCGCGCGTTGCGACGGGAGTGCGTTGCCCTCGATCATTTTATTCACGGGAATGAATTTGCTAAAGTTTTTTTTTTTTTTTTTTTTTTTTGCTCACTGTTCATGCGCGGGGTACTGTTCATCCCCCAATGAGTTTTAGTATATACTAGCGGGTTAACCCGCGCGTTGCGCCGGGAGTGCGTTGCCCTCGATCATTTTATTCACGGGAATGAATTTGCTAAAGTGTTGTTTTTTTTTTTTTTTTTTTTTTTTTACTGTTCATCTGTGTTACTGTTCATGAACGGTTACTGTGTGCGTTGCCCTCGATCATTTTATTCACGGGAATGAATTTGCTAAAGTTTTTTTTTTTTGTTTTTTTTTTTTTTTTTCGCGCGCACTGTTCATGCCCCAATGAGTTTTAGTATATACTAGTGGGTTAACCCGCGCGTTGCGACGGGAGTGCGTTGCCCTCGATCATTTTATTCACGGGAATGAATTTGCTAAAGTTTTTTTTTTTTTTTTTTTTTTTTTCTGTTCATCCGTGTTACTGTTCATGAACGGTTACTGTTCATACCCCAATGCCTTTTAGTATATTATATAACTAGTGGGTTAACCCGCGCGTTGCGACGGGAGTGCGTTGCCCTCGATCATTTTATTCACGGGAATGAATTTGCTAAAGTTTTTTTTTTTTTTTTTTTTTTTTTTTGCGCACTGTTCATGCGCATGTACTGTTCATGCGCATGTTACTGTTCATGCCCCAATGAGTTTTAGTATATACTAGCGGGTTAACCCGCGCGTTGCGACGGGAGTGCGTTGCCCTCGATCATTTTATTCACGGGAATGAATTTGCTAAAGTTTTTTTTTGTTTTTTTTTTTTTTTTGCGCACTGTTCATGCGCATGTACTGTTCATGCGCATGTTACTGTTCATGCCCCAATGTGTTTTAGTATATATATATATAATATATATAATATATAATATATAACTACAAGATTAGTAACCAAAATATGAATAACCTGGAACCAATAAGATGAAGCAGCACAGCTTTCTCATTAAGGAAGCAATACCATCAGCATCTTCATTGGATTTCCGCGACCCTACATACCCAATTAAACGACCTTAGTAATTAAGGTAGCCAAATAGGTGTGGCAGGCAGGTTTGGTCAAAATGTTCGGGTTCAAAACGCGTTAGGTTGACCAAAACACTTTTTTTTCAATTTTTTAATAAATAAATAAATAAATTTAAATGGTTATAATATATTATAAATTATCAGAATTTTTAAACAGTATTTAATAGATTGTATGCATTTTAAAAGTCACTTTGCGCGACTATTGCCCCTTATAAACCATTCTGTATTCCGATAACCTATACTTCTACCAATTATGGATAAAACATAACCCAATTTGACCTGGCTATAAGTAAATGAGCTGATCCTATACATAGCACGTTTCTTTGCTAATTAGGACTATACTCATGCAAAAAGTTTATAAGAATAATGCCTATATAACCCTAACATATTCTCCAACAGGGAAAGTTCCTACAGACTCCTTAAAGTAATCATTATATTATATCCATTACTTGCAATGATGTTAAAGAAACTAGGAAGGATAGTTGGATATAAATGCAATAACCCTAACTATTTTTAACAGAACTGATGATGCATCAAAGCTTCTCTAGAGCAAGAACTAATGAAACTAACCATCTACCAACACATCTTGTAAGCAGCTGACTGCGGAATCTAGAAGTCCATCCGAATGAGAAATTAGGCCTCCAAACAGGGAAACCTGATATCACGTGAAAAGTTAATAAGCCTATGAGTGCTCCTGTAAAAACCAACAACCTACAAAGTAAGCTAAGATTGCAGTATATTACCTCTGCGGTTTCAAGATATAAGATTAGCTGCCTGGAATAAGATGGAATACATGGTATTGTAACTTCATTGAAAGTGATACAAGATTTGATAAAATTGATATTATCTTTTTGCTCTCTCGAAGCTCTGGTTGCTAGAAGATTGCTCGAATGAACAAGGAGCTCCTGCAAGTTAAGTCAATTTGTCAGTAATATCATGCACCCAGTGTAAACCATTAGGCAAAACAAAAAGATTGTCCACAATTTTTAACTGTCACAGTGAATACCTTCAAATCATTCATGCTACTGAATGCTCCACGACACTCAACCAAGAATGTCAAATGGCGATCAAAATCAGTACCATGATCAACCTGAATATAATGGAGAGTCAACAATATAGAGTTATGAATGACAGAATGAGACCAAATATGACTCACATGAGGAATTATCACATTGGAATTATTCATGAAGCAAACATCATGAATGGGTCGACATGTGTTATTTTTATTAGCAAAAGGGTCAATGAGGCTGAACTAGCCAAACGAGTTGAAAGATCTCAAAATGTATTTCAATGCAAACAACCTCCAAAATTCTTTGTTTAAAGATTCGGAATGTTATTGTTATAATAAATGAACAAAATAAGTTTTTTGAGACAACACAAGTCCGTTCCGACCTGTACAAAATTAACCCGTTACCCTACCTTGCCCCGTTCATTTACAATACACAACTAGCAATTACACCAAAAGAGAAAATAGGAAGCATCAGAGGCACCTTATCAATAAAACGAGCAATCAGACGCTCTGCCTGTTGATTATCATCTTGTTTCGTGCTTGAGAAATCAACACTATCATGAAGAGATTGAGCAACATCAAAAAGCAGCTTTACCGTTGTAGGATCATCGATGCGATCATGTCTGCTCAATTAACAGACCGAAGATTAATTATTACATTCAACAGAAGAATTTAGTAACCATATGTTTTACTTTGCATATACAGACATATAAAATGCACCACCAGTGCCAGGGCCGTCCCGTGAAATTTGGTGGCCCTGTGCGGTTATTATAACATGCGGCCCTAAATACGATATAAATTATATTGATGTGTAAACAATAGTTACTCAAAAATGGAAAAGTGGTTATCTGAACACATAAAAAGGATGGTTACAAATGACTTTATGTAACAAACATAAACTTCTTAGTTTAATAATTTGTTGTTTGATCTTTTTAGTGAAAATTGGAATACCTCAACTCTTCAAACATTGAATATTTTAATGACATAGGATGTTAAAATAAGTAATAAATATACTCTATATATAATGGTAAGTTTAGCCTCACATGTAATGTGACTTAGGAGTGTTTTTGTTGCACACTGTAAAGGAAAAATAATATATTAGGCCTTTCTATCGAGTTAAAATACAACTGTAGTTTGGAGGCCCCAAAAGTTGTTGGGCCCTGTGCCATTGCCCATGTTGCACACCCCATGAGCCGGGCCTGACCAGTGCCATAGAATTTTCGGAACTTGATAATGAAATACTACCAAAACATACACATACCCATCAAATAAACAGAAAACAGTACCTTGTGGCAATAGTAAGGATGTTCATACTCACGATGCTTCTAGAGCTCCCATGCATGACATCTAATATGTCAACAAAATAGTTCTGAGGTAAGAAAAAAGAAACTTATTTCAGGCCAATACTTCGCATGAAAGCACCCATGAGTAAATGATTACTGATAGACCCAACAATAGACTGAGGACCAAGTAAATACAAACTTCATGTGAACATTAAACATATTCTATTTCTATTCTTTAACTTGTTCAATTTTTGCCCAGAATAGATAACAAGTTAACAAGCTTACCAGGTCAAAAACATACTTCATGTCATCAAAATGTGTGACCAGCTTCACAATAATTGATTGCAGGCTAGCCAGTTCATCTTCGGTAACCATTTCATTGCACACTCTCTCAAATATTTCACCTAGAACGGAGCTTAGGTATTCATCCTGAAGATAATGCAAGTTGCAGATAATTAGCCTATTGTCCTCAAATTTACAGACTATATGAAAAGTCAATGCCAAAAATAAATTTGACTTTGATGCCAAATAATTATATCAACTCCATCATATAAGTCATAAACCTTACCATCTTATATTGAAGAATAATATCCATATAAGCATCCAAGATCTTCAAGTATTCATTAAGGCTCTTCCTTCTGGTAGCAACCTGAAATGAAACTTCGACAAACTGATAAGTTCAAGAGTCGATATCAATTAACAGTTAGTCTAGCTGTCACACGATATGTTTGACATGTTTGAAGCTGTAAATCCACAACTACTCAAATCAGTGACTTTGTTAGATAACCATTTGTCTCAAATTAGTTCCTAGTTTCCTACTATATTTGCTCTTACATATATAAATTCTCTGTTTGCCCTAAAACAAAATAAGAAAGTTATAAAACCACCAGGTTTACTTCACTTGTTTACAAGATCCTAAAATACAAATATCATAAATATAACAAAATGGCAGACATTTACATTTCAGACATGTAAAAAGTTTGATATTTATTAAGAGTTAAGTAGACTGTCAAAAACCATTGCACATCTAACGTATGGCAGTCATCCCAACCATTTGTAATGAAACAGATATTGGCAGATTAGAAACATTGAAGAGAACAAAAAAGTATCAAAAACTAAATCAGAGGTCAAAGATAATGTAACAACGAAAATGAGAGCATTTAAGTTTCTTTGCGCTAACATGGAAATTGAAAACAAAAAGTACCTGAATTACTTCATTAATTACTGCATCAACTGTGTTCACTTGTGATATACCCTCACAAAGCTTGAACCCAAGCGTCTTGTAATTTAAACACTGCACAAAGAACAGTCAAACTACTGAAAATGAACTTTGTACAAATACTAAGTTGATAATTCTGTGATCAGTTATTATTGTACCTGATCAAACGAACAATCACTGCTGCAGTCAACAAGGTGAAGAAATTCTAAAGCACTAGAACAAACTATTTCAGTTGGTATTTCCCGAAGTAAATAATAGAGAAAAATTGATATCCAAGGAACTTTTCCATTTAATTCCGATGGATTCTTCCCTAGATCAAGTTTCACTATCATATCACCAACCTGTGAATATCAGCGATGGTTTTCGTTAGGAAGTTAAACAGACCAGAAATGTCATAAGGTCAGCATATCACGAACCTGGTTTGGATCCTTAAAAATGCATCTCATAGTATACTCGATTGTTGGTTCCATCAAGCTAATAAGCAACTTTTGATCTCCTAAAAAGTTCCCATACTTGGTTTCTTTCATAGATACAATCCGCGTAAGTACAATTTTTTGGTCACTGATGCAACTTATCAGGTACCCTTCATAATTATAAAAACACACATGTCACAAATTCCCATCTTAGATACTACATGCAAGTAATATATGCAGTATTCCACTCTTTTTCACTATACAGGTATATATGTATATACGCAGGTGTACATAGATATGAATCTATAAGTAATGTACCTGTATCACAGTTGGGAAGTTTCTGAGCACAGTGAATTAAAAAGAAGCGACAGTAGGCTGATGCCAACGGATCAGCAATCCCTCTTATCATCATAACCAATCGCATGAGTTTATCCATAACATGATCATCCAGGAATCGCCAGCATGGAAATATTGCAAGCTCGAGATATCTAAAAAAGAAAGGTCAAATACTCAAATTAGTATCTGGTATACCAAAATTATTCAAAGAACAATGTTAAGCAAGAACGCTATACATGGAGTAAGAAAATATCAGATATATAAAGACCAGCTTCTTTGAATTTAACTGTTACTTTAGGTACCCAATGAAGCACACGAATATCAATTTAACTCATTAATTTAAAACATTCTAATGCTAAATGTACCGAATGAAAGATTAAGATAAGAGATTCACATGCGTGGAAGAAGCTCTTGAATGGAAGCAATTTTTCTGAACCAGTTACTGCAGGTCTCTCTGGCTTCAATGCATATATTATTTGCTTCAAAGTCATCTGAAACAGGTCATATATCTTTCAGCTGTGGCAAAAGATCTCTGTGAGGTTACCACTCAGAGGTGATGATGCTTAGAAGTTCTTAAATACGAAAATCATAGATGACATATAATTGTACACAAATCTAATGTACAACAATATGTGTGATAACTAGATGTCCTTGTAACTCTTACACAGTCGCAACTCACACACGTTATCAGTATAGCAATTTTACTTTGGTTTTATGCAGCAAAGGTGTGTGTTAGTGCTATACTTCCCACGGGGAAAAAACATAAAAAAAGGCTACTCGCATGGTAAAAAATTGCAAATGTATAAAACCTGATAAAGTGCATGTTCTAGTTCCATTATCTGCAAACTCGGCTTTTTCCTTAATCCGTTCCCATACCAAGTCACCTAGCATGTCCAGTATATCAGTAGCTAGAACAAATAACGTTGGATAAAATTGTGCCACGGAAGTGTCCATCAGAAGCTTAGCAACCTGCAGTGTGATGAAAAAAATATAAAATCAAAAAACTACATTTGGCTTAAGCCCACTCATTTTATCTAATATTTCAAGACCGACACAAATTGGTTCTTGCAGTATTGAATTGATGAGCTACCTTAATTGACAGATTTAATGACGTTACACGATCATCAGAATTCCAGGACCGCTTAATCTCGTCTTTAAGTTCATGCAATCGTCTGATAAACTCTTGCTGGCTCACAGTCTTAAGTCCTCCTTCAGTCAACTTTTGAGATTCATTCAGTTCATCTGACCGCTTATTTGGTTGCAGTTCTCCGATTACCTTCTTGCGTTTTATAGTTTTGCTCGATAACTGCAGTGGAAAATAGAACTTATAACTAATTTATGACTCGGCACTGTGCGTATCGTGATGTTTAAAACACTTACTGCAGAAACTGATATCTGTTTTGGCACAGGAAATCTCTGCATTAGTAGCTTATTAAAAGATGCCCATTCTTTTGCGGAGTGATGAGAGGTTGCTTGACTAGTAGCGGGTTTTTCTGCAACAGCGATATCTTCGACAGGTTCGTTTGATATCCCTCGTAATGGATCGAAGAATTCAATGTTCCCATGGTCCTGTCATTTGAACTTATCAAGCTTAGCATCAAATGTATCACTCAAACATCCCCTATAATTAGTTGTAATTAATAACAATGCTCGAATGAATTCGAGTAGCTTGGTAAATAAAAATAATAATGATGAGAGTAGCTACCTGGTTATCTGGCGATGAAATTGATGATAAAGGATGTGAAGTAACTGAAAGTGGTTTAAGTAAATACAATTCATCTTCATTTCTATAATCACGTGCTTTGAATTCCATTCCACATAACCCTAAATCAAATATACTCTACTTAACAAATTCTTGTAATCCAAGGCAATTAACTTACTAAACCAATGTGAATATTGATCGTTTGACTAATTTTGTATGTGAGGACTGAAGATCGATCAAAGTAGCAATGGGGCGGTTATAAATAGGTTCCGTTTTGAGAGATCAATTTTGACTTTCAAGTGAAATCTAATAACTCAAAATATTGACCGATAAATAGTTTTTACTTTTTTTTAGCGTGAAGGGTGTGGTTATATGTTTGTTATATCAGTTTCACATTATTAAAAAAAATGTATATTTTTTTTTTAAAAAAAATTAATCATTACAGCATATATTTTTTTTTAATTAAATTTTTTTATTTTTTATTATTTAAAAATATCCCTCATACACACATATATACTCAGGAGTTAAGTCTCATAAAGAGAAAAAATGAATCTTTTGCTGCCAGGTAAGGTGCCATGATTTATTATTTCCCACTGATATGACACAATTCATTCATTTCTGCCGCATGTCACACCCTGCACCCTTATGCTAAACTGCAAATAATGTCTATGCGGTTTTTTATTTTCGCGAACTATGTCCTTTAAAGCTTATAATTGCGAAAAATGTCTTCGTGATTTCTACTTTGGGCGAATAATCTCTTTTGGCTAACAATCGTCAATACCCATTAGTAAGTCGTCACATGCATTGGCGGAGCTTTGCGAGGACCAAAAAGGGTGGTGGCCCTCCCACACTTGCAAATACGATGCAAAAAAAATGCTATTTTTGTCCAGTTTTTTAGATTTTATATAGCATTTTACTACTTTGGCCCTCCCAAAGTGAATTTATGTACATTTGGCCCTCCCAGAATAAATATTTAAGCTCCACCATTGCTCACGTACGATCTACGTGAGGGTATTTTCGTCGTTTCACTTTTTCCGCCACTTTTGCACTACCTATTCTCTTGACTACCTTTTGTTAAGGGATATTTTTTGCAACCAAGTTTTGCACTCTTATATAACACCTACCGTCAACCATTCTTGCATACCCGCTACGATCAAAATTCACACACACACTCATACACTTAAGAACATACCCGATTCCAGATTAACGGAAGCGGGGGCGATGGATTTTGGGGACAACAATTCTAAACAAAAGAACATATAAACCTATAAGAAACATAGATTTAAAAAAAACTTAGATTTATATAAAACTGAAAAAACAGGTCTAACAAAACCAAAAAATATCAAATTTATAAAACATAACACAAAAGAAAATTTATAAAAAAACAGAAACATTATAAGACTCAAAATATAAAATAAACCTCCAATTTAAAAAGTGAATTAAAGAACACAGACTTGTACAAAAAAAAATAGATTTAGCAAAAACCTAAAAACATCATTTAAAAAAAAAAAAAAAAAAAAAAAAAAAAAAAAAAAACTTAATAGAGTGGTAGTGGTGAGATTCGGCGGGTCGTCTATGGTGGCGGCGGTCGTCTGTGATGGTGATGATGGGTTTCAGTGGTGGTGGGTCGGCTATGGTTGTGGTGTTTATGTGGTGGTTTGTTACATCTAGGGGTGGTGTGTGTGTTTATGGAAAGAAGAGAGAAATGGAAGAGTGTGTTGGAATCACTCCTAAACAGTATTTCAAGTATTTATATTTCATATGTAATAGGTAGCTTTATTATGGCCTTTATGTTTGTTTAAGGTCAAGCTTATGTAGAAGGCCCATAAGCTTAGGCCCAAGCCCAATAGGGAATAGGGAAGGAGAGGGAGTGTTGCCCTAGCTCCTTGCCTATATAAACCATGTAATAACCCTCACTTGAGGGTTGGTTGTTCAAGTTTTCTTTTCACATACTCTCTACGCCTAACCGGTCTTCATATTAACACGTGTGTGTGTGTGATACTTGTTCATCCGCCTTTATCTCTTCTCTTATAACTTGTGTTTGTAAAACTGGTGACCTAACAGTGGTATCAATCGCCAAATAGTTGGGTGTACTCATTTGTTTTTGAAGTTTTGGTTTTGGGTCTTACGCGTAAAGATAACGCAATCTTTGGTTATCTTAAAAACTGATTTTTTACACTTTTGAATCCAAGATTCTTGTACTTTCAACGTTATTAGGTGTTAAACTATTGGTTTTTGGCAAAAAGTTTGGAACTTTACGTGTATTTCATTGTTTTTAAGCTTGTTTTTGTACGAAAGTGTTATCCTACGCGTAACTGTTTTAGGTGCTTTGGATCATCAAGTTTCACACTTTTGTGTTATTTTGGTGTTATTGAAGCTATTTCATCACACAAAAACTGGTTTAGAAACAACTTTGGGCAAAATCAAAATTACGAGTAATCCTACGCGTATCAAAACCCTAAAATTACGCGTAAGATTTTCCTTGGTTTGATCTTCAATTTTCTGGTTTATTCCGTGTTTTCTTACTTGGATAAGTCTGAAAATACGTCGACTTTGGATATCTTTTGCACTGTGAAGTGTAAAAGATCATTTGGGTAAAAACCCTAAAATTACGCATAAGCATAAGCTTACGCGTAGAAATTCTACGCATAAGATTCACTTTACGCGTAAACTTAGGTCTACGCATAAGGTAATCCTACGCCTAACTTTCTACGCCTAACTTTTGTCTAACTCCTTATTGTTACGCCTAACTTTCTACGCATAACTTTAGTGCTTTTATCCTACTTACGCGTAAGCTAAATCCTACGCGTAACTCCTTATTGTTACGCGTAACTTTTGGTGTTTTTACGCATAAGTGCTACTTGGTTTCTTGTCTTTTCTACGCCTAAGGACACTTCATCAACAAAGGTTCATTCGACTACAAAGATCCATTTTTACCACACAAGTTTATCATCATGTCTCAACCACCATACTCTAACTATTTCCCTCACACTTATAATCATCAACAACAACAACAATTAACTCCACAACATCAACAATGGAATCAACAACAAGCTATTTATCAACAACAATTTAATCAGCAACATACTCCACAACTTGGTGCAATTCCACAACCACAAATGGTTCAACCACCACCAAGTCTTCAAGCTCTACCCTACACAAACGATTTCAATCAACATCCATCACGAAGCACTATGAAGGAACCCACTTGGTTTGCAAAGATGTGTGAAGCTTTAAGCAGCCAACAATCAATTCATGAAGCTGGATCACTTGATAGACCTCCAATGCTCACTCCAGGAAACTACGATCAATGGGTGATAAGGTTCTTTAGGTTTTGTGATCTAAAGAAGCCACATGGAAAGTTCTTAAAGAAGGTTATCTTGGAAGGTCCATTTGAGATGCCTACTGTCATTGTACCCGGAGATCCAACTGCTATTCCACCAAGAGATGAACAAACCAACATTGCTACTGTTGCAGATTTAAATCCTACAGAACTTCTACACTATGAAGCTGATGAACTTGCAATGGAATACATCCTCTTTAGGATTACCAAACCCAATTCTTCGTAGTGTTGATGCTCAAAAGACTGCACAAAAAATGTGGGATCATATTCGTCTTCTTATGGAAGGATCTGTACTCAATCAGGAGGATTTGGAATCCAAAATTTACTTAGCTTATGAACACTTCATGATTGAACCTGGAGAGACACTAGAGTCCTATCATCATCGATTTTCAGACATCATCAATGATTTGGATAAACACAACATCATCATGCCAAGAATTGCAGTTAATACTAAGTTCCTGAGTAGTCTTGGTCCAGAATGGGAGAAGTATGTCATTTTTCTCCGTCAAACGAAGAATATGCATCATTCTACTTATGGATTGTTGTACGATTACTTGATGCCTCATGAAAAGGAAGTTGATCGGGAAAGGATTCTCCGTGCTCAACTTGCTAAACAGTCACAACCGGACAATCAACAACTTGCCTTGTATGCTCAACAGAATTATCCCTCTCAACCAGCAACTCAACCAACTGCTTCAAACACACCTTCACAGCCACAACCTCAACAAAATCAATTGGTTCCATACAGCAACAATGCTCAAGCATATGTCAGTGAAGCGACTGAGGAAACAGATCCGTTCGAAGCATTGCAACAAGGATTTGTGATGATTGCTAATGCTTTTGGCCGTTACACCAACAAATCCAACAATCGTATTCGTTCCTCATCTAACACACGGACTCAAGCTGTTGTGAACAATGGACGTGTTGAAGTTCAGAATCGTGATTATGGTCGTCAGATGGGCGGTGGTCAAGGGTTTAATGCTGTGGGTAGGAATAACAACAGAGCTCAAGTGGTGGAACAGGGAAATGCTCAGAATCGTTTAAATGGTCTTAGATGCTACAACTGCAATGAAAAGGGACACCTGGCTAATGCATGCCCAAAGCCAAGGACTAGGGGCAGTGCTTATTTCAAAGAGGCTTTACTTTTGGCTCTTAAGGATGAAGCTGGTGGATCTCTTACAGACAAAGAACAGAGCTTTATGGCAGATGCAGACTCAGATGATGATATGGAGGACTTGCAGGCTAATGCAGCTGTTATGTTGATGGCTAATATGCATGAGCTGCACATGAGTGATACAGGCCCAGTGTATGACACTGATGGCTTGTCTCAGGTACCCGAACAAACCATCATCATATATGAACTAATATCTCCGCCAATATCTGAATCCGGCACGGATCAGACTGTTCAAAATGAGTCTTCTACATCTTTTTCTGATGATTTTCAAGTTAACCCTGTAGTTACATTTGACGATCAAGATGACCTTATGGTTTCCTTTGATAATCAAATTGACTCTGTGGTCGTACTTGAGGATCTAAAGAATGATCATGTTGAGACTCACGTTGAACAAGATGATCTGTTGCCTCATCCGGATTTTGCTCGGTTAATTCAAGACCATAAAATCAAAATGGGGAATGTTATGCATTAAATCAGTCCTTAAAAAGTAAAAATGCACTGTTAACCAAGGATTTTGAATGCTTACAAATGCAACTCAACTTTTTCAAAACTCAAGAAAACCGTGAAAAAGGTTTTGAAGCCGCGTTTGCAAAATCTCATCAAAACGAAAAATATTTAGAGAGACAGATGCGTGATCTAGCCGCCTCGAAGAATGCTTTGTTGTCTGAATTAGAACAACTGAAACACGAACATAAAAAGCAAATTAACGCTCTCACCTTGGAAAATCAAAAAGCTAAGGCTGAGTTGTTAAATTGTCAAAAACAGTTCTCCGCATACAAAAAGCATTCAACGAATCGGGTAGATGACCTTCTTGACGAAATTCTCAGCTTGCAAAACAAACTTAAAGAGTTTAAAACTGTTGTTTACAAACATGGTGAATCCGTAACAGCTATTGAAAAGTTTACCTTAAAACCCAATCCAAAAGGATATGGAAAAAATCTAGCTGATTACAAACCAAAGCTTTCACTAAAAACATTCAAACCAACTCCTGAAGTTTCCAGTGCAGAATACAAAATTGATAATACTGTCATGAGTGTTGTTGAATATCATCGTCAAGAGGAATTAGACGCAGAAGACGAGAGTCGATCAAAATTAAAAAATGTTGTTTACAACAAACCTTTTAATTATAAAAACGCGGTCGCTTTCGTCACACCAACGGATTCTTCTAACACACCAAGGGTTATCATCAAAACACCTGAGTCTTCTAATGTGAATCCCAAAACAGAATTTGCACAAACTTATGGTCCTTTACCTTCCATTAGTGAAGTAAACTCAAAACCTGAAAATCGAAAAATCCTTTGATATTTTGACATTTTCATGGCTGACCTCAAAATTTTACAACATGAGATAGAATATCGCTCTGAAATCAAAGTTGAACATTTTCAATCGCCTCTGGCGCGAGAACAAAGAGACATTTTTCAGAAAAATCTTTTACCTAATGTTAAAAACTTGAAAAGTTGTGCAATTGCCTGGGAAAAGGATTTTCATAAGGAACTTGGGGTAATGAAAAACGTTTTCGAGAAAACAGAAACATCTATTTCTAACACAAAACGCAAAAAGAAACTGTTGAGAAAAGATGTTGATCGACTCTTGGAAGATGTTATCTGTGCTGATATCCATAATGTTGTGTTACTTCATGCCTTGCCATTTGCATCTGATTACATCTCTGCTGATATTGTTGAAACTGTTGTAACTGTTGAGAACACCGATAATGTGCTTCAGATCGAGTCTTTAAAAGCTGAAAATAAACGATTACTCACTGAAATTTACAATGCAAAACGTCGTCTTCATTGGTGTGAAAAAGATATTCACAACCATCAACTTGGTTTTCAAAAGAAAATCGCTCAGCTGAGTGAAAAATCTTCTGATCCTAAAATTGAGCAACTGGATGATCAAAACGTGTCTTTGAAAAGTCAAATCTCAAATTATGAACAAGAACTTTTAAAAGTTAAACAGGAATATGGTGTCATATTTGATTTACTCAAAAAGACTCGACTTGAAGCATCAAACGAACTTGATCACTATCTCGCTCACACTAGTGAAGTCATGAATTTTGCTGGTAACATTCGTTCTGAAAATCAAGATCTGATTCACACCATCTCTAAGTTACGGAAAATGTTAGGAAAGTATGAACAACTTCCCCCTACTGTGATTAAGAGATTAGCACCAGTCACACTTAGTAATCGTGAACCTAGAATTCCCACTGCCAAATCACAAGTTGCTAATGTGTTTCCCTCTACTGAAACATGAATAGTTGCATCTTTTCCAAACGTCCGCACTTCACAGCCTAGGAGCACTCAATTGAAGAATAGGAAGTTGCGACCTAAGAAAAGATCAATAAAGAATGCTAAAGTAGAAGAACACCCTAGGACTCTGAATAAAAATCATGTTGCTTCCACTATAGATGTTGCGTCTGGCAAATGTAATACAAATAGTGATGTAACGAATGCTAAACCGTTAAGTACTTTTGATATTCAGTCTGATGCACCTTGTGTTATTTGTCGAAAGAGTATGAATTCTGATTGTCATGACAAATGTGTTGCTAAAGCTATAATCTCTCGATTACGGGATCCTAAGAATCGGAATACCTCTAGGCCTACTAATCATTCTAAGTCTGTGCTTGGTAAACCCCCTTCTTTAGATTCTAAGGCAACCATTGCTATCACAGTAGCTCCCGCTTCACCTCCTAAAAATGTAGTACCACCTAGTGTTTTCACTAAGACTAAAGCAAAGAGTAGTTATAGATGGCAGAAATGGATATATAACACACTAGGATTTAAATGGATGCCTAAAATTATCAATGTGTGTATGTCTCACATACCTGCTTCGGAACCCTCTAACATTTCGGGTTCCACATCTACTTCTATTCCATCTGTGTCGTCTGTGTGTAATGCAGGTGATACAGATCATTCTCTGGATTGTTGATAGCGGATGTTCCCGACACATGACAGGCAACCTTAAACTGTTATCAAACTTTATTGCAAAGTTCATTGGCACTGTCAGATTCGGGAATGATCACTTCGCAGCCATCATGGGCTACGGAGATTATGTCAATGGGAACATCAAAATCAGCAGGGTTTACTATGTGGAAGGCCTCGGTCACAATCTGTTTTCAGTAGGTCAATTTTGTGATGGAGATTTGGAGGTTGCTTTCAGGGAGAAAACTTGTTTCATTCGTGATCTACAAGGAAATGACCTTATGTCTGGCTCGCGTAATTCTAGTCTCTACACTATCTCTATGCAAGACATGGTTGCTTCCTCTCCCATTTGCTTACTTTCAAAGGCAACATCTACAAAATCCTGGCTATGGCACCGTCGTCTCTCACATCTAAACTTTCAAACCATCACCAACCTTGCTCGACACAAACTAGTTGAAGGACTCCCACGATTCCGGTATTCAAAAGATCACCTTTGCTCAGCCTGTGAACAAGGGAAAAGCACTCGTGCTCATTTTCCTTCAAAGGTGGAACACAGCTCTCAGCATGTGCTTCATCTTCTTCACATGGATTTGTGTGGCCCGATGCGCGTGCAAACGATCAATGGCAAACGCTACATCTTAGTAATTGTTGATGACTACTCACGATGGACTTGGGTCTACTTTCTTCGTAGCAAAGACCAAGCTCCACAAATGATCATCACCTTTCTCACAAAGATACAGGTTCAGCTCCGCAACACCGTCAGGATTATTCGGACAGACAAAGGAACTGAATTTGTTAACAAAACCCTTCGTGAATTTTATGAGAAAGTGGGAATTCAGCATCAAACATCTATTGCACGGACACCTGAACAAAACGGAGTTGTTGAAAGACGAAACCGAACGTTAGTGGAAGCTGCAAGAACAATGTTAATCAATGCTAAACTTCCAGATTACTTATGGGCAGAAGCTGTATCTACTGCATGCTATACTCAAAACCGTTCTATGATCACAAAACGCCACAACAAAACACCTTTCGAGCTTGTCCACAACTATAAACCGAACCTCAAACACTTTCATGTATTTGGATCCCTTTGCTATCCGAATAATGATCGTGATGATTTTGGAAAGTTCAAAGCAAAAGCTGATATTGGAGTCTTTATTGGATACTGTGACAATTCTAAAGGTTTCCGAATCTG